>NW_019091496.1:229537-456015 GCF_001949145.1 Acanthaster planci
TGGTTTGCCAAGATTATGATTAGAGTATTACAAGACTACAAATTGTACACCAGCTACAAACAATTTTTGAGGAATCAATTTTACATTCTACAGTGTGCATTGTACACTGTAATACTTCCACACCCTACAATTAACAAGTGCTACTGCCTACGTGCTCGAAAATGGGTCCCCTGGCAGCAAGTGGTTAATCAACCATTACCACTTTTCTGGAAGATGATGATTTGGGGCAAATGTCAAAGAACCAACGTCAAGCATGTACAAGTGTCAAGTTTCTTACCGTGCCTCTTGAGCGAGGTCGTAAGGTCGCCAAAGCGGTCCTGGAAGTTGTCCACTTTGTCTTGGTAGATAGCCTTCTCCTCCGGCTTGAGCTGGCGGATCACGTCGGCCGTGGAGCGCAGAACGCGGTCAATGGTTGGGCGGTGGTTCTCGATGTCCTTCTCCAGGAGCTGAGGAAGAGCAGACAAAATCCAGGGGTAACGTTAACATTGTACGGACTACACAAAAGTGTTTACAGGCCAGTTTTGATACAATGCAATTCGTGGAATTTTGTCTATGGCATCAAGACAAATGAATAAAACAGGGATGGATTTGGATGGATTCAGTTTTCTTAAGTGGGTGTTGGCCTTTCGCTCAGAGTATAAGTAAGTACATCAAACTATAAAGTTATGCTCAAAATCTAGATGAGTTTAATTTCATTCAACAGCATTTTGCAAAAACAAATTACTGACGTTCAAATGTTGTTTCAACCCATTTACGACAACATCTACATCCGTAGTTTAAGGAGGAGGGAACTGGCGACACAAATAATTCATGAAAGAGATTTCTCAACTGCAGCTTTGTTTCAACTTTCTCCTTACTTCAACCTCTGACTTTGGAGATGTTGGTCCAACAACAGTTCCGTTTTGCTAGAGAAGAACCAAATTGCATCAATGCAAAGATGGAAGCAGTTTCATTTAGTCCCAATATTTACAAGCCTACAAGTGATCTCAATGTCAAAGACAAAGCGCCCAAGACAAACGTCAGAGACAAAGCCCCAAGACAAGAGGCAAATTTAAGATTTGTAAAGCCCCCAAAAGTTCAAAAGTCCCTTCTTCAGTAACTTTTTAGTTTGTATCAGAAAAAGCATACTGAGCTCTTTGTTTCAATACATCACTCAGTTTGGTATCCTGATAAAAATGGACATAATGTGGGTGAAAAATGTTGAGGCTTCCTAGTGATTTGTACTATGTAAGATTCTCTCAAAGGTCTCTGATTTAAAAGAGGCTCTTGCGACTTAAGCCTCACTTATTTCAAGTTGGGGGATCATCTTTTACCCTGTACTCCTGAAGGTTCTCCACCAGCGGCTCTTTCTTGACCACGATGGCTGTTCCTTTCTCCATGTGCAGCAGGGCCTTCTCCTTGTCCTCCAGCCACTTCAGCAGGCCGTCCAGGCTCTCCTGGACTGACTGGCTGTCGGCCAGGGCCTTCTGCAGCCTGCGCATGCGGTCAGCGATGTCGCCTTCCAATGCGTCGTACTTCTGCTGGATGCCGGCTGGGAAAGCAAGTCATATAAATGTCAATATCTGCTCTTTATCTGACAAAACAGTGTTTGGCACATAAGTACACAAATTCAAATGTGCCTGTGGCTTTCCGAAAAACCTGATTATTTTTTTAGAAAGAACACGACTTTAAAATTTTCCAATGCTGCGAGGATTTCTTCTTGCAAAAGGGTGATGCTTTTTCGCTTCCAATGATTACCCAAAATGAATTGGAAATATGTTTTCTATAAAACTATTGACACTGTATATTAATTTGAATATTTGAATAAATGAATAGCTGTGCATTTTTGTACTTCAAAATGCTGTTTTAAACTTAATTTTTGACTGTTATTCAATCAATTATAGAAATGGCTTCTTGACATGCTGCGCAAAATGACACTTGCTTAGTTGAATACCTTTGGTTCGGTTGACGGTTTCTTTGATCTCTGGTTGGACGTCGATGACCTCATCGCCCGAGTCTTTGACGGCCTGGACATCTTTACCATGGAGGACAACGTCATCATTCAGGGCCTGGAAAAAAAATGTTAACACATGCTGAACATTGGTAAGGAGAAGTTGGACGATACAACCAAATCAAAGCCTGAAAGGATGACTGAATTGTTTTATTCTGATATTTCAGACAAATTAGTCAACATGAAGGTTTACATTAGAGGTATTAAAAGTTAGCTAATTAAGCAAGATTTGCACCTTTGCATGTCAAACGTATGAGCTGGTGATGTTTGCAGAGGCAACATATCAGGAAAGATATCTATTTTGAGAGGAAGTGCGGTCCTCATAAGGGCCACTGGTTTGGAATTAACATTTTGACCAGCATCCTGCAATCTTCTTCAGGGCATACTGGTCAACCACCGCAAACGGTCGCAAAGGTCAATCACAAACCACTGGTTCTAATTGAAACCACACTTTTCCGAAAGAGATGTTCTGTGCGAACCTGGCACCAGTTTGCTTGTATAAAACCCAAATCAAAATGATGCCCATGGTGGCCTTTCCATAGTCTGGCGCACTGCCTCTGAGACTCAATTTCGTCTCTCGTGGATACCTTGAGCTCGTTGATCTGCCTCTGGATGTTGACCTGCTCAGCGGCGATGGGCTCGGCTAGGAGTTGGTCCAACTCCACCCGGGTCTCGTCGCACCAGCGGTCGGTGCCCCGCACGTTGGTGTTGAAGCGGCGGTGCCTGTCCAGCAGGGTGCTGAGCCGGTTGGTGTGGTCGTTGGTCCGCACCTTCAGGTTGTCGTAGCGCTCATTGATGACGCCGACGTTGTCGCGGATCAGGTTGGTCTCCGGGTTCTCACGGAAGGCGCGCTGCTCCTCGCGGGTCAGCACGGCCGTGCGGAAATCACCCAGCTCTTCCCGGTACCCCTGTTGAAGCAAAAACCAGGGACAGGCTAAATGACTTGATGACATTTGGATATGTGTATATCAGTTGGCTTGGTGGACCAAGTACTGTGTCTTAATTATATCATAACATCTTTAATCTGCATGTCACAAAAACACCTGAATGGAAAGATTTTCGGCAACAATGAACTTTGTGCACGAACGGATGTTTTTCAACATATTGGAGGGCTGACATGACAGGATAAACTTGTGTGTCAAAGGGGTAAATATGCTGAAGAGGGGATGACGGTGTTGAGAAAATAATTTTGCATGGTGCAATTGAGGAGAGAGAGAAAGGATTAGATAAAAAGTCTGTTGGTGGAGGGCATCAAGGCAATAGCTCAACATCAACTGGCCTTACACACTCTAGCAGGACAAAGGTGCCAGGCAGAAGTTCAATGCAACATCAATAAGGGGTGAGAGATGACTTAATTAGCAGCTTCACTTAGTTACAATTTTGACGCCACTTACGTTAGCACTGTCCAAGAATTTCTCCCCAGACTTGTTGAGGTACTTCAGGTCAGCGCCGTGGTTCACCACGTCATCGGCGAATGCTCTCTGCTGGGAGTACTGGGCCTCCAGCTCCTCTGGCGTGGTGCCCACCTGGCGCTGGGATGACTCCAGTGTCTGCTCGGCGGCCGTCAGCCACGTCTCCATCTCGCCTCTGTCACCCTCGAAGCGCTTGAGCTCCTCCGTCTGCGAGGACAGCTTGTTCTGCCTGCCGTAGGACTGGCCCAACACCTGGTCGTAGCGGTCCTTGAGGTCATCGGCCAGGTTGCGCAGCTTGAACATGTCCTGGTCCTTCAGTCGGTTGTTGTACTGGTCCAGGAGCTGAGTGGCCGTGTGGATGGATTCCATGACGGGCTGCTGACGGCTCAGGATGTCAGTATGGAGGGACTGGGGGGGGGGGAAAAAGAAACAACCAAAAAAAACACTAAGTTTAGAATATGTGAAAACAAACAACTTGAAAAATAAAAATGACTAGCGGGTCTGTGAAGCAGCAAAATGTTGGCAGCCAGCACAACAGTTGATCCCCTACACTAATGGTTGAGATTCGCAAGTTTACTGGAAGAAAAGAAAAAACTGAGCCCTGTGTATGAAACCGATTAAAGGAGACTTGAAGACCATTGCCACTATGCTGCCACACTTGGATGAGTTCCTCTCACCCAAAGATTTTATGTGTTTGTGCACATTTTGATGCAAGCTGGTCAGGGACATCCCATGTTCTTTGTTTTTGAATCACTGTGTACCATATCCTATACTGAATCTCGAGTTCACAAAGGCACTTTTTAATCAATCTTTTCTTACGAGTTTGAATGATTCTGAGAGGGCCCAGTTAACTTTATGCATCATTTTATGTCTCGAGGCCTATATCCGTGACATCCGTATTTTCTTTGCAAAGAAACTGTTAGCAAGTGTCATCAACAATTTCTCCTTGGCTCTTGTATTGTCATTATGCCCAACAGTAGCCTAAAGAATTCATACACAATAGCTATGTGTATTCTTTTATAGCTTTTATTCAGTTTAGGAAGAATCTCTTGGTAATCCTAGTGAGACTGTAGAATTTACCTTGTGGTCCGTTGTCTGTTTGGTTAGCTGAGGCACCTCCTCGCTTTGGGGCTGCTCGGCTGCCAGACGCTTCTCCACTTCGGTCACCCAGTCAGTCAGAGTCACCACTGACTGGGTAGAATCGTTGTACAGCTTGCGCAGGCGCCGCTGATAAAGGAAAGATAAAGGAAATGATAAAGGAAAAATAAAGGAAATGATAAAGGAAAAATAAAGGAAATGATAAAGGAAATGATAAAGGAAAAATAAAGGAAATAATAAAGGAAAAATAAAGGAAATGATAAAGGAAAAATATAGGAAATGATGAAGGAAAACGTGCACAATACATACAAGTTAACAAATGAGTCTACAGAACTTTTGATTTCATTTGTTTGGTTTTCACATGAGTGAAGATGAACACGTTTGCCTTATTTTGACATCTTGATGAAACAAATTGTGACAATTTCTTTAAAATGAAATACATTGTGGATCCATACAGGAGATTTTAAAAGTTGAAACTGGAGCGCTTGATGTGCATTTGGTTTCCTAGAAGTGTATAGCTTTACATATTTATGATTAACATAGCTCTGTGTGATTTGCGCCTGGGAGATTAAGGGGTGACCTCTAACCCCACAATGATCAGACTCTTTCTTTTCACATGTACCTTTGGAAGAAAGTCTATTTCCCTGTCGGAAGAAAACAGCTGTTACTGCCCAAAGAGCTACTCCTGGTTTGGTGTGCATTAAAAGGTAAGGGCACCACACTGGAGCGCATAGCTTATCAAGGTTTTTTCTAAGTGTGAACAGTCCGAGTTGTTCCCTGAATCAAACTGTGGTGAACCTAAGATGTATGCTGCCAACTACACCATCATTATTTGTGGCCCGAATGAAAGACTGGTGCAGGACCCAAAACAAAAGGTCACCAACATGTCACAAAATTCCTTGAGCCAATGTCCACTTCTTCGGCCATGTCCAAAATAACCTGGCTACGGCTCACAACAACATATGCACCTCTAAGAGCTGCCAGCTAGTGGCTTCAAAGATGCATGTGTTAGCTCTAACCGTAGCCATGTAACTCGGACACTGTCATTTTGGAGCGGGGGGGGGAGATTTAAATTTGTTACCTCTTCCTCCAGTTCCTTCTCCAGTCGGTCGATGGTGCGCTGGGTGTCCGTGTTGATCTTGTCGCTGCGGCCATCCACCTGGTCGAAGTAGATACGGAGTTCGTCAATCTTGTGCTGCATCTCCTCCTGCTGCTCGGGCGAAAGGCGGCTACGGTTCTCCTGCAGGAACTGCTCGCCCATGACGATGGTCTCCAGGACGGCCGGCTTGTTCGAGCCGATGCTGTCGTGCACATCCTGGGGGGGGAGGAAAGAGACACAAAAAAAGGCAATGATTCGCAGGAACAGACCGACAATGGCAGAGGTTTCCTTGCGTGACAAGATGCTTTGCTTTTTTTGGACCCTACCTATGCATCTACTTTCAAGTTTGGCCAGTATTTCAAATATTCAGAGCAGAGGAGTCATGTAACTTTCTGGTGCATTTGATATCCAGATTTGGTCTGTGCCAAAGAAAGGAAATTTGTTGAAGCTTGGATGGTCGCATGCAAAGGTGGTTATACTTGTTCTGAATAATTCTTCAAGACCTCAAGAATGTCAGTAAAGCTTTCATAATGGTATGAAAACAATGTACTTGATAATCACCAAGTCAGATGAGCTTTTGTTGCAAACTTTCAGGGAACAGTCAACAGATCAAAACAATACTTTTTCGCAACAAATTTCCAAACAACGACAGTATAAACCAGGTCAAAACATCCTCATCTACGTTAGCACGTACACCAAGGGGACTGACTCCACAGGATTTTTCTGAAACTTGTCTATTAAACAAGAGAAAACTGAATCGAGGTGGGATTTGAACATACAACCCTAGTGTTAAAATCAATGGAGATCTCCAACCCTAGTTCTTGAATTGTCCCACACAGTTCTCTTTCCTGCATAGTTGCAACTTGTTTCTTTCTTTGAACTCGAAAGAGCGGACTGACCTGGAACTGGAAGTATTCCTTCTTGAGCGGCTCCAGCTCCCGGCTGGTTGGCTTCTTCTTCATCAGGCGGTTGTCCACCGTGGCGCACCAGTCCAGCCGGTCATTGACCACACCCAGTCGGTCCAGGAAGAGTCGGGCCAGGTCAATGTCCTCCTGCCGGTCGGCCAACTTGACCTTGAGGGCGTCGTAGCGCCGGTTGGTGTCTGAGAGCTGGCGCTGGATGTCCGAATCCTCTGTGAAGGGCAAAGTCAATTTGAGAAAATGACAAGAGGCAGTTACTACAATGGCTGCTCATCCTGTTCATGCTTTGGGTGCACAGCTTGTTAAGTTACCCTTCAAACCAGCAATTTGGATCAGCCTGATACTTTTTTACTGGGAACATATAAATAGCCAAGGTGATTTTTCTCCTCAAATTTCTTAATTTGAAAAACAAGAATAATTTACTTTCAACTTTGAAAAATATACTCAAAACTGGGTGTAAAAAAGGACAGAATGAGGGAAGCGATGGGGTCTGGGTCCCTGTCTCACCCGGTGCCTCCAGCTGGGTAATGCTCTTGTCCATGCGGTCCTGGATCTCCTGCTGTTCCATCTGCTCCCTGGTCATGGTGCCACTCAGCTGGCTGGAGCGGTAGTGGGGCTTGGTGGCAAGGGGAACCTGCAGCTCACGCAGCAGCACGTCCAGGCCGTTGCCCACACGATTCAGCTCCTCCACCACGGGCTTGTAGGTGGCCACCTCCACTTGGAAGGGCTGCACAAGTGAATCAGAAAAAAATTAAGGAAACGAATGGTAGAGCTGTTTGTTAACACTGCTGGCCACTGTTGTAAGGAAACGTTTTCCAGAGAATTTCTTGCACCATTGGGATTATTCTCATTCAAAGAGGGCCCCAATATCAATCCACAATCAGTAGATGAACACCCAATTTCTAGTTTCAATAACTGCTGCGAGGATTGGAGGTCCGTTCAATCTAACCTCTCTGTAGAGAGGGTTTATTTCTACACTTGACCTTCTTGTGAGGTTCATTAAAGAAACTGAGAGAAAAAAAAGATGCTTGTTGACTTTAAGGTGTCGGAAAATACCACGCAAAGGCAGAGCAGAAACTGACCAATGTTAAGTTGGTCTGAAAAGAATTTAATGGGGAACAATCAAAACGAAAAGAATTTTTGTATCTCAATCACATGTCAATGCATCACCAAAGCTGTTTTGGGGAGAGCAATCTGAAATTCTATCTACAACTTCTGATCCCCAAAAATCGACAAGAGACCAGAGCCCTGGTGTCCGGCATTTCTCATAACTGCCACCCGATACTGATCTGAAGGTTAAGTTCTCGTATCCGCAGCCTCTTACCTTGAGCTGCTTCTCCTGTCTGTCCAGCGTCTTGCCGTCCATGGCCACGGGCTGAAGCTGGCTCAGCTTGCGTTCCATGCCGGTCAGCCAGCCGCTGGTGTCACGGTAGCCCTCGTTGTACTTGGCCGTGGCTCGCTGCTTCTGATCCAGCTGATTCTCCCTGCACAAAGAAAAAAAAAACTCAGTTTTGGGAGATGTACTTCTGCAGAACTCCTCCCATCCCCAACATTTACGTGACAAGTATCGACTGCTGATTGACCAGGGTGATTATATTGAAATCATGAAAATAAAATGAAAATGGTGTTAGGACCCTGGCCAAAACTTCCTCTCACAATGTTTTCAGGACAAGTGTAGAACGTGTGCAAAACTGGCTCTGCAGTGTTATAACTTCAATCCAGAGGTCACACACTACTGTGAACTGGTTTGAACTTGGCCCACAGCCAAGTTTGAGAACAGTCAATGTGACACTATATTTGTGACCTCTGACACGGTGGACAGCACATTTAATTCTATGCAAGACAGAATCAGGCTTGGATGCCAAGCTAATCAGACAGTATTAAAAGTCGCATTATTATGTCCTAGTATCGAAGTGGCCAACATCTTAGAGAATTTCAAGTCCTCAGGTCTAATGTCTGTGAGTAGGCCCAAAAGTGCCCACACACGGCTGACATACCGAAGTCTCCATGAATCTCAAGATATCCTTTTTGTTACCTCAATTCCAGGAGGTTGGACAGCGTCTTCCAGTTGGTGTCCACGTTGCTGAGCACGTCATTGATGTGGCTGGTGTCTTTGGCCTTGGTCTTGGTGACAATGTCCTCACCCAGTTGGTGGATCAACTTGTACTGGGGCCGGTGGTTCTCCAGCTGGCTCCTGTAGTCCTGTGGATCAAATCAGAAGGGGTCAACGGAAATGATCCCAGTCGGTGCTCTGGGCCCTGCACATTAACCCCCACTCTGATAATTTAACAAACTCGCAGCATGAACACGTACACGTCATATGCCTAACTTCATGCACGATAAAATGTGTAACCCGGAGGATTTAGCATGGTCTACAAGTACTTTGAGGACGGCTGCGTTTTACAGTGGTGTCAGATTATGGTGAGATATGCAGCAGCTTGACATGGTAACATATCACAACTGGGGCCGAAGAGCTTAACTATGAACACAGAGTAAGGATTCAATGACATCAAGTCACGTTTAATGCACACTTTATGACACGCAAGAAGCATAATCATGCATCAAAATGGGTCCCTCAACAACAAATTCAAATTCTACAGCGATACTGAACCAAGTACATAATTTTAGGTCTTTAGAGAACGCTTTTCACCCGTATAATTTCTGTTTTTATCACGATGCCAAAATAAGTGATATACTTCATGGGAGGAACGGCTCTAAGACTCATTTTGCAGGATCCCATCACAAATGAAGAAGATCATATGCGCGCCTGGCACGACAGGTTTGACTTACCTTGAGTTTGCGACTCAGCTGGTTCATGTCCATCCTCATCAGGTCACGCCCCTCCAGCGCCTCGATGACCGGCATCTCCCAGTCCTCCAGTTGGTCCACCTCCCGGTCAAAGTCGGTCAGCTTGCTCTGCAGCAGCCGTAGCTGGTCGCCGTGCCGGTCCGTCACCTCAGCCACCTGGCCATAGCGGCTGTTGATGCTGTCTAGTTTGGACATGACGATCTTGGCCTCGCTGGGCTTGGACGTCTCCAGGTACTGGGCGGCAGCCCGCTGGACGGACTCCACGGCCGGCTTGTGGGCCTCGATGTCAGTGTGGATCAGCTGCAATCCCAAACAAATTTGGTCCCAAACTTAGATCTATACCCTTCAAAAATGTTTAAAATTCAAATCCAAGTAGAATTTAAATCAGATTATAATTTGAGACTGCTGAGGATGATACTTGCTTTATAGCAAGTTTACGTGCTAAGGACAAATCAACAACTCCAATCACAAGCAGTTTTAGCCACAAGAACTTCTGTCCTGGAACTGTCTCGTGCTGAGCAACTTAAGTTTGGTCTGATGGGCACCCTGTGGAACTTAACCCTTGTCCTTGGGACTGTGACATTTTCGCCACAAGTCCTTTTAGCCCTGTGCATTGTATAAAATGTCCCACACAGTCAGTGAGCTCTCAGCATTGCTCGAGAGTAATGTTTACCATGCAGTCATATTTTTGGTCACTGCCTCCTATGTGCACTCGGGGCTTATCTGTCAGGTTCCAGACTAAGGTACAGCGGGATTTTTAAAACGGCGTCAATTGTGGGGAAGCCTGCAATTCCAAATCTTTTGAAGGAACAGGAAGCAGATGCACACTTCCTACTAGGGTGGCTACTCGGCTGTTTGTGAGTTTTCAGATATTTGGGACATCACAAAAAGAATGGTGGAAGAAAGCATTTGTACAAAAAAAGAAAAAAAAACACAAAACGGTGACCATCTCTCACCATGTGCTCTTCGATGTTCTCCAGCAGCGGCTCCTTCTTGGCGGCGATGACGGAGCCCTTGTCCATCTTGTGCACGTCACGCTCGGCCTGGTCCAGCCAGCGCAGCAGCAGGTCCAGACGCTCCTGCAGGCTCTGCGAGTCGGCCAGGGCCTGCTGGAGCTGGGCCAGCCGGGCCTTCAGGCGGGCCAGCAGGTCCTCGTACCGCTCTTTCAGGTCGGCTGTACGAGGTGGGGGGGAAAGCAAATAAAAGTACTGAGTCTACCAAGAACAAAGTCATTAATGAACACTAAAATTACAATCACAAGGTTGGATAGATCAGTGGGGTAGAAAATCAGTATTTTGCGGGGTTAAGTGATTTTCATTTGTTATAATATTAATTAACAAATAACATACTGACTTATTTCTCATTCCTGCCAGAGTTCTTGGCCAAGCCCTAAGCTATCAAAATGAAACCAATCACTCATCTCCCTAAATATATACAACTTGTGAGGCAGAGCTTGCACTGAACTTGTTTTGGAAAGCCGCTGGAGGACATTCCTGATCGGAATAGAGCTCTTTAACTCTGATTCTCTTACCTGTTGTCTGGTCGACCTGGGGTTTAGTCTCCGGTTGGGTATCGGTCAGGTCGGTGGCCGTGTCCTTGACCTTCTCCAAATCACTGGCGTGGGCCACCACATCATCAGTGAAGTCCTATAAAAAAAAAAACACCACAAGACAAGCCATCATTAAAAAATACTCCAACAAAAAATCCTGTTCAATAGCATGTCTCCTTATCCCTCCGTGCACTCTGGTCAATTTTTGTGAACAACTTCATTTGGCACATTGGCATGGAGTGTGAAAACAGCACTGCATTGAAGTGGCCGGAGAAGGTATACGCATGCTTCATTCTTTCAGATTTCTACTACTCCACCAGTGCACCACTGCTGTGCTTGACATATGCAAGTTGTCGGCGCATTCAGCTCAGACTTCTGAATTGTTGGGGTATCAGACATTGCTTGCCACTTTGGGAGTCGCAGATTGAAGGAGACTGCCTGAGTGGGTGCTTTCCTATGGTGCTCAGTGGATTGTGGACCCACAAATGGCTCCATAGGAGAGTGCATGTGTAAACAAAGTGTGACGTCATCGGTAAATAGGCCTATTATGCTAACTCTTGGCCATTTTCCAATACTCGACTTGGGCTCCATCTCAGGCTTCAACTGTTTTTTTCACTTCCTGACTTGCAAGCGCAATAGTAAGTTTGACAGTGGCACAAAAATCAAGTAAGATGCAAAAGAGCCAAACATTACGGTACTTCAATTTAAGTTGAACGCTTTAGGCCCACAATCAAGGTTTCCAACACGAAGTCTGAGACAGAGATGAAGTTGAGTATTGAAAAATGGCCCTTGTTTTCTAAATTTTGAGCTCATTTCTTGGAGCCATTCCTGAGATAGAATATTCAAAGATGTTAACTGTCTTGCTTAAAAATTCAACATATACACATTATAAAGCAGTCACCAAGTCAAATTGCTGAGACTTTCAAGTTTTCTAGCTCATCCCCATGATCTTTTCAGCAAGAATGTTCAGTGTAATTCTTCCTGAATCTGGACTCTCTTGCTCTGCGACTTGCCTGGATGCGGTCTATCTGCTTCTGGATGGTGATGGGATCGGCACTGATTGGCTCCTGCTCCAGCCTCCCCAGCTTGGCCTCGGCGTCTGGCAGCCAGGTGGAGAACACCCCGACAGCTTCGTTGTAGAGCCGGTGCTTCTCGGCCAGCTCCCTCAGCCGGGCGCCATGGGCCTGGGACCGGGTCCGCAGGTTGTCCACTGTGGCGTGGACGGCGGCCGTCCGCTCCCGGATGATGGTGGGCTCAGGGTCCTCCTGGAAGTTGCGGTTGAACTGGCGGGAGAGGACGTCAGTGCGGAAGTCAGCCAGCATCTTCCTGTAGGCCTGGACAATGAAAGCAAGATGTGGTGTTACGTCATGTTAGCAAATTCACTACGCCAAATGTGATATTTTAAAGAACCAAAGAGGATATACACGTGCACACAATACTTCAAATATGTTTACTATACTATTGCTATTTCAATTGCAGTAACTCAATTTTTCAAAAGGTCAAACTTTGGCCCAATTTACAAGCGGCTGTCATTTCTCAATGTCACTTCACACTTCCTTGACACCTCTGTTGCAATAAAATGTCTGTTTCTCGGACGTCCAAGGAGGAAACAGGAGCTTTGTTTTCCACATGCTCTTACAGTGGCATGGTGAATGAATGATTTCAGACCTCTGCAACTCCACTAGGGGTAAATTTGAATTTTGACGTTAAAACTTTTCCAACTGCTTGCTATCAGTTGGCACGATTGAAATACTGTGAATGGTTTAAAATTAAAGGATGCTCTGCATAATTCCTTTTTGTGAGCTTGTGATTCTTAATCACATTACAAGGAAATGTTCAAATTTGTTCCCGAAACACAAAATTATGTGAAGCAACTTTAAAACTGAGACTGTTTAGAAATTGAGAGGATACAATAAAGGTAAGTTGATGCATATACCTTGGACTGATCCACAAACTTCTGGCCGCTCATGCTGATGAATTTCAGGTCGCCCTTCTGGTCATTCAGGTCCTCGGTGAAGACCCGGTGCTCGTCTAGCTGTCCCCTCAGCGTCGGGTAGTCCGTGCCCACATGCTCCACCAGCTCCCGCAGCGAGGAGTCTGCCTCCTGCAGCCAGTCCTCGAAGCCTGTGGCGTCCTTCTCGTACTTGCCCAGGTCCTCCAGGGCCGGCACCAGGGTGTTGAGCCGGTTGTAAGACTGGGTCAGCACCACGTCGTAACGTGACTTGAGGTTGTCCTTGCCCTCGGCCAGCTTCGAGGCGTTGTCACGGCTGATGCGTTCGCCGTACTGCTTGAGGAAGGCCTCCACATCCTGGACGCACTGGGCGACAGGCTGCTGGTGAGCAGTGATGTCTGCGTGAAGAACCTAGTTGTCAAATTCAGAGAAAGAAATGATTACATTTTATACATACAATACAAACAAGCTATGTTTTATTCAAGTGTCATTTGGCCCATATAACAAAGTCCATTAAATCATATTAATGTATAAATCTCACTTTCAATTTGGAAAAGTGTCTTTTTTCTTTCACGGTTTCATGACAGGTTTCTATGTATAACATTCTTTTCCAACTACCATTTAAAAACTAGAAATTCAGAGTCCTACATGAAATCTTTGAGACATCATCTATTTTTCAGGACCTGCTTTTTTAAAACCTTTTCACAGAAATTGAATTGAATAAACACCTCAGAGAATGCATCCACATAAGAGGCTCTCCCCTAAGCCATAACGAAATATAATACTGATTATGACCAGTTAGCATATTTCTTTAGAAGGTAACAAAACATTTCAACTAGTTTTTGCCTCAACACTTCTTGAGCTTAAGGTACATTCATGAAATGGTTGTCTGGAGTTGCTTTGCACGAAAACATGCTAACCGCAGACACAACTGGCATATCAAAAAGCAGATTACCAACCAAAATACACTGGAATTTCAACAGCATGGTGCTGGTTACCAACCATCTATTACTCAGCATGGAAATCTGCTCAGCATTCCCTGAAGTAAGCTGCATACCTTGTGGCTGTCCAGCTGGGCTGCCAGGGGCTGGGACCTCTCTGCCTCGGGCTGCTCGGAGCCCAGAGCTTCCTCGGCCTGGGTGATCCAGTCCATCAACTCCAGCAAGACTATCAGCTTTTCCTTCATCAGGGCCTCGATGCGTCTCTGCGCAAACCAACCAAACAACAATGACCATTTGAACAGGGTTAATTAAACTGGCCTAATGAAGCCATTTATGTTGCTGCAAGCAAGGTTTAGTACATTAGAGAGAGGGCAAACTGGAAGTAGAGATCTTAGAATATTGGTAATTATTCACCAGTCCTTACTTTCTGGCACATCTCAGAAGAAAAGATGCAGCTGACGAGGTCGGATTCTGATAAATTTACTAGAATTTAATGATGATGTGGGCACTCATAGTTAGCAACCAGGAGTCTAGTACCTAAAAGAAAGAGGATAGTCTAAACTTCCTAACACACCGCATTTTTGATACCCTTAGAAATGTGTGATATTCAACCCTCTCATGATGGTAAAGGCGCCTTTCCATATGTACATTTCTTGGGTGCATTGCACATTGCATACGTGTTGCGTTTACGCATTTCATTTTCACGGACACAAAAATCAACTCTGTTGACGTAATGTGTGTGTTGCGTTTGGCCGTCAGAATTACGCCAAGAGCAATTTTGACGGATACGCAACACTTGGTGCAAGGGTTGACGTGCATAAAGAAAGGCCCCTTAATAGTTGCATTGCCGCAGCCTTAATGTTAAGTAGCAGTCTGTGATTGAGAAAGCTAAACAGTTGGATTACTGGGTTCCAGGCATATTCAATTTTACTGTCACAAAAATTGGATCGACAAGAAAATTTACAGTAGTGAAATGCACCAAACCAACAAGGACAAGTTTAACCAGCAACAATTGACACATCTGAGTATGAGTAATGAGTGATGACCCAACTTTCAACACTTGACACTCACCCTCTCCTCCTCCTCCCGTCGCAGCCTCTCCAGCCGGGCCACGTCCTCCTTCAGCCAGTCCTTGGCATTCTGGGCTGCCTGCTCGTAGTCGACCCGCATCTGGCCCACCTTCTCGTTCAGGACCTCGCGCTGCTCTGGGTTGAGCCGCTCACCGTACTCCCGGTCAAAGTGGCTGACCTTGCTCAGGGTGTCGCTGATGTCCGGCCGCTTGCTCTCCACGTCTGAGGCCACTTCCTGCAGAGGGTTAACCAAGTTACAAATTCATGATCAAAGAAACCTTTTCTCCAAAACTGAGAGTAAAATTCTTAGGCAAGTCAGAAAATGCAATGGCATTTCAGCGAGTGGAAATCTTCAACCTCTCATTAACAATACTAACGGTCTGAGATCTCTCCATACAAAGCACAGATTGGTGTATCATGCAGCCAGCCACAAAACATAGCAGCAATCCCCCAATTTTTCACAGTCAGTTTCTTACATCTTCAAGTCTTCTCAGCTTAGCATACCATGCAAAAGACTGGACGCTAATGGATGATATTAGAGAGTCCTTCAAGCCTTAGAATGTTTGTATCAATCTCAAAACCTGTCTAACAAGTGATGTGTTGGATACTGTCCCGTCCAGGTACCATGGCCCCTTAATCTCACTTATTTCACCCAACAAAATGAATTGTGAGCCACCAGATCCACTCTTTGAGTAAAAAACCTGTTAAAAGGATCTTTAGCATGTAAATCAGTAAGAACTCTCAACCTTTTTCACACACACAGTACCCATTTTCATCAGAATACCAAAATACTTGGATACATCAAAACAAAGACCTCCCTTTGCTCCTTCTGATGCAAACCCAAACGAAATTGATGAGAATATGATGGCCTTAAAGACCCATTTTGTAGGATTCAGTCACAAATGAGGGGGGGAAAAATCAACTGGTGAGGAGGGTGACCATACCTGGAAGAGCATGACTTCCTCGGCCAGCGGCTGGATTTCGGTGGCCCGGGGCCTGGTCTGCTCTAGCTTGACCTGCACAGCGCTGATCCAGTCCAGATTGTCCTGGACGTTCAGAGTCTCGTCCACGCAGCGGTCGGCGATCTCCAGGTCGTCCAGGGAGATGCGCAGCTGCTTGCGCAGGGCCTCGTAGCGCCGGTTGACCTCGTCCAGCTCCTGCTGGATGGGGGTCTCACCTAGAATGGAGGGTAAAAAGGCGACTATGGATTAAAAAAGCTTGAAAAAGAAATAAAACTATGTCAATATTGCAAGGCAAGATTTTCTCCATCTCAGGATTATGTTAAGTCGGCCTGCATGTATCATGTTTCCAAAAGGGTTATAACACAGCCCATGCTGCAAATGGATACAACTGGGTGCTTGTCACTTGTAGCACAGTGTAGATTTCCTAGGAGTTTGGAGTCGATTGCTTTGAGCCCTCAGAACTCTGCGATTACTCTCTGGGCAAACTCTCTGAGAACTCTTCCAAACTTTTAAGCGAACATGTGATTTCCTGTAAGCTAATGTTCACAAACACTTTTCCCTTTATAGTTAAACATCTCGACCCTTTTCATCATTCAGTTGTGATTATTGGGGGAACCTTTGACCTCATGAGTGATAACCCAAGTCACTGTCTCACTGACTGAGTTGGGCAGTTTATCTTCCTCGTATTTGTTCCTGAACTCCTGTTTCGTGACTCCTCTATAAGCACAGCTGGTGAGAAAACATTTCCACTGCGCCAGTTTGCAATGGTACATTTCATACAAGTCTGCCACATGAAGTTGAAAGTCCCCTCCATACCTCTGAACTCTTCGTCAGGTTCATCTGGGATGCCGGGCACAGCTGGCTCGCCCTGGCCTTGCCGGGTGGAGAAGTAGTGGGGCTTGCTGGAGACCGGGGAGGAGACATCCTTGATCAGCCGGTCGAGGTCCTTGCCGATAGTGTTGGTGTTGATGATGTTAGGCTCATAGTCGTCCACCTCTTGGAGCAGGGGCTGTGTGATGGGTAAATCATTTGGACAGCAGTGTGGTAAGATTAGCATGGATAGATGCAACGGGAGATGTCAAGACATTTAGATTTAGCTGTCACGGTTTGAGTTGAGGTCTGCAAGGTGAAAAAACAATCTTCAACAGAAAGGGCTGCAATTTTCTTGCATTGGATATATGTAACGGCTGCTTTTTCTATTTTGGGCAGTGTTTGAACCACCTTTTTTGTAACCTCAAGGAAAGTATTTGAAAAACCTATGAGCCATAACTAATTACCAAAATACAAATTTATGACCAAAAATCTGCACTTGATCAAATATTGAATTGTCCTTTCTAATCTAGTTTTGTTGAGTAATAAAATTGTATGACTTGCAGCCCAAAATTTAGGATTTTTCACATCTTAAAGAGCAACAGCCGTGTACAGTGTACAACATCACATTTTGCATCACAAACACCAGGCTTTTATTTTGTAAGGAGATGAGAGCTTATCCTATTTCAAAATAACTCTCTAATTTCATCACAAATTCACAAATTTCATCAGGAATTTTGATTAATTAACATCATCCAGCTATTGATGACATCAGACTCACAGACATGCAAACACATAGACGGGTAATGTGTCGTGAGGGTGAAATGTTAAAGCACACCAACAAACACGTATTAATGGGGAACCAGACCAAGATGCTGTTATATGATGGTCCTTGCACAATTCTCATGTTTGCATTGAACACCCAAGACGATACTAATTGCAAACCACACCAGAGTGTTCCAGTCATCCTTGCAAAAATCCCTTGTCTTCAAACTGAACTTTACACGCATGTATGGATAGTGATGAAACATGTATCATCAGTAATGAAAACCTCAAAATTGAATTTGGGCCGAATGAGGTAGACACTTCCAGCTTGCAGCCACAGCAATATGTCAGTAAGTTACAAAGATCTCTACCCTTGGAATTCACTGGTGAGTTGACTGTCACACGACAACCTGACAAATCAATTAATCCAAACGTACATGGGCCTCCACCCACAATATGATGAAGTGTTACATAAATACAGACAAGTCATTAGTTACAAACTGACCGACAATGAAACACACTGTTATGAATATATAACTCGGGACGATGGGAATGTTGAGAATTTTGGGATGGTGCAGGGTGATTAGGTCTGAGGGGTATAAATGGGCAATGCTCCATGAATAATGTTAATCCGACAGATCAAAATGAGATCTGGAATACTCTGATTTCTGAGCAATATGTTAGGTGCAATCAGTCTGTCTGAGTGATCGTTCCATCTTTGAGTAATCTGTTGAGCTTACTGCAGGATTTGCTAATAATTCTGCCATCAGCCAATCACCTTTGTGTTCTAATCCATGGTGGCAGCATTCACTCAAATGAACAATGCAATGCAAACACTGCATAACATCCTTGGTTTTTGTGTACATCATTTGGGAAATTCTTCAAAGATTTATCCAAAGTAGCCTGAACAAGATTTAGACAACAACCGATAGGCCCGAGAATGAATTAGTAGATGAGTTGGTGAGGGACTGATGGGTTGACGACATGATCCAGTCTCTAGATCTAAGCATCCTGCATTGGTAATCTCCTTCATTACTGTGATGGTGTTAAACAGTGAACAGAATGGACCATGCCACCACCTGGGTCCAACTTCATGGAGCAGCTCATAAAGTATTTGCCAAGTACCAGCCACTATCAACACACATTCAGCGACATATTGACTAGAATGGTATACTTTCAACAGCAGCTTAATATGTCAAGCAAAAATCTGTGAAGTACTAGTCACCGTCAACATATACGCTGTTACATTTTGGCTGGTGACCAAAATTTTCATTGCTAGATTAATGTGGTCAACTGCCAACAACCAACTGAAATAAATGCAAACTAAAACTTTTGGCTGGTAACCCATATTTGCTTTACAGGATTCTGTGCTTCACAGCTCCATGAAATTGAAACCAATGGTTGTAGCATGGACCATTTTCTTTCATGCAAATGATGACACATGAATATTCAGTGGATGTAATTATGGCAACTGCTGGGTTAACCTTCGACCTCAAGAGTGATATACCCGAGTCACTACCTTGCTGACTGATTTGGGCAGTTTGTGTTCCTCATCTGCGTATCCAAACTCCTCTGCTTCAGGACCCCGCTATAAACACAGAGGGCCGGTGAGAAGACATTACCAACTGGGTTAGTCGGTGATGGTGTATTTTCATATACAAGGTGTTCCACAGGTGTTAAGATTGTATTTTTTTCCAATGTTTTACAATCATGTGTTACAATTACGTGAGTGCTTAGCAGATGCTTTTGCCGGTGCACGGCATTGAAGTTACCTGTAACCTTAATTATCTCATATGACTGTCATGGTCAGTAAATTATCTCTTAGGTAAATCTTCGAAATTGACTATTAAATTCTCTAAGGTTTAAGTGTGGCAGTGAAGATCGTAAAATCAGTACCATTTGTAAATCGCAGTTAAGTGAATACACATTCCATTATCCCTTGGTAAATTGATTTGGTTCATTATAAAATAGATGATACAGACAAAAAGTTACGACATAAATATGATTTGTTACCAGTGATCATCACAGTGGTGTTTGTGGATACATTCATAGTTATTTCTGGCAAATGGTTGTAGGGTGTACAAACCTTTGTCAAGTCTAACGCATGGTGTACGGTCCTAGCAAACCGGGCATGCCAATACTGCAGGTCATTACAGTTGTAATCAAAAAATATTGTCAAACTGACCACCTTGATGACTGGCTCCACTGATTTAAATTTGCCAATGGTAAATCAATTATAAAAAAAACCACATGCTAATTCATAATTCACAAACTACAACCACCTAATTTCCAGATCAAAACTGTTCATCTACGGCATTTCCTGGACAGCGTTAAGCTTACACTCAACTTATTTTTTGAAGGGGAGCATTTTAGACAAATCACTTTACGACTAAGAAAACAAAGGTTTAGAACTGGGAAGAGGAATTAAAGCCATTAAAGCCAAAACATTTTTAGGACCAAACACAAAGTAAAAAAGCTGACCAACAGGGACAATTCACAGTACAATGCCCCAACAAGAGGCCATTTTTGAAGTTTATGGTCGACAAAAGCAAGGCCGCCTTGCCACAATTAACGTAGTAGAAAACTTGGGGAAATTTTTGACAAATTGGGACACTCCATGTTACAGAAAGAAGAACAGATTAATTCAACCCGCTACTCAAATACACTGACAGATCTTCTCTGACAAACAAACATTGGGAATAAATCAAGTTTGATTTTTGTCAGCAATTTCTCACAACCCACGGCAAAAAACGGCCTTTCCATAGCAACCACTTGGCGGCCCACTGTTTTGTATATTGCCTGTATTTCTCCAGTACATCTGGGTGGCAAGAGGCGAATCAGCCCAACTGAGGGACCTACCTTGAGCTCTTTGATCTTGGCCTTGATGGCGCCCGAGTCGCGGGCCGTCAGCGTGGCCTGCTGCAGGCGTCGCTCCATGCCGTCCAGCCAGAAGTTGGTGTCCTTGTGGATGCTGTTGTACTTCTTGCTGGCGTCCTGCAGGTCGTCAAGCTGCTTGGATCTGAAGAAGATGGTGAAGAAGAACAGACGGCAATTAATAAGAAAAAAAAAACAAAAGCAATATTTAGGTGCTGCAGGGTTTGCGCACGCAGCAGCCTTCTACAGGTGAATGTTTAAAATTTTATCCTTTGGGTACGACATTTTAGCAATAGTTCTTGTTTTTTACACAAAGTTGGCAAAAAATGCATAATATATACGCAAATGACTGTGCTCACACTGTCCTACATTTGTCTACACAGGTTTTCAGTATTGGCATGAACATTTTCAAAGCAAACCATCAAGTGCCTTAACCTGATTTGTGGAAGTGGACAACAGTGCCCTCAACAGTTTGGCCACAAAGCCAATACATTGGCAAGTAGTGTATATAAATAAAACAAATGCTTCAATTGATTCACAAGTCAGTAAATACCTGGCATACATTCCTACACAAGTTCAATAGAGCAAAAGTGAGCTATTCTCTATTCTACACTCCTGAATTTCGGACGAATCAAGCAACGTTTCCCTGGACCTCCCTATGGCCCCCTTTAATGGCAGAAACCATCGTGTTGGGTTTCGTACAAAGCAACTGTCAAAGAATGCCAGCTCCATGCAATAGCTATCACAATGCAATTGACCAGTGATAGCATTACCATGGTGACCGAATTCCTCTTTATAATGCATCGATGGTTTGCACAAGAGCTTGGTTCTAGATTTTTCTCAAATAGAACCCCTCTAACTTTAGAGCTAGCAAGGGAGAGGATAGCTCACCTCTTGGCCACCATCTCGTCCAGGGCGGCCCAGTTGACGTCCACATTGGCCAAGATGGCCTTGACGTGGGAGGTGTCGTTGGCCTTGGGGTCGCTGATCAGCTCCTCGCCCAGCTGGTGGATGCGTTTGTTAACTGGCCGCTGGTTGTCCAGCTTCTGCTTGATGCTCTGTGATATATCAATTGATTGAAGGCAAACTATCGTCAGAAACCATGTAAGGGAATTTTCAGGGACCAGCTTGTGCACGTATCAGAAATTCAACAAAGGGTGCCAATGCAAACTTTCTTCTTTTTTACTGAGGAAACGATATCAACTCAATACGTATTTTGACATTAATTTACCGTACATTTCAATTTACATTCTGTTAACAATTACAAGATGTAAAGCCCGTAATATCTGAATTGGGTGTCTGAATTATTTTTTAAAATTAGACATGGATTTTGGCATCAAGGGGACAATATATAATGGCATGCTGGAATTTCAGTGAGCCAGTTGGATTTGCAAAAGAGCAGGCACAAAATTAAGCACATTTTTAAGGGTGAGTGTTCACATATGAGATCAGCCTTTCCAATGTGGCCATATGTCAACTCAAGCTCCTTGAACATATTCGAACCTTTGTCTCACTGAAATACCAGATTGTTTTTTTATCCATGCACTGATGAAGCATCAAAGCTATCTGTGTGGGCACTGAGGTGTTTAGGTCAAACAGATATATCTGGGGGGGAGGGAGGAAACGGCTGGCACTATTTCTGCAAAGAGGTAGATTTCAAAGTCTCGCTCTCTCTTCACCTTGAGGTTGCTGCTGATGACGGGGATGTCCTTGCGCATGAACTCCTTGGACTGCAGCGTTTTGAGCTGCGGCAGCACCTCCTCCTCCATCTCGTCCACCTGCCGCTCAAAGTCGGCCAGCCGGTCCGTCAGCGAGCGCAGCACCTGGCCGTGGTCCATGGTGGCCTCCCGCACGGCGGCGTAGCGCTGGTTGATGCTGTCCAGCTTGGTCTGGATCAGCTTGGCCTCCTCAGGGTCTTTGGTCTGGACGTGGGTGGCTGCCAGGCGGTTGACTGTGTCAATGGTGGGCTTGTGGTCTTCGATGTCCTTGAAGACAGCCTGATGAGTAAGAAAAAAAAAACGATGTGAAACTGCTGTAGAGAATGAACTGATTTGAAATCATTGGTGTAACGTTAAATTTTACCTCCTCCAAAATCACCTAAAATGCACTGCACATCTCAAATGTGATTGATCTCTGTTCTTATTTTGTCCTGTGATGCAAGCTCAGAACAAACAATAAATCTGTAATTCAGAGAGTCCAAGTGAATCCCAAATTTTCTACGATGCTGGCACATCAGGCTGAAGAGTGAACTCAATGGAAAAACAACTTTTCCCGTCTGATAAAGGTGCTGACATGATGCAGATTTTCGCAGATGGGACAGTTGTGGTCACTCTCAAGAAGAGGACACGGCTCCTCCCATGGGGAGAAGGAAATTACTTTGTGATATCAACCCTCGAACCAACAAAAATTTCAGCACCAATCCAGAGGCTTTTTCCTAGAAAGTTCTCATTTCTAGTTCCTTTTTGTATTTTCTTTTTTTATCTTTTCCCTTTTTTGTTTTGCTTCATAAAAGTTTCCCAAGGGGGCAGCACCCCAACTCTCATCCTCACCCACAAAGGCAGAGAGGAATACCCACCTTCTGGGCCTCCATGTTGTCCAGCAGGGGCTCCTTCTGAATGACCAGCAGGGTGCCCTTGTCCAGCTTGTGCACATCGTTCTCAGCCTGGTCCAGCCAGCGCAGCAGCAGGTCCAGCTGGTCCTGCAGGTCCAGGGCGGCGGTCAGCGCGTCCCGCAGGACCTCCAGCCGGTCGTCGATGGTGGCCTGCAGGGCCTGGTAACGTTTGACGATCTCGTCTGGTTGGGGTTGAAGATTGGTGGGGGGGAAAAAAAAAATGCTTAGCCTGTCGGGTTGGTGAGTCAATCCAGTGCATGCTTATAAACAGTCACTAGTAGATGGGGTGGATAAACAGGACCATGGTCGTATGTTATTAAAAATGCAAAATAGCGACCCCATATTTCCAGTGTTCATTTGGTGCTCGGGTAAGTGCACATTAACTTATCAGTACTCACTTGTGACTGATAGTACAAGGCTACAGCAGAATAATTCGGATACACGTAACCTGACTAAGTGTGGCTTATACAGAACCAGATTAGAATATCAACAGCCTGAATATGATCGCATGCAATATTAAATGTTTCATGCTGTTCTATGACAAGCCTAGAGGACAAAATTTGACATCACAATTTGGGAGGGAACAAAGAGACAAACCTACTACTGCCACAGAATTCGGCCTGTTACTTACCGACTTTGTAGTCGGTGTCACGCTTGACAGCCACGTGGGCCTGGCCAAGGTCGTCACCGGTATCTCGGACCTTCTCCACATCGCTGTAGTGCTGGATGACGTCCATCCTCACGGTCTGCGGAGAGGATCGATTGCACATCATCATGTTAGACACACAGAATTTTCCCATTAAGACAAATGACAGACAACAAGTGCAAAACCTGAGCTAGCCAAAGACCACAGCCTTTTTTTCTTACAATATTTCACAATACAACTACAATGAAACCATGGAATCTGATTCAAACGAGAACCTGGATTTACAAAGCTTGATTGGAATTGGTAGCAAGGATGTCACTAGCCCAGATCACAAAACTTGGTACGAGCATTTCATTTCAAATCAAAATTCACATTCTCACATACATCACAACTATGTGCTAAGATTCAGAAATACAAGCAAACCAGAACTAGAACTTCAAAAAAAATAAGGCATGATCACACAAGGGCAAAATGACTAAACAGGAAATGTGGTATCCACCTAACAACATGATTGCTCAAATAAAGAAAACTTGAAAAACTCATTTCCACACCACATCTTGACAGGTACACATTTGTTTCATGCAACACAGAAACATTTTCACAAACAGCATTTCCGGGTACGTCGCTGAGATGTGACCCTTGTAATGATGCATCGACGACCACAAAAAATCTCATTTGTATATTGACACTGTGCCCATGACAACGACTTATCCGGAGATGCTGTTCGGAAATGGTTCCTAACACGACAGACGTCTTACTCTGAGTTCATCAGACATGAGTATCATCTCCTCTGGCTGAATGGCAAGGAGTGTACATTTATGAGGAGAAAATAGACAATAAAGTTCTCACCTTTGATACGCTTCTTTTCTTTGGCTCTGGGAAATGCATTTGCGAGTGCAAAATGTGCACAGTGCTTTTTCTCATTTTTTTTTTCAAATTCAGTCAACAAAATTAGTGCTTTTGGCCACAAATGCCGAGAATTTTGCAGTAGAAAAGAAATTCAACCAGAATACGGAAACCAACGAAGAGTACAACTGAAAGCGCTCTTCTGATCTTTCAACTGGCCAACAAGAAACAAAACTGATCAAATTCTCTTTACAGTGTCCATTCTCCAAATACCAGTAAAAAACAGAGTATATTTCACACCCATGATTCCCAGTTAGTTGACCTGATACTGACACTACACTGCAATTGATACCATCAAGGAGAATCACATTCTGGCAATTTCTTGAATTTAATTGAACGGCCTATCAGCTCTCTTCAAGCATTTCCCGATTCACAAATGCAGATCATTTCCCCACTGGGAAACTGGGAATTTTTTTTGGAGGGGGGGGGGAACCCACCTTGAGTTCCTCGATCTGCTTCTTGATGCCGGCCGGCTCAGCGCTGATGGCTTCCCGCACGACCTTGGCCAGCACCTTCTCCGTCTTCTCCATCCAGGGCGGCAAGGGGGCGCAGGCGTCCTGGAACTTCTGGTGCTTGTCCACCAGGTCACGCATGGTCAGGGTGAACTCTGTGGCCTGGGCCTTGATCTCGTTGTAGCGGAAGTTTATGTCCATCAGGTTGTCGCGCAGCCAGGCAGGCTCGGGAGCCTCCTGGAAGGTCTTAGCAAACTTGGGTGGCAGGACGGTGGTGCGGAAGTTCTCCAGGTCCTTGCGGTAGGTCTGCCAACAAAGAAACGTTTAAGAAACAGAGTTGGGAGATCTTCCAGTTGTGAGGAACTCAAGACGTAGTTTAAGCTGACTTGTGGAGAGATATCTCCCATTATAAACTGTTCTTCAATTTGGTCCTCAAAACCAGTGAAGTAGTTCAAGATCACAGTTGCAAAGACAAGTATGTCCTTTAGGTCTTCCAAGAAAGAGGTTCTTAATGAGGACTTGGCCAACTGTTTATTCAGTATCACAAGAACAGGCCTAGTAGAGAACAGTACCTATTCTATACAAAGGGTTTGAACCTGCTCATGACCACTGCTGAACATGCTTCTGACTATTAAATACAACCAATCTGCCGATGATGTCATTAGTGGAACTCCGTATTTAAATTGGCAAATCTCAGTCTTAGTATGAGTGCTGTTAGTTTTACGTTACATTAAAGCTTTTTCAATCTCCGCTGCACTCAACTGTCCTAAAGGATTCTACTTTCAATGAGGTGAATGGGTGGGCATCTTCTCACCTTAGCAACATCTAAGATCCTGTTGCCGCTCATGTTCAGGTAGCGTACATCTGCCCCCTCGGCCACCATCCGCTCGTTGAACTGGTCCTGCTCCGACAGCTGCTGTTTGAGTGTGGGCAAGTCCGTGCCGATGCTGCGCTTGGCCTGCTGCAGCTGCTGCGTGCCCTCCTTGATCCAGCGGTCTGTGTCGTCCCGCTCGAAGGCAAACTTCTCCAGGTCGGGCAGCACGCCCTGCAGCTTGTTCTGCCTGGTCTGCGACTCCACGTAAACCACGTCGTAGCGGTCCTTCAGCTCGCCGGCAATGTCCTCCAGCCGGCTGCGGTCCTCGGGCCGCAGCCGGGTGCCGTGCTCGTCAAGGAGCTGCTTGGCGCCGTGGATCTCCTGGGCCACAGGCTGCTGGTGGGCCAGGATGTCGTCGTGCAGCACCTGCAAGAGTGGACAGAAATATCACTTATTAACGTATTTCGCATACAATACAATGACCATAGCAACTGACAACTGGATTCAAATCTCATTTCTACCTCTGAAACAACTTGCTGGCATTCTGCCAAGGGAACTGCTGCAAATCTTCTGATCGGTCTTTGCTCAGTGGAAACCTTAACATCTGCACATTTTTACCATATTTCACTCAACAGACCCACTCAAGTTGGCCCAGTCTGACTTGTTCACATGTTATTGTGTATTAGTGGTCCATCTGAACAATTCACCCACTTAACACGTTGACGACGTGACCCGGATCACCCAACGCATCATATCATGCTGTTCATTCTTTACTACTCAAAAAAGTTAAGGACCACTTTTTATTTTGTGTATACTTTTAAATGAGTCACTTTACAGCTGAAAATGTGCATTTGATGTTTTGAAACATTTTTTAATTTTTTCATTCCAATGAGAAACTATCAAGACAAACAAAAAATGAAAGAACTAGATCCCACTCTTTGCTTGGAAAAAAATTACACGTTAAGAAAAAAGTGGCCCTAAACTATTTTCGAGTAGTGTACATACAGCTGAAGAGTCTTACAAAGCACTGATTGAAAACACCATTGCGTACACTTTCTGTAATGAAATCCTACATCTTGAAGGCTATATAACATGTGGGTTGGTATGAATGGTCCACACGAGAACAATGTTGGACTGATCAAGGTTCAATGCACTGAGCTCTTGGGCCACTGCCTCGGGGCTGTCATCAGAGATGGCCACATTCTCTGGGTGTTACTCACCTGGTGTTCCCTGGCCTGTCCAGTCAGCGGCTTGACCTCGTCGCTCATGGGCTGCTCGGAGCCCAGTCGCCTCTCGGCCTCGGCCACCCAGTCCAGGAGGTTCATCAGGGCCGCCAGCTGCCGGCGGAGTCTCTCCTCCAGGGCAAGCTACGAGGAGAAAGGTAATGACGGAAGGTAGAATTTGTGAGACACTTGACAGGTTTGTGTGGTGGAAAATACTGCACATTTACTCTTGTGTGCTTTACTTTTACCCCCAAAGGTTTTCAAGACGGAAATTTGTTGGTGCCTCTAGTCCGATTTGGGGATTTGCAGATCAAACATAGTTGGTCCCTAGTTGTGGGGTCCATAAACGTGTTGCACGATACAATGCGGGACTGCAAACAGTCATGGGGACATCATCAAGTCTCCCAAGCTTGGTTTGAATTTTCCTAATGATAGTAATCTTCCTCCCAAATGAGGTATCAGCCTGGGCACATGTACACACATGCACAGCCCATCCCAAAAAATAGCCAATTGAAGAGAAACATGTTTCTCGGTAGAATTTTACCAACCCATTATGAAACACAAGGTTAATCCCTCGCTCCACAGAGATGCAACTTTACCATACATTTTATAGAGCCAGCTACAACATAGTTTTTATTCCAACCCCAGCCCATCCAATAAGATATTTCGGTCACAGATTCTCCTTCGAGAACTCACTCTCTCGTCCCGTTCCCTCTTGAGCCGGGCCAGGTCATCCTGGGCCGCCTTGAGCCAGTCCTGGGAGCGCAGGTCCAGCCGGTCGTAGGTCTCCCGCAGGTTGACCGTCTTCTGGTTCAGGTCCTCCTGCTGGTCATAGCCCAGCTTGTCGCGGTGGTCCTGCTGGAACTGGGTGCTCTTCAGATAGGACTCGTTGACCGGCGACTTCTTGACCGTGATCTGGGAGCAGAGGGTCTGTCGAGAGAAGAAGGAAGGGCCATGAATTAGAATGTGTCGACGAAGGTGTTGTTTAATTGCCCCAAATCTGACTAAAACGCATGCTCACAAAGCCAGGATGCCAGACAGGTACTTGTTCATAGCCTGAAGATGAGGCCAGAGATGCCCAAGTGTGCCTTGTTATAAAAGACCTAAATCTGGCCCAACGTTTTACAGGAAGAAGCCTGAAATCTGGCACCCTTGATAAAGACAAGAATTCTCAACATGAGTACTCAGGGAGGAATGCTACAATGGCCGGTTATCTAGGGCCTATGAACATTCCTTGCAAGATATTGGAGATAGTATAAGGCTCCATACTGACATTCCAGCATGAAGGGTTGATTCAAATCGACTTTCTCCATCCACAGTAGTTACCATTTTAATCCTGGGAGAGACGAAATGATCTGTAGTGAAACAAAGATGCTTGACTTGCCCCAAGGTAACATGCAACTGAACCAGCTGAACTGGTGCCTACAATCTGCAGAATTTGGAGATGTTTGATATGCCGGACACTGAGGAGCACTGAGAAGACATTGTCATTGTCAATATTAGGTAACAATGCAAGTCAGTCAAAAGTCATCCAGTCTTCAGCCAAGTAAGAAGCCATTCAAAGAAACGGCAGCGAGAGCATTCCTTTGTCACTGTTCACCCTGTTACTTGTGATTGGTATTGTTACAGATTTTGTGACTAGTTTTGTGACTGGTCTTAAGACTGTTCTTGTGACTGGTCTTGTGCCTCATATTGTGTCTGATCTTGTGACTGGTCTTGTGAATGATTTTTGTGCCAAGTCTTGTGATGGTCTAAAGTCCAGCACCGCTGACTAGTCCGCTCTGCAAATCTGAGCAGTGTTTCACAGCCCTTCCCCTCACCTGGAAATCGTCGATCTCCCTCTCCAGCGGCTCGATGTCCATGGTGGACGGTCTCATCCTCTCTAGGTTGGTCTCGGTTGCTGTGACCCAGGTCAGGTGCTCATTGACGGCACTGTCCCGCTCAATGTACTGCTCGGCCAGGCGCAGGTCATCCAGCCGGAAGTCAATCTTGACCTTCAGATCATTGTAGCGCTTGTTGGCACTGTCCAGCTGACGCTGAGTTTCTGTCTCTGTAGAGCAAGGGGAAATTTTTCAAAGTTCACTGCTCCATTCATATTAAAGACTTAATGAAGTTGTCTTAATTGTTGGGAAGATATATGAAATGCCATTTTGAATGACCAGATTCCAGTTACGTTGGATTTTATTTTAGAAAAGATTTTCATTAAAGTAAGTTAAAGTTAAATTTCATTAACCAAAGAAATTGGACAGACACATCAACCTGAGAGGCAGAACTTCTACACATTGACATCACAAGAAATGCAGATCTGCCCCTTTGCCAAACTTCTACAACACACAACCTTTCACAGTGAGAAGTCCAAATTTGGATTTTTGTGTGAATGAAGGGAGGCACTCGGCTATTCAAACACAAGACAGTATGAATCACACATCACACAAACTGTCCGCTATATCTTGCCCCTTTATTGGCAATTGAAACTTTCGGCCCAAAATGATACCACTGACAAGTGGTTCATGCACAGAAACACTGGGATCACCAGTTTTTATACTCCACAGAGTGTGGGTCGTTACACAAGAGGGGTGTCAACTACAGCCCAATACTGACCTTCCATCAGTCCGCTCCTGTCCAGGTCTGTGGGCTTGGGTCGGGTGTCCCTTGCCAACCCCTTGGCCGGGGTGAGGCGGGCATCTCCTTTCTTCCTCTCCCCCACCTGGGTAGAGCGGCTGTGGGGCTGCTTGTAGGCAGGCTGCTCCACCTCCCGCACCACCGCGTCGTAGCCGTGGCCCAGCTTGTTCAGGTTGTCCATGTTGGGTTTGTAGTCGGCCACATCCTTCTGGAATGGCTTTTTTTTTTCATGAAAAAAAAACAAAATGGTCATGACAAAATTTGAAATACACGGTATCATTTGCTGCCTGTGTGTTTGATGTGTTATTTTTGGTATGTTTCTTAAATTTTGCATTTATGGCTCTTTGCATGAAGTCAAAACAAACTATTTTGTAGCACTGTTAAACTGAACATATTTTTGCTGGGGACCAGCCAAAGAGGACATTCCACATGTCTATTTTTACTGGCATCTTAATTGTTAAGAAAATCTAATACTTGCAATTAAGGCACATTTGTGACCAACCCAACAACGTTGAGCTGTATGTTCCCAGAACAACTTTGAGTCGTTCCACCGTGGGAGTCAGAAGAAACTGTCAACATATTTCATTTGATTCACATGGCCAGATATGTCCTTATTAAAATGGACAAAATGTCCTTCAGATTTGGAGGGATCTAGAGGAATTGATTAGAACTCTTCTAGTACCAGGACTTCTTTGAGTTGTGCCTGCACGGTCTTCAGGTCGCGGCCGGCCGGATGGAGCTGGTTCAATCGGCGCTCGGTGTCGGTCAGCCAGCCGGTCACGTCGCGGTGGCTGTTGCCGTACTTCTTGGCCGCTTCCTGCTTCTGTTCCAGCTGCTTGTTCCTGGAGTGGCGAAGGGAGATCGAGATCGGTTCAGGAATCGGTCTTGCCCCGAAAACCACAAAAATTCCTGCCACTTGTCTGTGAGTATTTTGGCGTGTGATTTATGATGGCGCTGTAGTAAAGACCATTGCAAGTCCTGAGTTCGAAAGACCTGTGGCAAGTGCCAGTGGGGACAATGACGAAGGGATGCTCATGACACAGCGTGTGATTTGGCACGCGACTGAATGGCTTGTGATGGACTTCCTGGGACTATGTGATTTGCAAGTCCGAGTCTTTTCCCCAAAACAAGTTTCATACACAGTGTTGATGTGTATGTTCAGAGGAGATTTGATCACACGTTAATGTGTTATGCAAACCGACTGCCGCAATTGACATTTTGCTGATGGCCTTGTAGCTGGTCTTTGAAGTTGGATCTTAGGTGACACTTCCTAACCGTAATGTGTTCAAGGACTGAAACCCACCTCTTGTTGAGGACTTCGTCAAAGTCGTTCCAGTTCAGGTCCACATTCTTCAGCACGGCCGTGATGTAGGAGGTGTCGTTGGCCTTGGGGTTGCTGAGGAGCGCCTCGCCCAGCTGGTGGATCTTCTGGTGCTGTGGCTGGCGACCCTCGTACTTGCGCGAGATCTCCTGCAGAGGGGGGACAGGGACGAAAAAAAAAATTCCAATGATTGCTTGCAGTTCGGCAAAACACTAATCATCCATTGCACTGAGGATTAGCATGTACAGTTTAAACAACAGGGTTTTTGCTCACGCACAACTCTGAGTTGAGTGCAAGTTTTGCTGCACTGTGTTAAGGGAGCTATCAAGCCATTACCATGATGTCAAAGGTGAAGTGAGTCCTGACATTGAAAAGGTATTTCCGTAAATGTCTTTGTTTAGCATTGTCAAGAAAGGAATGTTGACTTCCCCACAATGTTCTACGGACAAGGTAGGATTTGTGCTGTCACCCAACAGACTTTCTCTGAGACTTTCTCTCTCGTTATCCAAGTTGTAACGAGTCTTGTAATTTGACCTGTGATTTAAAAGATCAATATTCAGTCAATGAAGTCACTGGTACTGCAATGTCTTGTAAAGTTCCCCGTCTGCCGCGCCCTTACCCTGAGTACCGCCTCTGTGTTGTCCTGGGTCATGACCTCCCGCGACTCCAGCGTCTCCATGTCTGGCAGTAACCAGTCCTCCAGGTCGTCCACCTCCCGCTCAAACTCGGCCAGCTTGTCTGACAGGCTGGCAAGCCCCTGGCTGTGGTTGCGGGTGGCCGAGTCCACTGTGGTGTAGCGGGTGTTAACGCTGTCCAACTTGGCCTGGATCAGCTGGGCGTCCTTGGGGTCCTTGGTCTTCATCAACTGCTGGGCGGCCACATTCACGTTGTCGATGGCCTGCCGGTGGTTGGTGATGTCATCTTCTAGCATCTGCGGGGGGGTCGGAGAAAAAAAGATCCCGTCAACCACAGTTTGGAAATTTAGGATGTTTATTTTTCTAGAAAGAACTGAATCAAAGAGTGATTCATACAGGTTGCTTGTATGACGCGATTCAGAGAACATCGTGAGTCAAACTTTGCAGTTGTTAAGTGTCTTTTATCTTTCTCAATGTACTGTGAAACAAGCATTGGTAATGAGCACCTGTGTCTTAGTTTTCAGAAGTTTACAATCAATCTTGTACATGAAACAGATAGTATGGGCATATCACAGATTACAATGTGACAAGCATTTTTGTACCAAAAAGGTCATTGAATTTGCTACTGTTTGAGTTTGAATTCAAGGCTATAAGACACAGGCATAGAACTTGGACTGTGACAAGAACATGAGGACATTCCAATCTTTACAAGACTTTGAACGGTGTTTTCAATTTTCAATGGCATGAGTGTGAACTGAAAAACAAGGAAATCAGCTGCTCCGGGGAAACTTTCATGCCCGAGGACATTTGGTATTGTATAACATCTTGAAGGTGGTTTGACTTTGTCGCAGATGGATAAGCCGTTGTATGCACCCATCGGGTGGAAAAGAAAAGTTGTATTACAAATCGGGGACGTCAAAAGTTGCTCAACTTTTTATCCTGAACACGTATACAAGACATGGGATGTGTAGGCCCGACAGAAGTGATTTTGCTCTGACGCCGAGGATGACTATAACCCTTTTATTTACTTATGCTGTGCAAAAATCAAGGTCAGAATCTTAAAAATCGGTTTTTCTTCCACGCTCCATACCTTGGTGTTCTCGATCTGCTCCAGCACGGGCTCCCGGCGGGCCTCGATCACCGTCCCCTTCTCCAGCGTGTGCTCCTTCTTCTCGGCCTGGTCCAGCCAGCGCAGCAGCATGTCCAGGTTCTCCTCCACGCTCTGCGTTTGGCTCAGGGCCTGCTGCAGCTTCTCCAGCAGGTCGTTGACCCCGGCCTCCAGGGCCTTGTAGCGGTCCACGATCACGCCTGCGGTCAAAATGAAAGGACCACAGGAAATGAGACTGGGCATAAATTGTCCCTCTGCACTGGCAGCAATCACAGAGGCCAGTTTGTTATTCCACAATCAATGACGGTCCCGAAAGAGACATTCCCTACGATTTGATATAAAATATAAGGCCCCCATTGTCACAACAACTAATTCATGTTGCGGACATCTAAATCATTAACTACTTCCTTATGGTGACGACATCCTGTTTGCGCAATTACTCAAAACAGTTTGGAAGGTGAAACTCAACAGGTAGGTTCATTTAATTCTGGAGAAATTCTGCAGCTCACGAGTAAATCAAGAATCACAGGAAGAGAGTTATCTTTGACCAGGCTTTGCCATTTCTATTTCCTGGCCTTAAACTCATTTAAATTTCTTTGCTAAAAACGTTTCACAGAACTAATAACGACCACCATGGAAACGAAACTACGTATTTGTACATTCTATTTGCTGTCCCCCCAAAAAATTCCCATCATTAAATTCCAGTGTCTCAGCTTTTAAAAATGCTCCATTTTAGGAAAGAATCCAACCTGCCTAGTTTCCAGATACCAATGCTTTGGAACGCTAGAAACATTTTTACAAATAAAAACTGAGATCCTGAGACAATGGAACCTAGACCCACCTGTGGTTCTCTGCACGACTGGTCTGACTTCTGGTTGGATGTTGATGACGTCCTCGCCCTTGTCCTTCACGTTCTCGACATCGCTGGCATGAGCAATCACGTCCTCGTGGAATGTCTAAGTGCAGAAAAACAAGGGCATTGTGAAGGTCTCTGAAGCAGTTCCAGAACTTCTTCAACAGACTTCGTTGCTTATTTCAACTAACAAAATTGTGTAGCACAGAGATTTGTCCCAGTGTTGAGGCTGAATTCATGCTTGGATTTATGCCAGAAAAAAGAACTTGTGAGGTTGAAAATTCACAAAAATAAATATACTAAGCTCCTGATTTATAACTGATTTGTATACCCTGAAATTCTGAAGTGCCCTCAACATTACAGGCAAAAAAAGAGGTTGACAACGTCCCTCCCTACCTTGACCTTCTCAATCTGCCTGATGATGACGTCTGCGGTAACGCCCACGGGCTCCCGCTGCAGTGTCTCCAGTGTCTTCTCCGCTCCACCCAACCAGCCCGAGGTGGCGGCCACCCGCTCGGCATAGGCCCGGTGCTTCTCCAGCAGCTCCTGCAGGGTGCGTCCGTGCTTGAGCGAGCGCAGCTTCAGCTTCTCAAAGCGCCCGCTCAGGTCGCTCAGCTGGTTGCGGACCACATTGGTCTCGGGGCTCTCTTGGAAGGCACGGGTCACCTGGCGTGGCAGGGTGTTGTCGCGGAAGGTAGCGAGGTCCTGGCGATAGACCTGTAAGCGACGTGTTCAACACAGAAAGAAAGTCAGAATATTATGGAATCACACGCCATTTCCCAGTCGACCGTTATCTCTAAACCCTAATCTAATGGAAATACTTCAAACTTTGGTCAAACATTTCATTTCATGTGTTCCTGATGGCCAATTTTTTTTTCTGTTCAAAATTGGAGCGGCTTTTAAAGATCACTATGGCTCTCTCTAGCAGGTTTTTAAAACGGAAAGTGCTGTTGTACATTTTTTTGAAATGGTGAAATTTTCAGAGAGTTAATACTATTAATTGAAAAAGCAGGTAAGATTCATGAGTTCTGGTGTAACTACGGAAAACCTTTGCGTACCCTTGCTTGATGATGGAAGACTCGACCCAAACCAGTCCACATTCGAGTCCAGTTATTCCTGGACTCGCAACTTGGCTTGGACTCGAGTCCTTTTCAACTCAGCTCAATTTGGATTTAAAGACATGCACTTAATGTCATCACTGACCTCACTCTATCTGGGTTCCAACTCAAGGAAATCTTGACTCTAGAAACCCGTTTTTGGCCCTTTACCTTGGCAAAGTCCAGGAAGGTCTGGCCGGCCTTGTTCAGGAACTTCAAGTCTCCCTTCTGGTCGTTCATGTCGTCAGTGAACTGCGCGTGGTCCGATGACTGCTTCCGTAGTGTCTCCAGGTCCTGGCCGACGTTCTTCTCCACCGTGTCCATCTGCTGCTCGGCAGCCCGCAGCCAGTCAGCAAATTCGGCTGAGTCGGCCTCCAGCTTGTTGATGTCCTCGATGGCTGCATTCAGCTTCTTGATGCGGTCGTGGCTGGCGCTGTGCACATTCTCGTAGCGAGAGTTCAGCTGGCCTTGGCCGTCTCGCAGCCGGGTGCGGTCTGCGGCGGGGATGTTGTCGCCAAAGATGCTGAAGAGCTGCTCAATGTCCTCGATGCACTGAAGGATGGGCTGTTGGTGAGCCTGGATGTCATCGTGCAGTGGCTGGACAAAAGATCCATTCAAAAGCCATCATTAAACTAGTACGGCATAAGACATTCAAAACATTCAAAACAGATGCCTTGTTCTTCAGTTTACAAATTAGATATTTAAAGGCCTCAAAGTGAAGCTTATCTTGGGTTCACACAATCAGTCTGGTGTTCAAAAAGAAGTAAATATATCACAGCAATGAAAGTACTGACTTCAGGGAACATGACCAAGATGGCCGCCATCTTTGAGAGAGTCAGCACCATACCTTGTGCTGGCTATACTGCTTGGTGAGTGGCTGTGACTGCTCGCTGAGTGGCTGCTCTGCCCCCAGGGCCTGCTCGGCCTTGGTCAGCCAGTCCAACAGCTCCTGCAGCCTCAGACTCTTCTCCTTGATCTGACCCTCCAGGCGCATCTAGAAAAAAAATTCAAACAGATTCAAAATCAGTTTTAATTATGATTTTTTCTTGCTCAAATCACATCATACAGTCTTCTCTCTTCATTCAGAAGTTAAAAAGTTGTTTTTCATTACTCATTGAAAACATACTGGTTTTAATCCTGTTGCTTCTACCACTGATTAAAACTCATAATTATATAAACCTGAACTCGTAATTTTGCAGCTCATGCTGCCTGGCCAGTCTATAATTACTCACACCTCAACTCTTACTCACCACTCTCCTACCAGCACCTCATTCTGGAATGTCTAAAAACTAATCTCACAGCAATAACCAAAGCATAACTAAGCTTATGTTACTGTTCAGATACTTCATGACTCATCCTGTTTTTTCAAGTCACCAATGATATAACTATTCAGCCCTGACCCATAACTCACACATAAGTCACCACTCAGTTACTCATGTCTCATAACTTGTAAATGACACTCAAGTGGTACTCAGTTATTTATGACTCACCCGGTACTCATACTCCTTCTGGAGTTGGTTCAGCCGGTCGATGGCCTCCTTCAGCCAGTCGTCCACCCGGTTGTAGTCAGTGTCATAGTTGGTGCGCAGGTCCTCGATGCGGCGCTCCATCTCTTCCCGCTGCTTGGGGGAGAGCCGCTCCCGGTTCTTGCGCAGGAACTGCTCCGAGCTGGTCACCACATCTGCAATCTGGGGCTGGCGGCTGCGGATGTCGCTATGCACACCCTGTGGAGCAATCAGAGTTGACTTACAAGTAATGCATTTAAATGTTCCCCACTTTTTTAAAGTAACTACTCTAACTGAAGCCTTAAGCAAGGTATGGTAAATGAAGTTTGAGTGCAAATTCCAATTTTAGCCTCTCCAATATTAAACTCAGAGAACAGCAAACACAGTCAATAAAAATAGTCCGCACCTGTCAGTAGTCAAGAGTGCAATATAAAATTTCCAGTCTACAGGATTACTTTTTCTTTTCGGATGTTAAAACAAAATTTATACATGCATAATTTCCTTCCATATTTTGAAGTTCTGCCAGAACCCAGGTAAGAATGTTACACCTCAATCAGCTATTAGCAGTAAGGCTGAGGGTTTGGCTTGTGACAAGGTGTAGAGAATATAACAAAAATATAGGTAAATTTTGATATTCAAAAATCAGAATATACATATAATGTCTCAAATTGAAGTCCGTCATCTAGCAGACAGTCCCCTAATATCAGATCAATTCCCTGATTATACCATCCTTACCCTGAAGACTTCGATCTCCTTGGTCAGCGGCTGGATCTCGTTGCTGATGGGTCGTGTCTTCTCCATCTTGGCCTCCGAGCTGGTCACCCAGTCCCGGGAGGTCTTGAGGGCGGCGTGCTGCTCCACCCATTGCTCCGACAGCGTCAGGTCATCCAGGGCAATCTGGATGCGGCGGAGGAGGTCATCGTAGCGACGGATGACCTCACTGACCTCACGCTGGATGGTGGTCTCACCTGAAGCACAAAGGTCATCCATAAAAGTCAAAACTTTACTCAAGCCGAGTTTAGCCATTGTTGCTGTCGAGTCAATCAAAACTCATTGCCTGAATCCATTCCAAGTCTGATCAAAAGGTTAAAAGAACGGTTATATGTAACAGGAAAGCTTTTGTCACAGTTCATTTGAATAGCTCGTGACTTGGCTCCAGACCGGACGGCTCATGATGGACTTATAAGGTTTTGTGATGGATTTCACTATAACACTGCCTTTGGCCAAAGTCTGTCATGAAACTGGCCTTCTGCTGTGAGGGGATCATGCGTAACTTGAGGTTTCACCCTGAGGTACTTCACAAAAACCAGTCAAACCTCATAAAAACCTTGAGGTCAACCTAAAGTTAGGGCTTGTTCAATTCTGCACTCTCCCCTTGAGTTGTTCAATCTTTTTTTTCTTTGAAGGATCTACGTACCCAGGAACTGGACCGGTTCTTCGGGCTTCCTGAGTGTCTTGTCCTTGGTGACTTCGGACAGCTCCGTGGAGCGGTAGTGGGGTGACGCCTGGACGGGTTGGGCGACCTCCTTGGTTAGTGTGTCCAGGGTGTTGCCCGTCTTGGTGTTCTCGTCAATCTTGGGCCTGTAGCCCACAATCTCCTTCTGGAGGGGCTGTTGGGTGAATTCAAGAAGGTAATGGGAGATGAACATAGAGATACGATTTGAAAGGTTGGCACAATTTAACACAGGGGATGAATATTAATTAGCTAATACACTGAACTGAACTTGTAACAGTGCAGTTTTCAACCTTTAAAACCTTTGGGTTGAAGGAATTTATTTTTACTTCCTACTTGATATCAAAATGTTTGCACAGACTTAAAAAGAATAGAAGATGAGGTATAGTATTATTTCAAAGCCTTTTACACTGTGAACGGAAACGAGAAGGCACAACTCAAGACAAGGAATGCAAAAACATCTCCCTCTACACTTCCGGTCCAAAGCCCAACCATCCCTGTCCTGCTAAATATCGGATCATAGCCACCCACACTTTGGTGAGTCAATGATATTTGTGCTGACCTTGAGCTCCTTGAGTTGAACCTGGATGGTGTTGAGGTCCAGGGCTTCTGGCTGCACCTGGTCCAGCCGGCGCTCCGTGGTGTCCAGCCAGTAGGTCACGTCCTTACGCGTGGTGCCGTAGCGCTTGTTGGCGGCGGTCAGCTCCTCAAATTGCTTGTTCCTGGTGGGATGAAGTGAGGTCGACAAAGTTGGATGAAATGCACAGCAATTTGAATGACAATGCAACTTCAGTAATTCTGGCGAGTGACTTTGGAAGTTGTTCGATGGCTTGTGCTTCCAACAAATTTGCTTTCTGGGAGTAAAGGTCTTACACTTTTGTTCAAACTTCAAGAATTTTGGAGAATTAATTCAACCTTGAATATGAAGTTCTCACAAACTGTCTAGATATGGTTTCTGGGGGGAACGCTTACTTGAAACCAGAAAAATCAGGAAAAGGAGATAATTCCTGTTAAAACTCACACTCTAAAAAAAAACTGACAAGGATTTCAGTATAACTTCCACAAGGATTTCATAATACATTTAAATATTTTTAAACGACTCCAGATTTTATTTTGAGGATTAGACCCCTTCATAATCCATGTAGATGTCGTTATAATGTTTTATGATATCCTGGGTGCTTTTTCAATGTTTCCTCTCCCAAGACGATTCAAATTGGCTTCAATTCTTCTGCTTGGAAAGTCAGCACTAACAACTACATGCCTGAGACCAATCAGATAGCTGCGCTCGCTCATGAATACCCGTGAGTGGGACCAAGTCATGCCTACCTCTTGGCCAGGATGTCATCCAGTGCCTTCCAGTTGAAGTCCACATTGGTCAGGATGGCAGTGACGTGGGACGTGTCCTTGGCTTTGGGGTCCTCGATCAGTTCTTTCCCCATCTGCTTGATCTTCTTCAGTGCCGGGCGGTATTTGTCAGCTTGGCGGATCAGGTCCTGCAAATGAAAGAATTGCCATAAAATGTCAGCTTTATTTTCCTCACAGTCTGACGACCACATGTAACAGTGCTTCTGTAGATCTTTAAGTATAAGTCTCTTTAAGCTTTTGCAGGCTATGATTTATGACACACTGTAGTTCAAATGGCGTCTGGGACAGGATGATTTTGAAAAACTAGCCTTCTCTGTAGAGAGCAAATTGGGATGTTCACTGACCATGTGATTTAGTAATGAGCCACGACAGAGTTAAGCAATGATTGAAGCTAGAGGTTTATGAATGAAGTCACTTATCACTTCCTTGGGATAATCTGCAATCAGCCCATGCATGGATTTACGAGTCAACAGCAACTGATGCAATTTTCTGCAAGTACAGGGACATAGGTAGGGCAAACGTTCTCTACATACTGTTATTTTTAAGCACAATACTGCAGCAATCCAACCAAAGTCTGTTAACTTTAATGAACTCGGCACGAACATGATTGAGCTTTGGTACAACCAAGCAATGTCTTCTAGATCACAAGTTGTTGGAGATTACAGCGCAATGTTTGTGGAAAAGGACAACTTTTTCGTGTTTGTTTGTATCAGTCTTCTGCGAGAGTAGGGTTGGAGGCAGAGCTGTAGCTGGTAAGATCATGGTGAAATCACAGCTCACCTGCAGCCTGCTGCCGAACTCGGGCAGGTCCTGCTGCGTCAGCTCGTTGGATTCCAGCAGCTCCAGCGTGGGCAGCAGCCAGTCCTCCAGCTGCTCCACCTCACTCTCAAACTCTGACAGCTTGTAGGCCACACCCTCCAGGTAGTCGCCGTGCTGCAGTGTGACGGCGTGGATGCGGCCGTAGCGCTCGTTGATGTCGTCCAGCTTGCCTTGCAGCTGCCGGGCCTCGGTTGGCTCACTGGTCTGGATCAGTTGCCGGGCACTGACGTTGACTGTGTCCACGGCTGGCCGGTGGTTTTCGATGTCCGAGAAGTTGACCTACAGGATTGGCAGTGAAAGGAAGGCCCACAGAATGGAAATTAAATGCGTGCACATGGACAGGTGATGACCATGATGAGCCTTCAGTAAGTGATAGCATTTTGCATTAATTTCTTAATTTCTGGAAGAAAATACCAGCTCTAGAAAGACAGAAAACAAATCTTGGACCTCTGGAATATGGTGCATAATGCCGTCCCTACTACACAATCCAGTATTCTTACTTGATAACCCAAGCCAACAGTGGGTGAAGACAGACCTTAATCAAGATGATATGTAAAGGGAAGAATTCAGAATTGAACAAGACTTAAGTCAAGGTTTACATCAAGTTTTTTAGGTAGTTAACCTCAAGGTTTGATGAGGGTTCTCAAGTTCACTCTTCAGGTTTCATGGGGTTTACCTTAAGGTTTGACAAGGTTTTCCAAGAGATGTTATGTTTACCTCAAGGTTTTATGAGGTTTTCAAGGAGAGTTTATGAGGTTTACTTCAAGATTTTATGAGCTTTACATCCAGGTTTACATGAGATAAGCATTGAACATCGCCAACCTGTCATAAGCACAAACAAGGTTTACCAGGGTTTAGCAGGGTTCCTCGGGATAAAACCTGGAATAACCTCTGGTTCGATTTTGCATTCTACCCTACGTAAGTTACCTTCTGGCCCTGCATGTTCTCCAGTAGCGGCTCCCTCTTGACGGCGATCAGCGTGCCCTTCTCCATCTTGTGGGTGTTGCGCTCGGCCTCGTCCAGCCAGCGCAGCAGGATGTCCAGCTGCTCCTTGACATCCATGCACTGGGCCAGGGCCCGCTGCAGGGCAGCCAGCCGCTCGGCAATCTGGGCCTGCAAGGCCTCGTAGCGGCTGACAATGTCGTCTGCCGAGAAAATATGGATGAAGCTGGATAAAATGGATCCTTCAAGCTTCCCACCGACACGTTTCAAAACATCGGTCAAAGTACTCTTTGTATGGTACAGCGCTACTAAATACATTTTTTTTACAAACTGCTCAGGATTAAAGCTGAAGACGGTAAAGATTTCCATTTGGTTACTGCGAGCTGCGACCCCCGAAAATGACAGTGGTCAAACCTCTTGACAGCCGTGACGAGTGTGATCTACCTTCCACAGCAAAAAATGCAGAATGTTTCTTTCACTGATTGACATGAGGTACAGTTTCTGCTTTCGACTCAAGCTACAGTGTGCATTCCTTTCCAACAAAAACATAAACATGTTCCTTTTCAACATGAAGACAGGTGGGTTGACATACAACCCACTTGAGAACTTTTACAAGCACACATCAAGAGATTGGCACGATTCGAATTCAGAATAACAAAACATTGCAACAGCCAGGGAAACAGACAAAAGTGAGCTTGACAGCCAGCAACTCACCTGTGTTTCTGGTGATGTCTGGCCGTAGCTCTTTCTGTACTTCAATCACTTCACTGCCTGACTCTTTGACGTTCTCCACGTCCTTGTGATGGAACATCACGTCATCACGAAGTGCCTACAACACAATTTATAGTTAAGGTCAGGATACTTCTTGAACAGAAAAGAAACCCACACTAAGTTTCATCTGTTATTTAAATTTGCTGCAGTTTCTCGAGGCCCCCACACTTTTTACTCTAAAAATTAGCTATCCAACAGAAAAAAGGAAGTTAATTTGCAAATTCAAAAAGCTGTTAAAACAAGCTCAGCAGAGAACCACTCAAATGTAATATTCATCACATGGAAGTTTAACGGGTAACCTGGTTTTACAGTTAGCCTTTTTCAATGCTTAGCAGAGTTATAGTACTCATACTCGAATACTCTTTCGGTACTCGCACTCACACTCATGCATGTGTATTCATACTTGCGCTGGCATGAAAAAAATGGTACTCATAGTCATGGAAATGTACTTTATTAAAGCACCAGTACTTAGTACAATTCTTTTCTTGGCAGCTCTGCAATTTTACTTGGACTCTCACTCAGTGATTTATAGCTTTGACTGCCTACCTCTACTTTGTCGATCTGCTTCTGCACGCTGGCAGGGTCAGCCCCGATGGGCTCCTTGACCAAGTTGGCCACCGTCTTCTCGGCGCCTGGCAGCCAGTCCAGCATGATGTTGCTTGCCTGTTGGTAGGCCTGGTGACGCTGCACCAGGTCCTGCAGGAACTCTGTGTGGCGGGCTGAGAGGCGCTTCAGCTCGTTGAAGCGGTCGCTGCTGTCCCGCAGCTTGCCGTTGATGGTCTGGGACTCTGGGTTCTCTGTGAAGGAGCGGACAAACTCGCGCGGCAGCACGGTGGCCCGAAACTCTGACAGGTCCTGGCGGTACACCTACGGTTTGGAAACGAGGAATCAAGAAGGGTTGGCTTTTTAGTGACACATACCATGCTTTTTGGCAGCCATAAAAAAAGGACTATTACAAAAATTTGTATTAAATTTCAACAGCAAGCAAAAGGGTTAAATACAACCCTAAAGATGCCAGGATTTTTACCCAAGGTTTCTACAGCTAGATCGCCAAATTCTCGCTTAAAATTGTTACTAGTGTATCCAAAACCAAAAGGCTCCATCCTTAATAAAATAGGGGTAAATGGTCCAATTTGCGTCAAGAGCATAAAACTGACAAGATTAAGGATTCAAAAAGGTAGGCAGTCTGAACTTTCAATCCTAATAAAACCTTCTGTCAAAGACTCTGCTAAGATCGAACTGGCAAGACAAAATTCAAGCCCTCTAACTTTTCAGATTTTCTTTCCACGTCACTGTAGTCGCAACAAAAGCTGTGGCAATTATTTGGATTCTACATTCCTGAACTTGAGAATCTCCAGGTGCTCACCTTGGCGGCATCCAGGAACTTGAGTCCTGTCACGTTCATGAAGCGCAGGTCGGCGGCCTTTCCCAGCACCTCCTCATTGAAGGCTCGCTGCTGGCCGCTCTGCTGCCTCAGCGTACTCAGGTCCCGGCCCACGCTCTTCAGCGCTGCCTGCTGCGTCTGCTCGGCCTTGGCCAGCCAGGGGTCAAATTCGGTCTGGTCATCACTGAACTTGACCAGCTCGTCCACAGCCGTGGTCAGCTAAAAAAAAAAAACAAGACGAAGAGGAGTTGAGAATTGGATACTAGTTAATAATTTGTTCAGAATCAGTGCATGGTTTTGAAAACAAATGACTGAATTCTGAAACCTTCAAAAAAGTATAAACGACAAAAGCGTGGTTTTGAAGGAGTGACATTACAGTAAAATAAGTTACACCATGATGAAGTAAAATCTTACGGATGGTTTTCAGTGGAAACCATGTACTCTCAATAATTTCCAGTTTTCCCCAGTTTCTTTGCCAGTTCTGTTTTGGTTACTTCGGTTGATGATAAACCTTTCAGTTGGTCTTCAACACTGTAAGGTTCAAGCTCAACACTGCCCCACTGCCTGAGCTTACTTCGTGATTATTTTGGAACCTTTTGAGGCAGCTTTTAATCTTTTGTCAAACTAAGTTCTTCTCCAAGCAGGAGGGGCTGTCACAATTTCAAAAAAATCACGAGTTTGACTTCTCCTAATCTGATTGATGTAGAACACCTGGTAAAGTCTCCATCACATCATTATTGGGCTTCAAAGTTGATACTATCTAGAGAAACTACAAGGTCACGACAGAACCACTGAGATGAACCCCAACCTTGGTCTGTCGGTTGGTGGACTGGAAGTTGACCACGCCGTAGCGGGACTTGAGCTCTGTCTGTAGGGTGCGGAGCCGGGTCTGGTTGGGCTGGTCCACCTTGTTGCCGTACTGCTTCAGGAAGCTCTCCACGTCCTGCACCACCTCCAGGATGGGCTGCTGGTGATCCAGGATGTCCTGGTTCAGGGCCTGGAGAAGAAAAGGAGGAAGCGTTATGTGATGTCTACCCAGGTAAGACTTTGCATCAGCTGAATTTCATTTCCGGGGAACTCTACGTTGGTGGTGCACGGGAAGATGGGATACTCGACCCGCTTGTTATAGTTACTGCACCGACTGGGAATTTCAAGTGCAGATTAAATATCTAAGACGGACAGTTGAAGATCTGTCTCCCAGCTGGAAAACTATAAAGGTGAGAGTTGAAGCTTAAAGAACCTTTAAGAACCTTTTTGAAGAAGTAACTTTAAACATTGTCTATTCAACCAAAGGATTTTTAAGTCATCGACTCACACATATAGATTTTCAATGGAATAGAGAAAGGACCAAGGACGAATGTGCCAGGCATTAAAAGAAGAGCTTTATCAAATTAAGGTGTATCTTAAGTTCAGGAATTGATCAATGACAGCATAAATTCAAGGAGATGAATAAAAACTCCGCTGGAATGAAGGCCGTTTGAGTAACCCTTCACTATGTACAGTTACGGTGCATCGGACTATTTCATGGATGGAAATATGTCCCATTTCACGGTGTCAACATGCAGAACAAAGGTTTCTTCACAAAGCAAACACATGTATACCACCCACGGTGGGCGTCGGGAAATATTCATGCCACAGATGTGGGGCCTCTGCCATGCAAAAATTCAATCAATGCCACCGACACAAACGACAAGTAACTTTGACCGGTGTGTGGGTGTGACCGTCAGGCAAGACGACGACCATACATGTGAATACCTGAGATGGGAGAGGGCGCCACTCCAACGTTTATGGCAAAATGAGAAAGACCCACCAGGGGCTCTCATCAATACTCCAGGTGATCTTTCCTTTGACATATAACCGCTAAACATTTTCAACGGAGTTGGGTTTCTACCTTTCCTCCCAGGTATTCAGTTCTTCCAACTGAATGAAACCAAAACCGAAATATTTACCTCAGCCAAAGCAACGAAAAATTGCAAAACCGTACCAACAAGTCTTACTTATATTAGCTGAATACAATAGTGCACAATTAAACACAGGTAACAATTCGGAGACAGCAGCTTCTTTGGCGCTGAACCATTTTAACAAAACAACAGAATCATTTGCATTTGTCATGCAATGAACACAGAGGTGATGGAATAACACAACCACAGATATCTTACAAGAAGTTCTTGGTGTGCAGTCCTCAGTGGCTACGTGATAAAAAAAGGTGGTTTTTCGGTAATTTGAAAATGTGAACTTTTTCATCAAGAAAACAATGTCGGTCTTTCTTTATGCACTTTATGCACTTCAAAATCTGAAGATCTGAAGAATTCAACTAAGAAATGACTGTATTTAATTTGAATTACAGATGTCCCGGGGGGGGGGGAATGGAGAGGGAAGGGTACTACTAATTACAAGTATCCGTTTGAGGCAATTTTGTTGATGTTATTATTAAAACGACCTAATTTAAATTGTTATCAAAAGATTCAATGAGGTAAAAATAATTGGTTCTGGTTACCTCATAACCTCTTCTAATGGAGACGGGGACCCATACAGCCGATGCTGAGTTGAATAACAAATGTGCCTTTAAATAATAGTCTGGTTAAGGGTCTTATTCCCTGCAGCCAACAACTGGGCAAATCTGCTGGGAATACAATTTGCCAGGTTTGGGAATTTTGATCAGACTACTCAAAGCTAACCTCTTAAATATGTATATGGGATGGTAGACTGGTGTCTGGCCTGTAGCTGCCTGAGGAATCTAAGAAGTGAAGACCAATTTTCCACAAGTACATACCGTATGTTCAGTCTGTTGTTTGGTCAGTGGTCTGACGGTCTCTTCTTGGGGTTGTTCGGAGCCAAGACGCCTCTCCGCTTCAGCCACCCAGTCCAGGAGTGCCTGCAGAGCTTTCAGCAGCTCGCGGATGCGTTCCTCCAGGGTCATCTGAAGACCAAAGAGTTCAAAATTTGAGATGCTTCCTTATAACAAAATATATAGACAAAAAAGACCAATCCTTGGGCGATTTCCCTGCTTGCCCAAGACGTTGCTAAATATCTCAATTTCCTAAACATCTGGCCTGTGCTTAAGTGTAAGTGAAGACTTCTCACTAGTTAACTATATTCCACTCAGAACTTTAATTAAAAACTTCTGGACTGAGAACCTCCCAAACACTTCCATCCTCTGTTCCAAAAAGTGTCCACTCAGAAACCCTGGCTTAGCCGGTTTACCAAGTCTGAAAGACTGTCAGCTCAGAATGAAAACAGAAACCCCAGATCATAAACCCTGATCCCCTTAAGCACAAGAATGGACTCATTTTAGATACAAAACTGTAAAAAACAGATATAAAATTGTAATTCGTGTACACATGGGCACATCACTTTCTTCATAATATCACTATTTTTTTCTTTTAAAAAAAATCTTTTGGTTCCCTTGTCTGGTTCCTGTGTACAGATGAGCCCTGCTTTTTTTAAAGAGTGAATCCCTAAAAACAAAAACATTTCTCTTACAAAAGTTCCCCCCCCCCCCGAGAACTTACGTTTTCATCTCTCTCCTTCTTGAGTCTGGCCAGCAGGTCCTCGGCCTGGCGCAGCCAGTCCAGTGAGTGGCCCTGCAGGCGCTCGTAGGTGGTGCGCAGCTCCCTCACGATGCCGGTTAATTCATCCTGCAGCTCGGGGGTCAGTTTGTCTTTGGTGCTGCGCAGGAACTGCTCAGCATGAACAGTCACGTCCGACACTGGTCCCTGAGTTTGCCAAAATGCCAACAAAATCCGTAAGTTGTTTGGTGGCCAAGTTTTTTTGTAAAGCAATTGCCTGCAATTTGACTTCAAAAATGCAATATTTATCGATAAAAAATCGAAGAGATCTACTTATAGTTCTCCACCAAGCTTTTTAACAGGGCCAAATTTCAATATGTGGTTTGGCCTTGGTTGTTGGTCCGGCAGCTGACCATCTGTTCTTCATTGAGTAAGAAATATACCACATAAACACTATCAAATCTCAAAGCGTCATAAATAAAGTCCGTCTATTCTCTGTGGTGAACACCCCTCTTTCAATTCAAGATGGCCAACTGGTAAATTCCCTACTCACTTTCTTGGAGGCGATGTCCTGCACGATGACCCGGAACTCCCGGATCTCCTCCTCCAGCGGCTCGATCTCCCGGCTGGTGGGCTTGAGCCGGTTCAGCTTGGTCTCCGTCTCATTGGCCCACTCTTGCAGGCCGAAGACCCCGCCGCAGCGCTCCATGAACTGCAGCATCAGCTCCAGGTCCTCCAGCCGCTCCGAGATCAGCCACAGCAGGTGGTCATAGCGGTTGTTGGTGTCCGCCACCATGTGGTCTGCCTCCGTGTCACCTGAAAAGGATGGGCCAATCGTTTGGTCAGATCAAACAGTGCAAACTCTCTGCTTGAGAAATACATTCTTGGAGGGTGTAGGTTATCCACTGTATGAATTTTAAAATACAAGCTTCCTTTAAAAAGCTTTTCAAAGATATAAAGATAAAGCATTGCTGAACTGCGGTTGGTATTTACTTGCTTTGGTCAGCAGCTTTTGAAGACATGACATTTGTAAGATGTAAGCTAATGTGAAAATTATTCTTTGGTTTAATATTCACCGGAGAAGCAAAGTCCCCATAAAAGTACATAGAAAAAGGATTGCTAAATAGTCTTCTGACGAAAATGCCTGCTTGAGATAAATCCTGGACATTTAATTCCAACATCAGTTCCTGCAGTCAGGCACTGACCATCAAACCAGGGTAAATAGAAATGGCAGAACAGTTACATACCGCCATGATTGCGATGTAAATTACAGTAAAGTATCTTGCTCAGAAACAGAAGGTAACAATTGCCCAAAGCAGAATCAAAGACAGAGCCTTAGGTATGTTTTAATGACTTACGATCCTCAATGAATTTAGGTTCCTCAAAGACCCTGCGGTCGATGGGCTTGGTCAGGTCCAGCTCCGTGGAGCGGTAGTGAGGTCGCGTGGCGATGTTGATCTCTGTCTCGTAGATCATCTTGTCATAGATGGCGCCCAGTCGGGCGTTCTCGGTCACCCTGGGCTTGTAGTCCTTGACTTCCTTCTGGAACGGCTGCAGTCCAAAAAAACGTGGAACAGTGTTTTGGGAATGGATGGCACTGCTCTATTTCTTCCCTTAATTTGGATAATTTGGCCCAGCCACAACTTTGATTCTAGAGCCATCAACAGGGTCGTGGTCAAGTCTAGTCACAAGATCAGCCAAAGAAACAGGATGACAAATAATGAGGGAATGTTTTTGTCCCAGTTCATTTGAGTAGTTTGCAACTTGACCCAAGACTAAATGATTTCTGATGGTCTTGCAGGGGCTTATAACGGATTTGACTACAGCCTTTGCCCTCAGAGGCAAGCTTTCCCGCCCTGCGAAAACTACAACGTTTGGAATGCTGAAATATTCCATTCTACAGGGGGAGACATCTGTTTCAGTGAACTGATAAGCACAGAAACTGAGGCTCTCATCCGTTTTGCGACAGAATCCTTCTGAAGGAGACTGGTCCGATTTTCATACTAAATTACCATGGCAAAATTGCCGATTCTCATGGGGTGAAATCAGTACATGTGACAGCCATGTTCAGCTACACTGTGGGCGGGGCTTACCTTGACCTCTGCGATCTGCGACTGAAGCTGCTTGCTGTCCCTAGCCACGGCAGCCATCTGGCCGATACGGCGTTCCTGGCTGCCGATCCAATTGTTCACGTCCTTCATGTAGGTGAAGAACGTCTTCTGGGCGGCTGTGCGCTCCTCGTGGTGTTTGGTTCTAAAATAGTGGGGAAAAATATCAAGTATCTTATCACTTCTGTAATTTTTGGCCAGTAACATTTGCAACTAGTAAGAACTATTTGAGTAGTAAAAAAGTTGCATTTTCACAAAATGATCGTTGTTTCACAATGTATAACTTCTGACTGAAAGCATCACTCAGAAAGATGACATAATCAAGTTCTGGGAGGAACTTATTTTCAACAACTGTGACACACACAAGTTGCATGACCGACTAAAACTGCCAAAAAACAAAAACAAAAAACAAAGAACAAGGAGGTTTGCAGATTCTGCAAAACAGCGTGCAACTCGATTCATCCTTAAAGCACTGAACGCCTCCGATAAAACATTTGGCTGAGAGATGTAATTACTCAGCTCTGTCTTTCTACATGTAGAGGAAGGCTGAAGAGAATGGACGTCACAAGACTACCAGCCAAGTCTCCTACTGGAACAACTTGACAGAGGGAATCAGATGAGCAGCAGTCTACCGGTCAGAAGTCCCTCTAGCTTTTCTTGGCTCACCTCTTGGCCAAGGCCGTGTCCAGGCAGTCCCAGTTCAGCTCGATGTTGGTCATCATGGTCTTGATCTCCGAGACGTCGGTGGCCTTAGGGTGCTTCATCAGCTCCTCTGCCACCTCGTGGATCTTCTTGTACAGTGGACGACGGTCGTCCATCTGCATCTTGTAGGTCTGCAATGGCAACAAGTTTAAAAAGACAGAAATGGTCTTGAGTAATGAATCTACAAGGATGTTTCTCAGCCCCATCCCTAATACTGGGATATCAGTAACACATGGTTTGGGAATGGGATGCGACGTCAACTGCTGGTCAATCCCAAACTAGCACCGATGCCCACTTTACGCTCCTGGGGGTAACTTTTCCGGCCCAGCATGTGGCCAGCAGCTGAGATTCAAAACCCCAACCCACTGATCACAAGTCACAAATATCTACCAAATAACTACCAGCCCACTCCTTGCCCCTTTACAATGAAACAGTCGCGGAGATAAATTGTCTAGCTGACAGCATCGCTGGCCTGAGCAGTGGGGCCTCACCTTGAGCTGGTCTCCCACGACGGGCAGGTCCTGCTCCATGAACTGTTTGCTCTCCACGTGCTCCAGGACAGGGAGCAGCCAGTCCTCCAGCTCGTCCACCAGCTTGTCAAAGTCGCTCAGCCGGTCCTTCAGGCTGACCATCTGCCGGCCGTGCTGCTCTGACGTGTCTTTCACCTGAAAAAAAAAACAAGAGACAAACAAAGATTACATACGAGAAAATAACGTTAATGCCACAAAAGGTCCACCTGTTGTGAATGTGGACAATCCATTCTACTGAAGGAAAAAATTTCTCAGTTTGAACCCAAAGCCACTGGCCTGACGATTTATTTGTTGGGCAACGCTGATCGAACTACAGTCAACTAGAACTTCTCTACTGGCATGTAAGCCCTTCCACAGTTTCTGAGGAGGCTCTGTCTCAGTGCCTACCTGCTTGTAGCGGGAGTGGAGGTTGTCCAGCTTGGTCTGGATGATCTGGGCCTCCATGGGGTCGCACTGCTGGACAAAGCTGGTGGCCTGGTTCACGCACTCCTCGATGACGTTCCGTTTGGCCGTGATGTCCTCGGTGATTAGCTGGCAAAAGCGAGAGACAACAACCATGAATATACAAGTTTGATTAGAGTCATGTAGATTTTCTTTTACAGCCACCATGGCTAACTGGCTTAACCAGTGTTTACTACCAACTTTATTCTCTGTCAACAATAAATTAATAATTTATGCTTTCGTTCAGCAAGGGTTAATTTATCTCTGCTGATCTCACAGCCTGCACAAGTGAAGGACATTTTTGAAGAATTTCAAAGAAAATTCAAAGTTTTAAACAAAGCTTTCTTTACTCTAACAGTCCTCAATCCTCCAATTTGAGCATACATCCCAGGGGTTAGGTTTAATGTTCATAAATCTTCTTTCCGAGAGGTTAACCCATACTTATCTATGGGTTTTTATCCATAGTGGTAAACCCAACAACCAAGACCAACTTCGACAGGGCCCCTTTCGTCCTGTTTCCAAAATGCGAGTGAAGTCTGCTTATAACAGCTACTTGACTTGGTTGGGAGGACAACTTGGTCCAGGATGGACTGTTTCCACAGGAGGCTTTTTGATTAATAAACAACATCCTATGAGAAAACTCTTCTTGATCCTGCCTGATCAGATCAAGTTAAACCTCCTCCATCCGGATCCACTCACATCGCCATGTTGCATCTGCTGCTTCATGGGATCCTTCTTGACTACCACCACCGTGCCCTTGTCCATCTTGTGCACGTCCTTCTCCGTCCCATCCAGCCAGCTCATCAGGTCGTTCAGGTTGTCGTGCATGGACTGGGACTGGGCCAGCGCCTCCTGCAGGAGCCGAGACCGGTTGTTCAGCTGGCCGTCCAGGGAGTCGTACTTGTCTGTGATGTCCTCTGGAGATGAATCATACGAAAGCAATATCCTCAGAATTTAATGAATAAAGCTAAGAGTGGACATACTGATGAAAGCCTATGGACTGAATTCAGCATCTAACCACTGTGTGGTTTACCTACTTGGGGCAGAGGAAGGAATGCTCTGTACATGTACAAAATATGACACCAATTTTAAACTGAATGTGCACAAAACCCAGGATCTACAGTGAGAGTAGCACACTTCAGCATGGTTTTTAAATGGTGGCAGTACCACATGTCTATCATGTACAACATGTGGAATACCCTGGGACCACAATCACTTGCGTAAAGTAAGCTTGGCAATAAGAAGCAAGAATTCAAATTTGGTACAAGACTGAAGAATTGTTAAAGTATCGTATTCAAAATGTACAAACAAACACTTTAATGACAATTAAGTACGACTGAAACTAGAGGTACAAAGAATGTGTTAGTTGTTTGTGTTCCTGCATAGTGGTGTGGTTCTGGAGGATTCAGGGAAGCTCCTGGTGAAAAATACTTGGGGAGTGAGGCTGATATTCCCTACTCACCAATGGTCCTCTGCACGGGCACCCTGACGCTGGGCTGAACGTTGATCAGGTCCTCTCCGAAGTCCTTGACCTTGTCCACATCAGGCCGGCGCTGCTTGACGTCCTTGCGGAAGTTGTCCAACTCGTCAATTTGCCGCTTGATGGTGTCTGTCTCAGCGCCGATGGGCTTCTGCAGAAGCGTCTGCATGCGCTCCTCGGCAGAGCCCAGCCAGGCGTCGGTGTCCTCGGCCTTGTCCGCGAAGCGCTTGTGCTTGTCCAGCAGCTTCTGCAGGAGCCGGCCGTGGCCGAAGCAGTCGGCCTTCAGCCGCTCGTAGCGTGCATTTAGGTCCTCCAACGTCTGGCGCAGCAGGTCCTGGTCGGGGCTCTCTTGGAACTGCCGCTGGAACTGCCGGCTCATGACTCTCTGCCGATAGTTGGCTAGGAAGTCCTTGTAGGTCTGTGCATTGAAAGAATCAAACCAGAAAGAGAGTTTTATCACAAGAAACACTGTACTATAAAGGAAAAATTGTCCAACCCACCAAAATAATCATGAAACATTCCTCTAGATGTACTCCATTCATTTTGGTTTTCGAACTTAACAGCTAAAACTCTTTCTTTTCCCAACTTTGCAACACTTTTCAAAATTCTAAATAGGAAAATCGAGAAGTCATTAGAAATGTTGCACTGTAAAGCTTACAATTTCCAGCAGTACTGATTGGAAAAAAGTATGTTTCTGCCATAAAAAAATGTCTTCATAATATGTTACATACATTACGACGCTGAAGTTTGAAGTCTGAACTTCTTGTTTTATTCTTTAATATGCGAGACTTTCTCCAAATTCCACGCATCAGAAATACCAAATCTGGTTGGGTGGAGGTGGAACAACTTCAGAACTTGAGTCTACTGCCTGAGCTGTCCCAGCATCACTTCTTACTGAAGACACACAAGATTAAGATTCCATCCTATCCTACACCTTGCGCTTGGAGAGATACTGTCTGACCACGACAACGTTTTAGTCAAGCTCTCACCTTTGCGGAGGTCATGAACTTCTGCGTGGCCTTGTTGATGTACTTCAGGTCGGCCGAGTGCGTCACCACGTCGTCGGTGAAGTTCTGGTGCTCCTCCGTCTGCCTGGACAGCGTGCTGTAGTCGCTGCTGACGTTTTTCAGGATGGTGGCCAGCTCGTGTTCGGCGTCCCGCAGCCATGTTGTAAACTCACCTGGTGGTGGTGGATAAACAAGGTTACACCAACTGTGATTTGTTTCATCTACGCAACTGGAGGTGGTTCCTAATTTCACTGGTTAACACCCAGGACTGTTTTACTGTGGGAAAACTGACCTGTTAGAGCTACAAGTCACCAGACTAGTAACTGCAGCACGTTGTTAATGTTTGGCAGGTTTTCTAAAGAAGCCTTAATACTGAGGGAATGAGCATTTCATTTTGACATCCTTCACACTTGGAAACAATGTTGAAGCGAGTCCATCACAAGTCCCTGATAAGTCCATGACAGGCCCGTCCAGTCACAACCTAAGTCATAGGCTATTCAAATGAACTGTGCCAAAGGTCCTCCTTTGTCTTTTTCACCCTCTTACATGTGAAAGGATTTTAAATGGACTTGAAACACAGACTGGACTTTTAGAAGGACTTGTGGAAAAACTCAACTACCAGAGTGCTTTGAATACACCCAGCCATGGGATTTCTAGTTTGCCCAATCCGGAGTTTGGAAACAACCCTAGAAACCCTGGTGCCAGGATGACGACAGAAACGTACTGCATCCTTCCTCGATCTTGTCCAGGTCCTGGTGTCCAAAATTCAGCTTGTTGGTGCGGTCGGTGGAGCTGCCGTTGATAACGGCGTAGCGCGACTGCAGCTGGTCCACGGCGTCTTCCAGGTCCCGCTTGTTGTCGGCAGTCATCTTCCCGCCCTTGACCTTCAGCAAGGCCCGAGCGTCCTGGCAGACCTGCTGGACTGGCTCGTTCTTGCTCTGGATGTCCTCGTTGATGTCCTGAGGCACAGAAAAGGATTAAGAGAATTGAAACACGGCAATGGCAGGATGACGTTTGAGGATGAAGATAAACTCACGAGATTTTCAGAGGAGATGTAACCATGACAACAATAAAATACTGTTGCTTTTCAGTGATTTTCAGGGATCTTCCCCGTGCAATTCCTCAATCATCATCACTGCCTTTATTCGAATCCTCTCTAAACTCCCACGTTTATCTCACGTCTCAGTTGGCATTCATTTTCTATCACTGAGTTTTGTTAACCAAATTCAATTTCATTCAAACTTTCAGTTGTATTTTGTAATCATACACCTGATGACTGAGCATAATGATTTGCAACATCTTGACCATAAATCTGAACACAGATAGGTTTATAGATAAAGAGTCTGAAATGGCCCAATTTTTTGGCTGGGGTGAGGCTGTTCATTTTGTCGCTAGCAAAGTCCTCTTCATCAGTACCTGCTGCAGGTTGAGCTGGCTCTTGAGTGTGTCAGTGCGCTCGGTCATGGGCTGCTGGGAGCCCAGCTGCTCCTCCTTCATCCTGACCCACTCCAGGAGGTCCCGGAGGGCCTGCATCACAGCTGAAAACTCGATGCCCAAGTTGGACTAAGGGGGGAGAGATGGAGGGAAGAGAAGGGATCAAAGAACGTGACTCCTAAAAGACGGGCTAAACTAAAGTGTCTCCTCTTTCTACGTCTCAGTTGCATGTTTGCCAACAAGTGGCTGGGAAAATTGTGGTTGGCGGCCAGTGCAAAACCAAAAGAATCATTCATGGAGAGTTGAAAATTTTCAAGCAGCTTCCAAAACAAGTAAAGGACACTCATCCTAAAAAGCAGGAATACTTCCCGAGGGAATTTCGTATATATTCCAAATTGAAAGAACTTAACTACTCAGTCCGCATTCTTTTTTCTGGTTTAACTGAGTTTGTACTAGGCTGATTTTCAGTTTCTTAGTCAGACTTAGAAAAGACCTCAACTTCAACAACTAGAGATTTTGAGAGATATTTCCCCCAGGTCAGTCATTACCTGCTCCTCTTGCTGGAGGTTGATGCTGTGGATCTCTGTCTCCGTCTCCTTGATGATCTGCTCTGAGATGACCCAGATTTGGTCCAGGTAGCGTCGCAGCTCGTTGATGCGGCGCTGCAGCGTCTCGATCTGCTCAGGGGAGAGCCGGTCCCGGTTGACCCGCAGGTAGGCCTCGGCATCGCTGATAACCTCCTGGATGGGCTCCCGCTGGGCCTTGATGTTGGTCTGGATTGTCTGGAGATTTACCGAGTAAAAACAAGCAGAAGATGAAGACCACCATCAGCACTTACGCCCAATTTGGGTGACTCAAAGCTTGACACAGGTCAAAGGCAATGTCCACACAATTTGGACACGGGGGGGTGCTTTAAAATTTTCAGCAGGAGATGGAAACAAGTCCTGGGTGTAGCCCAGGTATAGAAGAGGGCCTTGGCCTTACCTTGATATCATCCATGTCCTGGGCGAGCGAGCCCAGGTCCTTGCCACCGGGCTTTTTCTGGCTGATCTGCGAGTCCATGTTGATGACCCACTCCTGGGTGTCAATCAGCCGGTTGTTGATATTGTGGTACTCGCTAAGCAGCTCCAACAGGTCGTGGCGGCCGGTCAGGCGGCGCAGGAGGTCATCGTAGCGGTGGCGGACCTCGCCAGTCTCCTCCAGGATGGGCGATTGCTCTGAGAGAATGAAAGGAATTGAGAAAACCCTTGCTTGATCGACACAGATCACGTGCAGTTCTGCAGCATCAGAACCCCTCAAGTCTAGATACAGCTCAGACTAAAGGCCTGACCTTACATCGCACGTCTACAAAGGCTAGCATGGGACTAAAAGATTATGAAATAAAACACTGCAGCCTAAATATTGCCTAGACTACAGGGCTGATCTCGTATCACACATGTTCAAGGGGGCAGGAAAGGCCCTTGATGGCTCTGCAACGACACTGGTGGCTACATGGCTTAACTATGCTGTAGGGTATGCAGTCAGCTTGACCACTTTCTTAACTGCAAAGCCTATTCGCATGCACTTGGATATTTAAATAACTTGCTTAAGTGTCAGAAGTTGAAAGGCCAATGGCACACTGGACATGGTCTCTTAATCGAGTAATACTCGTCATACATTGAGTTTCCTCTCTGTAGTAGAGTTTTTGGCTATTACTGGCTTCAGCCTTTTCATGTTCTTTCATATTGTAAACCTAATGCCTTCCTAGAATAAATGAAATCCACTCGGGGTTCTTAAACCTGTGACCTTCAAGTTTCTAGAGTGGATTTCTTTCCCCTTTGGTCTGGGCTTGCTCGGGTCTGATAAAGTAGTGGTCATTAAAACCTATGATTTGATAAGTTTTTGCGGTGTGTTGGCCATTACAGCTGTCCTCTGGTAGAAGGAATGCTAATCAACATTCCCTTGGGTATGTTCGAGCTGAATAGTTGAATTCCATGCAAAAACTCTTTTCTCTTTACCTTCCAGGAAGCTCTGGTCCAGCTGCTCCTCTATCATCTTGGGCCGCAGCCGCTCTCCTGGCCGCCGGGCCTGCCCCACTGTGGTGGAGCGTTGGTGAGGCGGCACCTGCAGGGGCGACTCGGTCTCCTTCACCAGCCGGTCCAGGGCCGAGCCCAGGTCGCAGACGGTGTCCACCTGGGGACGGTAGGCGACCACCTCCTCCCGCAAGGGGCGCACCTCCTTCAGCTGCAAGTCGATGGTGCCGGGGTCCTTGGAGACCGCCTGCAGCTGGTTGACCCGCCGCTCCGCATTGTCCAGCCAGTAGCTGGTGTCCTTGTGGGCCGCAGTGTACTTCTTGGTGGCAGCCTGGCGGTTCTCATACTGTGAGTTCCTACAATAAGACAAAGTATGAACGGATATCACAGATGTCAACAACTTGTGGCCTTGCAGTCAATACTAAAACAGATGACAAATATCCAAGCAATACTTCTTTCATGTTACTTTCGGGCCTGTTTGTTTCACATGGATGTGTATTGTGATCAGTAATCCCAGGGCTGGTTTGTGCTATCTGTTAGGGGGTTCTTGAGTCAGTGCACCAACGACAGATCACTGATTGCGATCCGGATCCAAGCAAAACAAACAGGCCCTTTATCTGCTTGGAAGTTAACCTGGTTAGTTTTCTCTGAATGAATGTGGTTTGTTTGATAAATACACTGTACCTATAGGCATAATGCTTTATCAATTGGCAAGAACAAATACTGTGATGTATGGACAGTTCTCCCAGCTGAGGACGCTAACACAGATCAGGGAAAATTGCAAACGTGAGGTGCAGTAGTTCATTGACTTTGGCACAGAATTAGCTCTCTGGAGGTTTAACAGGCTTTTAATCTTCAGCTCCAGTCAAGATACTCAGTTCAAAAAAGAATTTCCCAAGGTTTTCTTAACCTTTAAATGGCCAAACATTTGTTCTTCTAATTCCAGTAAACTATTCTGAGCTCTCTAGAGGGTTGGGATTAATGATCTAAAGGAGCGACATCTGTTCATCTCAAGAGGCAGCTCAGCTCAGACAATTCTGGAAAGCCCGATCAACTTAAATCAACCAAGAGAATGACAAGTGCTGCTGTCCGGTACCTCTTCTCCAGAACGTCCTCCAGGGTCTCCCAGTTGCTGTCCACGCTGTCCAGGACCTTCTGGACATAGGTGGTGTCGTTGCCGCGGGGGTGGCTCAGCAGCTCCTCAGCCAGTTTGTGGACCTTGGCCAGCTGGGGCCGGTGGTTCTCCACCTGCCTGGTGGCGTCCTGGAAAGATGGAAAAACATTCCAGAGATAAAATTCCAGCAGTTGATGTCTTCTGGACTGGTCTTGTGACTGATCTTGTGATGGTCTTGTGACTAGTTTTAACTAGTAAGTTTTTCAGCTGTTTTTCACTGGTTGTGCATTTGACTGTTACCACCAACAATAGCTTTTTAGGCTTGCTTTAAAAAAAAATGAATATCAAACTGTTGTCTGCAATGTAATCTTTCAGAAATGTTATATGCCGTCATCATTTTTAGTGTATTAATACAAACACCATATGAATAATGCCTGATTGGTTGTTTTGGCGAGAAACTACGACCTTCAAAGACAATATTTTGTAACACGAATGCCTAAACGTGGCCCTACTCTGGGAATCAACTCCTGAAGTCTCAAAACTCACAGTCAGCTTGTTGGAGACGCTGGGCAGCTCATCCTTCATGAACCGGCGTGACTCCAACGTCTCCAGCAGTGGCAGCTCCCAGTTCTCCAGTAGGTCCACCTCCCTCTCAAACTCAGCCAGCTTGTCCGTCTGGTCGGCCAGCTGGCCACCATGCCGCTTGGCCGTCTGATCCACCCCGGTGTAGCGCCGCTTGACTTCATCCATGCGACTCCTCAGCACCTCCGCCACCTTGGGCTCACTGGTGCGCATCAGCTTGGTGACCTGGTCGTCCAGGTTCTGCACCACCGGGGCGTGGTTAATGATGTCCGTCTGGAAGACCTGTTGGGCGTGGTCAGACCAATTTGGGGAAAACTGAAACTTTCAGAAGCTCTGATTATAGTCAAGACGCATTTCAGCATACAGTCTCAAACAGATATCAATTTACAATCAGAGCTTGGAACGGTTCTTTGAGATGAAAAATTGTACTGTTGGGTGTGTTACCATCTGTGGAAGCAAACATCCTTTAGTTAAAGCACTGGCTTTACTCTCATCGCCTCGACTTCGGTGCCATTTTGGCGAGTCAAACTGCCTCAACATCTTTCACATGAAGCATATCATTGCTTTGCTCATCGTCCTATGAATGTATCATCATGAAGGTATTTCTAAATGTGTTCACCGTTTGTGCTGCTCTAATTTTTAAAACCTGCTTCATTTCTCTTCGCCCTGCCACGATCACTTTAATTTATTTATCGTCCACTTGGGACCGGGGTTCTATGTCACATCTTCATTGTTTTGTACGTTTTTTGGTTGAACATTGAATAGAGATGATTAAATAATAGCATCTGAAGGTACACGTCAAGTGCATATTCTCTGCATATGTAATTCTGATGGGAATTTGATGGTTGAATCTACATCCGCACAGAGCGTGAATCAGACTTGAAAAGCAGCCTCCCCCGGCCAATTACCTTGCAGTTCTGGGAGCACTCCTGCAGTGGCTCCCGCTCCACCTTGACTACCGTCCCTTTGTCCAGGATGTGCGCCTCCTTCTCGGCCTGGTCCAGCCACTTCAACAGGCCGTCCAGGCTGTCCTGGACGCTGCGAGACCGGCCCAGGGCATCCTGCAAGCTGCTCAGCCGCTCGCCGATCTGGCCATGCAGAGCGTTGTAGCGCTGGTTGATGTCATCCGTGGTCCGGCCCACACTGGGTGCCAGCTGAGGCTGGACGGCGCACAGGTCATTGCCGTTGCTCTTGACGGCATCGATCTCGTCCGAGAAGTGCACAACACCGTCATAGAAGACCTGGAAGTGAGGTTTATGTATTTGTTACTACCTGAACCCTTTCAATCTTTTGCTAGGAAAATAAAACCTATAAGTTAGATTTTGACATTCTGGTTTCATATTCCGAGTGTTAACCTTGATAGAGAAATTTGGTATTTCAGTGAGACAAGGTCACTCTGATTAAAACACAAGTACACTTATGCAGCCAATCTTAAAAACAGGTTATAGATTATCCAAAATAACCTACAATGCAATCATTTTCTGCATGCAAGGTCAAAATATCAAACTGGGATTTTTTCTGAGGAATTGTTGCCATGAATCTTTCCTTGACACTATCTCAAATTCAACGTCTAAGGTCCATCAAGTTCCAATTAAGCGACACCTGCCAGTCTCATTAATTCAATCCTGCAGAATCCTCCATAATTGGTAGAGTTGCGTTTATAATGGTGAAGTCGAGGCAACCATCTCAGCTCTACATTTTGGATACATCACTGACATAATGCATGCTATCTGAAGTTGCTGAGTGACACAATAACCTGGATAAGTAAGGCAAAGGTCTCTTGATTCCATACCTTCAGGTCGTCGATCTGCTTCTGTATCTCCGCCGCCTCGGCTGGCACGGGCTTGGCCAGCAGGGTGTCCAGGGTGGTGCGGGATTCACCCAGCCAGCGGTCAGCGACGCCCACCGACTTCTGGTAGCGCTGCAGCCGGTCGGCGATGTCCGCCAGGTTGTTGGTGAAGCGGACACTGTTGCTCTTGAGGTTGGCGTAGCGCTCGTTCAGGTTGCCAAGCCGGTCCTGGATGATATTGGTGTCCGGGTTCTCCTGGAAGGAGCGGATGAAGTCCCGCGGCATGACGGTCGCCCGGAACTCTGACAGGTCGGCCTTGTAGCCCTGCAGATTAAGATCCAAATTTTTAATTTCAGGACTATAGAACTATACAATGTCCAAATTTTAAATTCCATTATCTGCGTATCATGAATGCTTTAGATGTTTTATTCCTTATTTTCTGTAGCAAAAGTCTATAACATGCTATTGTGGGAAAGGGAGACAAGTTAAGGAGGTTTTTCTTGAAAACTTCAAAAGTTACTTTATATGCTACATTTGAGACACAAATTCCTCATCATTCAATTGAATTCAAACAAAAGTATAATGTTGGGAATTCATTTCGTTCCAGAGCGCAGTTCTCTTAAAATTTCAACTCAAAAGCTACGATAAAAATGGTGGTTAAGATAATAAAGTAGTCCCCCATGCAGCAAAACACAGTTGCTGTTCTGTGGAGTTTTATGGAAACTTTTTTTGTGAAGTACAAAGTATCAGTGTAATTATGAAGTAAAAACATCTTATCAAAGTACAGCAACACTGCTACACACCTTAGCATCATTGAGGAACTTGTTGCCCGTCATGTTGATGAACTTCAGGTCGCCCTTCTGGTCATTGACCTCTTCAGTAAAGGCCCGCTGGTCAGCGATCAGCCGCTGCAGGGCCTCCAGGTCCTGCGGCACACTCTTCTCCGCCTGCTGCAGACGGCGCTCAGCCTGGTCCAGCCAGTTGCCAAACGACCCCCCTTCCTGATCGTACTTGTTCAGGTCGTCGGCGCAGTAGCCCTGCTTGTTCAGCCGCTGATGGGACTGGTTACTGACCACGTCGTAGCGCGAGCGCAGGTTGTTGGTCAGGTCCTGGAGCTTGGAGCGGTCTGCGTCCCGCAGGCGGGGGCCATACTGGTCAAGGAAGCGCCTAGCCTCCTGCTCCGTCTTGAGGACAGGCTCCTGGTGTTTGACGATGTCCTCATGGAGGACCTGGACAAGGAGAAATGACAGTGCACAGTGCTTCATTAAAACCAGGAATCCAGAGAAATCCAAGGCCCACTGCGTAGCTCTTGAAACAATTCTTGGAAAATGGAGTTCACTAGTAACTGTTAACTCTTGTATCCACAGATTTTTTTTTCATGTCAAATTGAGTGATAATAACAACATGCGTTACTTATTAAGCACCGTACAATCAGAGATCTCAAAGTGCTTCATGATGGAACACTTTTGCGATGCTTAGTGGCAGCAAACATGCCTTCCAACATGACCAGTCTAGAACTGTTTTCACACTTGGAGCACGTGCCCATTAGCTCAAACTCGGCACGAACAATACAGGGTTGCCACTAACCATCTTAAAAGTCTCCCATCGTTACTCCTACTCACTAGAGCACCAGATGAGTGTTTTGCAGTAGCTTAGATCAGTACCAGCAGTTCGATTCTCTTTCTACTGCAAACTTAAACCCCAGACCCAACAAAATTTTTGCAAGACAAATGTTCTTGAGACTCCCAAATTTTTCCAGCAGACGACTTTACCCTGTGTTGGTTGATCTGTTGGTTCAGTGGCCGGACTTCCTCGCCCAGCGGCTGTTCGGAGCCCAGGGCCTTCTCAGCTTTGTCTATCCAGTTGGACAGCTGGGTCAGGTCACCCAGCAGCTTCTGGCTGCGAGAATTCAGGGTGCTCTGCAAAACAGCAGCATAAACGACGTTAACTAAAGCAAGGAGAAAAATGCAGCAAGGGAACTGGTACATTGCTTACATTCCAGCTCATCTCAAATTAGCTTGGATTCTGAAATAATGTTGTATTTATGCAAATAGACTGTTGACAAGCACTTTACAGTCCTGTGCAGAGAGCAGATTTCGGACCAATTTGGAAGACTGAATTTCAGTTTGTTTGAAAGTGATATTTGAAATTCCGTTTTGTGCTGTGAGCCCAGACTTTGAAAAGATCACAAAGCTAGGAAACAATTAGGATATAATCATTCACCGAAAGACCCATTTCTGTTACAGCAGCAGCAACCGCCAACAGAATTGAACTGGCTTCTTGAACAGAAATTTAGCGACTGAAAAAGAATTTACATGTACATGAAAGCCCTCAAATTTGAAAAAACTGAAGTTGTACGAATTGTCAAGTTGTGTACGTTGTAATTCATACACCTATGACAGCCGAGGGACAGTTTCTCACTTTCAATGCCAAAAAAAACCAATGCAAATAACAGTTTTTCTAATGTAGGAAACCATCATACAAACCACACTGGGAAGCTGACTAGGCTCTTACATGGTAACATATGAAGATGAACTAAGAAATTCACTAAGTGGGATTTGAACTTGAGACCTCCCAAACACAGTACCGGTGCTCTACCAACTGAGCCATTTAGCCCCGTGCTGCAGACTCTGGCCATTTGTCAATATTGTTCATCTTTCTGAAGGGGACGAAAAGGAAAATGAATGCGGGAAATCGTCAGGCAGCGAGGCTACTGACCATCTCGTCCTGCTCTGATCGCAGCTGGTTGAGGCGATTCTCGGCCTCGGTCAGTTCCAGCCGGCTCTTGCGCAACAGCTCGTCGTAGCGGTTGCGCAGGTCGTTGCGCAGGCGGTCCAGGGTATCACGCTGCTCGGGCGACAGCCGCTCCAGGTTCTGGCTGTAGAAGTTGTCGATGCGGCGGATCATGTCGTTGATGGGGTTGTTGTGGTTGTCCACATCTTGGACCAGGAGCTGTGGGCAATAATGAATAAAATGAACCCAATCAGAATTGGAGAAACAATACCTGTCATTAATCATTTAAATTCGAGAAAACCCTGACATGGCCAATTTTCATCTGACTGTGAAAAATGAAGGGGAGCTCACACCATCAAACAACCTATGTGCGTCTGTATGACAGCTTGTGCCAACTCAGTCTGGAGAATCTGCTTCTCAATGTGTCCAACACATGAAGAGGTCCAGGTACCAGATATTCAAATTAAACTCAGAATGGGTGCAGGTCACCCATTAATGGCTTGCCTGCTAACCCTGGCACGGGATCCTAGAAGGTGACGTTGCCCAGAATATACCAAAAGCTGCAGTGAGCCAGTTCAGCATTTCAAAAAGGTCATTCGAGAATCAAGCACCTGATGTAGCACCAGTTTGAATGTATTCAGTGCACGAGAGCCGATGTACGGCCATGCTGATACAAGGTGCTTCATTTTGAGACTGCCCTGTTGAAATACCAGACAGGCTCGTTGAACAGTGCACTATTTACAACCATCGTTTATGCTGCCATCCTTCAACATAACTTTCTCTGGGGACCTTTTGAATCAAAAGACTCATTTACTAGTGTTGTACACCATCACAAGACCGACACAAGACCTCCAGTACGAATTCAAGTCACATGATACTTAACTGGACTGCCAAAAAACAGCATTCCTTTGTCATAGTTTACTAGTGGCTGCTCATGGAAGTGGCCTTTTGATGGTTTCCCGTCCGGTCTTGCAGTGGTATCAACTATAACACTGCCATCTGACCCACCTTGAAGTTGTCGATCTCCTTCTGCAGCGTGTCGATGTCGTTGCTGGTGGGCCGCTGGCGGTCCAGCTTGGCGTCTGTGGTCATGGCCCAGGACAAGAGTTCGTTGCCGTCGTCGTTGTGGACCATGAAGTCCTGCATCAGGGCCAGGTCCTCCAGTCGGTAGTTGATGTTCTTGGTCAGGTTGTCGTAGCGCCGATTGGTGGTGTTGTAGCGCTGAGTGGTCTCCGATTCTGAATCCGGGAAATCAAACATAGACATCTTGAGAATCTCTCCAGAAACCAGTTCAGTCCTTCTCTTTGCTTTGCCGGGTCTTGAATTCTTTCAAAAATGCCTTTTTTCACCCAGAATTCCATTGTAAGCCGGAACACAGACTAACAACAAATATGGGATTTAAATGTGCCCCATACGCACAAGGGTACTGGTCCTGTACCAACTATGATATCATTTGCTGTTGAAACCTTGTACTCTGCCATCTGAGGTATCCCACATTAGCCCATGTCCTGTTTCTCGGAGGGGACTCCTAATCAATTTGGAGGGCTGGGTTTTTACGCCTCACAGCTTGGGGCGGGATTCCACGCCCACTGTCCTGATCCCATCAGCCACACTATGACAAGAATTAAGCTCAGCAGACATTAAGAAGCTACCATGTATTAAACCTAGCAAAGCTTTAGTCATATTGGACTGAGGGGTTTGTAATAAGGACCACCCATCATTCTTGACAACTTTTTTTTCTTACAAACGTTAGTGACACATTTCAATATCTCCGAGCACCCGGCATCAAAAGTTTGACGCATAGCCAAGAGAGAGGAATACACTCCGACTTGTTGAACTCGGCGTCATACTTAAGAAACTGCACACAACTTTGAAAAAGTAGTGCGGCAAAGAATATTGGGAAAACTTGGGAAGATGCCAATGGCAGAAAATTAAGACCATTTCGCAACGGAGCATCACCGGTTGTCGAGAGCCTTGGCGAACCTCACCTTGCGGGAACGCACTCCTGGACAGCTCCTCAAAGGTGCGCTTCACCTTCTTGACCTGGGGCTCGCCATGGGTCAGGCTGCTGAGATGCATGGAGTGGTGGACCGGCTTAGACTGGACAGGGGTGATCACTTCCCGCTGAAGCGTCTCCAGGGTCTTGGAGATGTTGGCCATCTCCTCGATGCGAGGCTTGAGCTGGTATGACTCCTTCTGCAAGGGCTGTGGAGGTTAGAAGGAAGGGAGGGAGGGAAATGGAAAGGTGGAGAATTCTGAGAGTATTCCATTCGGAGAATCACCTGTGCTTAAAGTCCAAGAAAACTAGTCTCCGAAAATCACTAACTTCCTTAACTTAATCACTCACTTAAACTCTGTAATAATATGGATGGCACTGTAATTAAGAGGGGTGTGAGTGGCCATATACAATAAAAGCTGAAAACAGCTTACAAAAAGCTGAAATGTAAAAACTTCCCATAATTTGTACAGAGGTGTACAAGGGGTGTAAAGCTGAAATTTTGAGTAAAAGTCTGAACAAAAAAACTGAAATCGGCTAAAATAGCTGAATTTGTACACTCCTGAGTGAGCTCAGCTAATCAATGCTGTTGAATGGAAGTGTAGTACAAAATTGCCTTCACGTCTTCTGATGTTGGTACAAATTAAAAAGAAAGGTGACAAAATTCTGCCCCTAACTATGATGACCAACACTTAGACATCCTTGTTTAACTCTGTACAATACTTTGTACAGACAGTTTTCCTGAATGTCTCTAGCATTTCTATTCTTGAATTATGAAAAATCCAGAACAATAAGTCCTTTTTTGGACTTTCCTGAAATGAATTTACTGAGAAAGAAAAGTTGAGCGTTAGGATAATATTTTCCCTTTACGTTCTGACTGAAGCTCATCCTGGATTTCTCCAAATACCGAAGTTTTTATCTCACATCGACAATTTACTGCTATTTCTAATTTGTCTAATTTTTCTATTTCTACAGAAATTTCTATTTCTGTTTTGAACAAATCTGACTACGTTAATCACGACAACAAAGTCCAGCAGTGCCAGCGGTATATTCCTTACCTTGACGCTGTTCATTTGACTGGTGATCACCTTGCTGTCCCTGGTAACCGAGGGCAGCTGCTCAAACTTCCTCTCCATGGTGCCCACGATGCGGTCGATGTCCTCGCTGCAGGTGTTGTAGCGGCGGTGGGCGTCCTCCAACTCCTCCAGCTGCTGCGTCCTGCAAAGTTTCACCATCCAACACGAGCAGAGAACGTAAGAACTGACCTCCACAGCTCAGCTGATAATCAATCTGTGTGCCTCTGCAATGCTCACCCCAAGTAGCGGGGCACAGATGGCACCCTTTCAACAAACAATGATCAACTAGGTTTTGCCTCATCTTTAGAATTTTTATCTTTTTTTTTCTTGTCCCATGTGGCAGTGATGAAGCAACACGACGATACTGTTTACCATCTGTGACATTTTGTCACCCTCAGCAGCCCTATATAATTTCAACAGTAAACATTTTACCCCCAAAATTGAAGATTTTGAATAACTACTTAAGTTGTAGAAATCTGCATTTTCATCGGTGAAGAATTCTTGTCCGATAGCTTTCCACCAACACAACTTTCATCATCTTGTTTATTTTGAGATATCAACACTGCTGTTTCTTAATTAAATTTCTGTGAGTAAGTACGTTCCGCAATTCACTGATTTTGCTTGGCGTTTTGTTGCATTTTTAAAATTATTTACATCAAGTCTACGGTCGGAGGTTGCACTGTGGATGTTGCTTGAATTGACTTCAATGAATGAAAAACTCTGCCATAATTCCACTGAGGACATCACAGTCAAGATCGAAATAGCAAAGTGGACGTGGGAGAGACACCAGCAGGTAAGACAACCGATGAGGTCAAGCCTCAAAAATGCAGAACTAAACGGTCACAAGATCACAAAGCGCATGCGGCGCGAAATCAAGCTAGTGGCATCTTTGCCTGACAGAATAAACACAGGCATACCTGGTGTTGAGGACATCCTCCAGCGTGTTCCAGTTGCTGTCCACATTGTTCAGCATGGAGGACATGGCAGAGGAGTCCTTGATGGTCGGGTTGTGGATGACCTCCTCGATTTGCTGACGGGTCTTCTGGTACTGTGGCCGCTGGCGGTCCACCTGCTGGCTGATCTCCTGTGAATTGGAACCGGCCACAAATTCCACAGTAATTATTGCATGACCCCAAATGTTCAAAATCAAATTGGAGCACGACCGAGCTACAGCCACTAATGAGGAAGTGGTTGGTTCCTGGCATCCCTTGTGGCTGTTGGCTTCAATAGAAGAAGTCTAAGTGCCCCACTGAAAACTACCAGCTGCTGTTGATGACTAACAATGGATTAAAACCCACCTAGTTGGGTTGGTCTGACATGATCAACCTTGCTAATACTACCATTGTTGGCCCGCCTGGCCTGACTATAATCAGAGTACAGTGAACAACCGTACCTAACTGGACTGGCTCGGTTATTTATATGTGACCCAATGTAACAAAATGAGTCATGTCACCAAAGCCACTTCTGAGATAAAGGACTTTCAAAAAGCATCTTGCAAAATGTAAATCAATAGGAATCCTCAACATTTTTTCACCCACATATTGGATTTATTTAAGTTCCACTAGGCTTTTTTAATTAAATTCGACGTTTGAAACCACTGCCATGCTTACGCCGTGCTAACGTTGTGCTCAATTCAATTTTCTAGGACATGGCATGAGCATGACGTTTGAACTGGGCCTCAGTGATGTATTACAGCAAAGAGCTGGGTACAATATTTGTAATACAAACTACAACAAAATGAATATAAATGAGTCTTGAAACTCATTCTGTGGAACCCGGTCACAATTGGTTGAATGGCCAAGTTGAATGCATTCGTTAATCCTCTTAATGCACCACTGACAAAGTGCAGTGTGTCTTGACTGAGCGAGCTCTGGACCAATTCCAACACCCGATGACAGGTAGATTTTTAACAAACCCCCCGACGCTCCCCGGCCTACCTTGAGCTTCCGGCTGAGCTGGGGCGGGTCCAGCTTCATGAGCTCCGAGGACTGCAGCTGCTGCACCATGGGCAGGATGAAGTCGTCCAGGGTGTCGATGGAGTCTTCAGTGGTCTCCACCTGGGTGCGGGCGCTGTTCCAGCTGTCCCCAAGTTTCTAGAATAAAAATGATATGGGGGTTTACTTTTTCTGTCATCACAGTCAAATTGTATTGCAACCAGTGGCTGGTAAAACTATTGCCACCTTCAATGCAAAAGTATAATTAACTAAATGTTTGAGCATCTGTCGCAGATATTCAAAAACCAAATACCGTACAGTGCTTCTAAACACTACATGAAGTTACGACCCACTAACAAAGTAATGGGTGTAATGTACATTTAGGGTACAATCTGACAACAACCAAGGGGGACGTTTCTGCATTCAAAAACTTTGCCATCCCATGCAAATAGTTGGCGATATGACAGCGATCTGTTGCAGTGAGATTCAAATTTGAATTGAGATTAAATTCTGACCACCTCCATAAAGTTTAGTCTTCCCTATATTGCCGCAGCATGAATCAATATTTGGCTGTGGATTTGTAAACACACACCATTTCTTGCTTTCGTTCATAGCAGATATGCCGAGGTGCTGATGATATAGGACTTTGTTTACGTGTGAGCTTTCCTTATGGAGCTCTGAATCTGTCGTCCAAACCTTGCTCCCAGAGGAAAGTGCACGTGTAAGAAAGCGTGATGTCATCAGTGAATGGGCCCGTTGGGCGAGTTTTCAAAAGAACTGAAGAACCAGACTGCAAATTTGGGGGGGGGGAGTTTTCTCACCTTAGTGCGGTCACTGATGTTGCCGTAGGTGGTGTTGATCCTGTCCAGCTTGGTCTGGATGGTGTGGGCCATCTCCGGGGTGCTCTCACGGATCAGGGGTGCGGCGTTCATGTTGACGGCCTCGATGCTGGGTCGGTAGCTCTGAAGCTCTGTGGCAAAAGTCTGCAAGAAGGCCCAATCAAAAAAAACGGTGTGTTATTGCTGTGTCTTGAAAACAGTCGTTTTCCAAGTCTAGAATCTTCCTGGTCATTCAGCCAATGACAAAATACATCCTTCTTGTAATCAGCAAAACTTTTCCAAATATTTTCTCAACAAAGACATAGATTGTCCAAAAATTTGATGGCTTCCGCAAATTTTTCAGTCCAGTATAAATCTACCAGATAAATCACATTGCTTTGACGTAAAACAATTATTTTTCAGGGAATTGGTCGTTGTTTCCCATATCATGACTAACGTGGCAGCTTCTCTTCGCATTCATACTAAATCGTCATTTGGGGAGTTCTATTCCACCGGTGAGAATGCTCAGAGTAAATAATCTGTGTTGATGAGGGCACCAAACAAATCTAGCAATTTGACAATGTCATAATACGGCTCTCGTTCCACTAGAGTTTCTTGACCTTGAGGCCGTAAGAGGGGTTTTATAGCACAAGACCAGAGAAAAAACGGGTAAAGTAAGCTAGATGTCATTTTCGGCAAATGACCACGGCCGTCTGCCTAAAATTCATCAGGACCTTAATCCGGTTCAAATTGGGACAGTTCAACTTTATCATAGATCCATTGTTGAACAACCTTGTCGATGGAAAAGCAATTCGAAGTCACTCTCACGGTCCGACCTCTTTTAATTCACAGTTAAGAAAGCACAACGCTACGCACGCCAGCATGTTCGCCCCAAAATAAAGAAACAGTCGTATAATTGCAGAGCCATAGTGTTGCTTCATCAAAACAGGCTTCTATTGGATGCTCCCGACAACTTTCGTTTTCAGTTTGCCTGATATGAAGGGGGACTTCAACTCATGCTTTTGACATCAGTGGCAATGTTCATCAGTTTCTACCCACTAGATTGTTTTAAATATAACTAAATATCATTAAAATTGAAATTGTGAATTCCCAATGTGATTGATCTTTCAGTCTCAAAACATTATACTTGTATAAATAGCACATTCTGGGCTTGTCTCATGACCAGGAGTTAGGCGTGGTGCTTCCTTGACCTCCACGTCTATGACAAACATAACATCTCGGGCAATCAAACCGAAGCCTACGAGGTGAAAGGCATGGAAAAGAACCACTACGCCAACCACTGGTGGTATCCCGAACCACAACGAATACATGACTGAGCAATGGAGGGGAGAACCTCATACCCTTTGCTGGGTGCAGCTCTCCTGCAACGGTTCCCGCTTGGCCTGGATGACCGAGCCCTGTTCCAGCTGGGTGGTGGTGCGGTCGGCCGTGTTCAGCCAGCTCAGGATGCTGTCCATGCTCTCCTGCACATCCTGCGTCTTGGTCAGGGTGCTGCGCAGCAGGTTCATGCGGTCGCTGTAGCTGGAGTTCAGGCCGTTGTACTTGTCCACGATGGCTCCTGAAGTGGAAGGGTGGAGGGGGGGGATCCAAAGGCAGGGCGACGTTAATGGAAGAGAAAAAGCGGGATGCAAACTCCATCTGGTGGAATCACAGTCAAAACTGATCTCAGTGGATCACGTGTGTAGTAACCACTTAATCTCTGTTGAAGGGAATTACAGGCATTGCAGGCAGAAACCCCCAAGAGTAACTGTCTGGTATTGTTTTGTCCCACCCCCCCAAAATTCCAGTTTTTCTGTAATTTTTCTGAGGCCTTGAACAAGTATTTCAGAACTCTTCCCTTATCCTAAACATTTCCAAAACATTATCTTTCCCTTCGAAAAAAATCAAACATTTAGTCTACAAAGTTTTTGATATACATTCTGCATTTTGTGAAACCTTCCTAAGGCTATCTGCAGGAGACGGCGGGTACGTTTCAGGAATGACCCGTTTGACACAAAAATCACAACTGCATAATATTTGCCGGGCAAAATTGCTTATATATGCTTTCTCTGATTTTACGTTAAGATGCATTTTAATGGTGTCTGTGACCAGAGAGCCAGGAATAATTCTTCAGGTTAATACTAACCGACGGTCTTCTCCACGTCGTTCTTGAGTTCAGGGTGACCCTCGCACAGGTCCTGGCCGGTCTCTCGGCAGCGCTCCACATCCTTGGCGTGGGCCGTTACATCATCGTAGAACAGCTGATGGAAAGAAGAAAGCAAAAACAAAGATGACAAGGTCATGGTCTTATTATTCATGGCCTTCTAAGACACATGGCAGTAACGTTGCTGAGAGATATGAACACTAAACTTCCACTTGCTCTCCAAAAGAGAAGGTACATGTACAGATTTTAAGGGAGGAAAACAATTAGAGGTGTGGCCTTGCTAACTATGCATGCCATGCCTGGGTGGTCAGGCCTGTAATTTTCACTTTGTTAGCCCTGAACTACCTTGTAATAGAGGTGCTACCAATCAATAAAGCCAGGCTGCTAGATGGCCCCGCTAGATTAAGTCTCACCCACCTCAAATGAGTCTATGGTTGGTTTTTTTAGTTCCATTCAGTGTGCAGGCAAATTACATCAAAACTGACTGAAGCTGCCACTCAAGTTGGTGGGAATAGTGGCCCAGGACAGGGTAGCAGCTGGTAATGGAAAGCCTTGGGCAAGAGGTTAAAGCCCAAGCCCAAAGGCCCCTGCTTTGCCAATAGGCGGCCTGACTTATCAGTGGTGAAGCCTGGCTACCGTTTCCGGTTTTACACTCTAACATCAATTTCTTGTTGGTTTGTATCATTCTTACCTTCAGTCGATCAATCTGCTTGCGGACGAATTCTGGTTCCACGCCAACCGGTTCCTTCATCAGCCTGTTGAGAGTTTCGTAGGCCTCCTGTAGCCAGGTCAGCGTCACGTCCACTGAATCCTTGTAGCGGGCCAGCTTGTCCAGGAGGTCGCTCAGGACCGAGAAATGCGTGCTGCTGGCATTCTGCAGCCGGTCGTAGCGGGCGTTCAGGTTGTTCAGGTTGTCACGGATCAGGTTGCGCTCCGGGTCCTCCCGGAAGCTCTGGTTGAACTGGCGCGGCAGGGCACTGGTGCGGAAGTCGCGCAGCGTCTTGCGGTAGAGGTCGGCACCATTGACGAACTTCTGGCCCGCCGTGTTGATCATCTTTAGGTCGCCCTTGTGGCTGAAGACATCCTCGTTGAAGTCCTTGAGCTGCCGGACCTGACGGCGAAGGGTGTCCGTGTCCGAACCGATCTCCCGGTGGAACTTCTCCATGGACCGCTCGGCACCCTGCAGCCACTCCTCAAAGCCCACGGCGTCTGGCTCCAGCCGCTCCAGGACATCCTCACCGACGTTGAGCTGCCGCACTCGGGACTCGGAATCGCGGGTCGCCACATCATAGCGGGTCTTCAGCGCCGTCTTGCCTTCCTGGAGCTTGTTGCGGACTTCCGGGCCCAGTTGGCCCCCGCGGTTCTCCAGGAAGGTCTCGGTGTTGTGCACAGCCAGGAGGACTGGCTGCTGGTGAGCCAGGATGTCATCATTCAACGTCTGAAAAACAACCAACCAACATTGATGAGTGAAATCAAAGTTACCTGTTCTGCTTAATAGCTGTCAAATACAGCATTACTGGCTTTCTTACGACAAATGACCCAGGAAATTCAAAGAATGAAAAATCAATCAAATCAGTTTTCTTTCCAACCAGTGTAAGGGAAAAAAGTCAGAGGTTGAAGAGTTTTGCCCTCTACCTTAATCTACCCCTTTACAAAATGTATCGTGAGAAGTGTTGAAGAGGGGAAAGGTCTCTGATCTGCAACTTCTCTCAGCAATAACTCCAACGACTCAAATCTGCCAGCACTTGTAATATAATGCAGCTCAGTTCTGCAGATTGCCACCCTGGACAAACAACCAAAATCTTCCATACTTTTGGAGGCGAGATACTTTACCTTGTGTTCTTTGACTTGGTGCGTGAGCGGAGTGTGCTGCTCGTGGAGAGGTTGCTCGTTGCCCAGGGAATGCTCTGCCTTGGTGACCCAGTCCAGGAGGTCCACCAGGGTGTCAACTCGCTGCTTGGTCTCACGCTCCAGTGCAGCCTAAAATGGAGAGAAGTCAAAAATTGAGACAATTCACTGAGACAAAAGTATTAACCTGTGTCCTGGTCTTAGCTGTAGTGTTATAAATAAACTTTGAAAAAAACTACTGTCCAGTGGTTAGACAAGTGATGGAACTTTCATTTCACATCTGGAAAATATTTACTCTTGGACAAGAAACCTCAGCACATCTTTATGTTTTGCCTACTTGCTACTCATATAGGGAACCACGGACAAACTAGTAGAAACTGCAAAGTAAAGAAATTTTCCTCGGGAAAGTCAATATTTGCTTAGCAAACAAAATAGATTACTGGCCAAAAAGTCCTACAATGTGTATCTCCCTTGACTGGAATTTGGCTCATTTTTGCCTTTAATAGCACCTGAATTAGGTTAGCAATATTTTCCATTCAACAGCTCTTTGAAATCCAGCCCTGGGTGTTGCAAAGTGAAAGACAGCACTTTAATTCCTCCAGAAAACGACCACGGCATACAGCATGAAAAGTTGCTCCCGAGCCACCAGTTCTTATCAGAACTCCACTTCTCAAAGTTGATTATTCCAACAGTGGTCACCACAAACCTTTAAGCAATATAAAAGGGTGTTTCGTAGCGACCTTGGGAAGGCTCAACACAGTACTTGCAGCAATGCCTCGGAGAGGCTGCTGAACAAACCTTGCTAGGGTTTGAGGCGAAGTCAACCTCAGGTCCGAACTCTTACAAAGCCCTCCCCCAGCAGCCCTCACCTTGTCTCTCTGCTCCGAGTCAAGCTGGGCCAGCATGTCCCTCAGGGCGTTCAGCCGCTCCAGGGACAGGCCCACCAGGTTCTCGTAGCACTCCCGCAGCTCGTCGATGCGCCGCTGCATCTCCTGCACCTGCTGGGGGCTGAGCTTGTCCCGCCGGTCGTGCAGCAGGTGCTCGGCGTTCTGGATGGCCTCCAGCATGACGGGGCGGCGCGACACCAGCTCCGAGTGCAGCGCCTGTCAGGGGATAAATTAGCGAGATGAATGGAATAACTGAACAATCAGAGAAAGATTGGAGAATCATGGCTGGCAACCTTCACATCAAAGACAGTTATTTACTAAATGGTGAGCTGATTGAATGATTGACCTTTTAACCACTTACTACTCATACTCAGGCTATCACAAGTCATTAAAGGTTAACCGTGAGTCAATTGCAAATTACCCATTCCGAGGTTCAGCATTTCAAGGCTAGTGGCCTTTTCATTATTAAGCAACCAACACAAGCATTCCAGGTACCTTGTGGTCCGTGATGATGGCCTGCAGGGACGCCACATCCCGGATGTCCGGGATGGGCTCCTGAAGCTTGGCCTTGATGGGCCGGCTCCAGTCCAGCAGGGCCTGCAGGTCCTTATTGCGCTCGTTGTACTGCCGGATGATCTCGTACATCTCCTGGATGGCCTCCTCCCGCAGCACCACGCTCTTGTCCAGGTTCTCGTAGGCAGTACGTAGGCCCTTAACCTCACGCATCACCTCCGTGTCTAGGAGACAGTAAAGGAAAGATCACCTTGAATTCCACTGCACTTTTTATACCAACCAAAATTATGTTCTGCCTATTTCTTATGAAGCTTTCCTTGGATTCCTAGCTTAGGTTAAGTTTTCTTTTTTACATCAATTTTATAGGAAAAAGACTCTGTTTGCTATATTCAACATAGTCTGAAGAATGCTCGTAGACGTCAAAAGATTGAATGCTTTCATACAAATTCCTCAAAAAAGCTCCTGAATGTTGCATATAAAATGCAGTAAATACCTCAGGAATATTTTTTTAAAAATACTGCACGATAACTTCTTGATGTCTTTTGACATGAATACAAATATATATTTTTAAGTATAATATAACTATCATCCAAAGCAAGCCCACAAATGTTGGGCGATAAACAAATGTGCAGAAAAACTGCTCCTTCAACTTCATGTCACATGATTTGCTTCTAAACTGAAAAGTTTTTATGAAATATTACTTGATATTTTGACTCTTGAGCATGTTCCAAATCAAATAACAGAGCGTAAAACATGCGATTTCCCTTTGTGATCGTAAATTTTATGGAAACTGCAAAGGTTATATAATTTATCATTTACTAAAATGACACTGTATTTTAATGTGGGATACTGAATTCTGTGCGTTATTCTGCTGAAATCTGGATGTAGACTTGTTTCAAGTTGGCCACTTCAAAGTTTCTAATATGGGACTGCTGTAGCTCTTTAGGACTATTACATTTTCACCTCACAAGATCTTCAATAAGGCCTGTGGGCCAGATTTGTATGACAGATTAAGAAGTATAGTCAGTCAAAGCTTAGGCTGTGTGTGGCAGTTCTCCAAATCCAGATATTGGTGCCCTGCTCAAGATTCCCCGGTTCCTCACCTTCCGACACCTGGAAGTTCTGCTGGAGTTCCACCACGCGCCGCTCCATCTGGGCCACGTCGCCCCCGGCCACCTTGGTGGAGCGCCGGCGATTGGTCACCACCGTCTCGGCGGCCTGGATGAGCTGGTCCAGCGACTTGCCCAACTCGTAGGTCTCGTTGATCTTGGGCTTGAAGCCGGTGACCTCACGCTTCAGGGGCTGACGGGGAAAAGAACAATTATCTGTCAGACCTCGCCTAGAGTGTGTTAGAGAAACTTCATTTTCAAAACACGTTATCAAAGTTTGTGTTCTTGTATTTGTCGAGCAATAGTTACTCCAATCACCAAAGTTTTAGGCAAAACATGATCAACCAGCCAAATCAATTTTTCAATACAAATACTAATTGCATGCGGTTTAAAGATACCACTGCGGCAGCCTTAGTTTTACCCCAAATGATCAGCTTTCGCTGATGATCAGAGATGATTCTAAATAAATAGATTTCTGCCAACTGTAATTTACAGTCACTGGCAATGTGGAGGTTTTGATATTTCAAAGGGCAATGACTGTTAAGATTTGTACATGTACATACCAGTGTACTGTGACCAAATTGATAATGACATACGGTTGGAACTATTTGCATTGTCAGGTTGCAGGGATATGATTTCCTGGTTTTTTGCGAATATCAAAGCCAAAACTCAACTTTCTGTTCTGAAAAGACTAGAGTTGCTGGGTTCCCATACAAAACTACACGCTCGACAAGATCACCCGTGTTTGGTCGGGGAGGGAGGTTGAATTGTTACCTTCATCTGTTCCAGTTGGTTCTTGAGGGCGTCCAGGTCCCGGGCGATGTTGGGCAGCTGGTCAAACTTGTCCTGGGTGCTCTCCAGCCACATGCTGACCACCTTGACCGAGTTGCGGTACTTGTTGTGCATCTGCTTCCTCTCCTGCAGGTAGTCGTTCCTGGGGAACAGAAACAACAGAAATTACTGCTGTGGCCACCGATGTCTCAAAAGTCAGGCCAGAAATTGGCAGAGTCATATGTGAGTGTCCACAAGCAAGATCCTTTACGGCAACTTGTTCCTCTCTATTCAGGCATGGAGTTTGACAAAATGAGGAGAGACTCTCTTTATTTTTTAAATTTCACCCTCCCAAAGTTCAAAATATGAGTCTTTCTCAATTCTGCTTCTGAAAAAAATCGAGATAAATTGGTGAAAATTCAGAAGCTCAGAATTAATGGAGTCCAACACTCCCACTTTGGACCGATTCAAACTTGGGTCTCTACCTTCCAATAGAATATATGAATGCTTGATTCTAGACACCTGTGTCGGGTGATCGACAGTTTAATGACAAGGATCCTGCCAAAAAATTCCATCATTTGGGACCGACCACTGCACCAGCTACTTGGAACAGATATCAATTCACTGGGTCACAGGGGTCAAGCAAGGAGCATATCTGTAATGGCAAGCGGAAGGTTATGTGCTGAAGTCCTGCCCAGGCAAGTCAGCATATTTGCTTTTTTCAGGCTTTTCCAGTCCTAGCCAGCCTGGCCACTTACAGCCTGGTGAGGGCCTCCTCCATGGTCTGCCAGTTCCTGTCCAGGCTCTTCATCAGGTCCACCACGAAGGTCGGGTCACGGGTGCGGTGGTGCTTGATCAGCTCCTCCGCCACCTTGCCAATGCGCTTGTACTCGGGTGTGTGGGTGTCCACCTCCCGCGTGATTTTCTGCGAGAGAACGGATGTGTGCACAGTTGTTCAAAGAGGTGCCAAACAGACTGAGGACTTACATGTGAGGACAGGCAATGTTCTGACAGCTTAAGAGATTTGTTGCCAGACACATGAACATGGAATGCAAAGTCAGTGTTTGAATGCGACGATACTTAAATCTCAGACGTATATGCAATTATGTTTAAAGCGAGGACAACATCCTCAGAGCTCCAGGGAATATTTGTTGGGCAAATAAACACTGAAATGTGGTGTGTGTTGATGTATGTAGCTATTCAATTACCTTACTCCAGATCAAAGTTCACCTGGGGAAAAAGACTGTCATAACATGACAGTCAGTTGCAGACTGCTGATATTGACACAACTTTCAAATTACATTCAAAATTACTCCAAATACTTCAAGGGGTTCATCTGATTTCATGCAACACCAAATTATCTTTATATCTACCTTGGTAAATTTTCCTATAATCCAACACCTTTTTATGATTATGTCCACCAAAATTGAACATCACATTCAAAATAGACTGGTGCCAATACAGATGATTCTGGACCCTATGAAAAAGAACACAAACTAAGGGAACTAGACAAAGATGGCTCCAATGTGCATCACATCTTAGACAAGAACCTCAAAATCCCCCAAACTGCAAAGCCCGTAAACCCCAAAACCAAGAAGAGACGTGCCTGTATGGCTCGCTCGATCTCGGGGATCTCCTGCTTCTTGAGGTCCCGCGACTCCAGTGTGTCCAGGACCGGGAAGAGCCAGTCCTCCAGCTGGTCCACATCGTCCAGGAGCTTGCCCAGCTTGTCCAGCATGCCCCGCAGGTCATCGTCGTAGCTGTCCACGCCACTGCAAAGCTTGTTGTAGCGCTGGTTGATCCCGTCCATCTGCGCCTGCAGGTTACGGGCCACAATGGGGTTGGAGGTCTGGCTAACATTGGCGACCCGCTCAGTCAGCTTCTGGATGTCCGGTTGGTGATGCTTCAGGTCCTGCTCCAGGATCTGAGGATGTAAAAAATCACCAATATCACAATGTCAATTATGAATGTAAGTCACAACAGGGGCTCAAAATTCCACCATCCTGACCTTTAAACCCCAACATCCTGACCTGTCAAACTCACCTGCAGGTCCTGGATCTCCTTCATTGACTCCAGTCAATGGCTTTCATTTCTGACATCCTAACCTCTGACCCCCAACAACTCCAACCCCAAGACTCGCCTTCAATTTCTGCATCTTTTCAAGATGTGCTCCTGCCTAGCATTTGATCGCTTTCATTCCCACCATCCTAACCTCTCCAACCCCCAAATCCCAACTTGTCTCACCTCTTTCTAGATTGACAACACTCTATCATGTAACTTTTACTCCCACCACTGTAGCTTCTGACCCCCACCATCACGGCTCGCCAGACTCACCTTGAGGTTCTGGATCTCCTCCAGGATGGGCTCCCGCTTGACAGTGACCTTGGCGCCCTCCATGCGCATCAGCTTGCGCTCCAGGTCGTCCAACCAGCTCTGAGTCATGTCCAGGCCTTCCTCTAGGCCATGCATGTCCCGCAGGGCCGTGTGCAGGTCGTTGCTGCGGGTGGCCATGCAGACGTCCAGGTTGTTGTACTTGGTCACCACCTCGTCTGAAAGAGAAAAAAAAACAGGAGCAGCGAATGTCATGTTAATTCTGTGGCAAGTTGGCGCAAGGTTCTTCACGCAAGACTTTGTGTACAATTTAGTGGAAGTGCTTGGTAAGCAGTATGCTTAGCTCAGTGAAGCAATGCTTAGTGAAGAATGGGTCACCAGCCAGAACACTCTGTAATTCAAATGCTTATAGCTGGTCTTCCACTCAAGTTTTTTCAGCACAAAGACCCTGACTTTTTTAGAATATAACACTTTTAATAAGCACACTTTTTCATTGTGCAAATTCCCAAAACAAACATCAAGGAGGAAATTTATTATTCTATTTCACAAAATCTAGGCTTTATGTGTCAGAAACAGCACAAAAAGACAAAATTTCCCAGTAAAATGGCACAGCATTTGTCAACTTACCTGTCAAGGTATCCCTCAATTGGTTAGATACTCAATACGAGACAATTTCATTCGCATTTCTAAGAACGAGCGTATCTCAAGTTTACAATTTAATAATGCCACAATATCAGCATATTAGTTAAGACCATCACAAGATCAGACAAGGGAACCAGTCAACAAGCTTAGTCAACATGGGTCACCACAAAACTAGTTACAAGACCAGTCGCAAGTAGCAGGGTGAGCAATGGCAAAAGGATGCTTTTGTTGAGGTTCATTTGAATAGCTTGAGAATTGAATTCAGACTGGAGATCCTGCGTTGGCTATGTGATGGTCTTGAGGGGGTGTCGGCTACAAGAATTTGACAATACTGCACCAACTTTGCCTTGAAGATAGACACGGCCATTGGGGTTGGATACTCACTGACGGTCTTGTCGATGCTGGGCTTCAGGTCTGGCTGCTCCTCAGACAGCTCGTTGCCAGCCGCCTTTACTTTCTCAATGTCTTGAGGTGACGGGCCACGTCATCTTGGACTCCCTATGGAGGTTGGCGAGAAGAGAGCCACTGTCAACAATACAACCCTTCTTTGAAACTCGCCATGTTCAAAACACGATTCCAAACTTTGCTCCATTGGAAATACCGACGCGGTGCACCGACTAAAGACATAGCCACAGCTCTGACAGCCCGTTTCAGATAAGGCCTAAGTTAACGGCATCATGCCCTTTGAACCCCTAGGACATCCTTTCCCTGGAGCAAAGGGAACCCTCCCAAGGTGGCGGCCTTTAGTATTCGTTTCCTCACCTTGATGCGGTCAATCTGTTGCTGCACCACCTCCTGGCTCTCGCCGAGAGGCTCTCTGGTGATCTCATCGATCTCCCAGGTCGTGTTGTCGATCCAGGTCAGTGCGGAGTCTACAGCAGTGCGGTATTTCTCATGCAAGCCTAAACATGAGAAATGAGACAGGAGCTTGTATTGTAACGTCCTTCCAGGAGGGGCCATGCTTGAGTAAAATCAGGTGATTTCTGGGAGTTCGTAGGAACCCAACCTCACAAACCCAATCAAATCCTCATTATTTTACCTATTTAATGATCTTTTATAATTTGGCAAATTCACGAGCTGTGAATTGTCCGAGAGTTACTCATAATCATATTTTCCAACAGGACAACTTCCACTTTGGCTGTTTTCCAATACTCAACTTCGTCTCCGTCTCAGGCTTTGTTCCCAAAACCAATCCCCGATTGTGGGCCTGAAGCGTTTAAATTACATTGGATTACTGTAATTTCTGGCTCTCTTGCATCTTATTTGATGTTCTGTGGCACTATTAGACTGATTACTGTGCTTAAAGCTTTAAAGTCAGTTAGTAAAAAAACAGTTGAAACCTGAGACGGAGCCGAAGTTGAGTATTGGAAAACGGCCCCATATTTTTTTGGGCTCCACTGAAATTTGTGTATTGCAATTTTCTTAACTCTCAACAATAAATAAGCTGGATGTTTCAAATTACGATTAATAACCAATGAGCCAGTTTGGTATTCCAGCAGCACATGCAAAAGATAATGTGAGCCGTAGGTTATTCAAGAACATCCATATATGTGTGAGGTCAGCCGTATCAGCGCGGCCTTATGCCAAGTCACACACACTGAGTCTGCTCGAGCTGGCATGATGTCAGGTGCTTTAATCTTGAATTACGTTGCCTTTTTAAAATACCAAATTGGCTTACTGCAAATTCATGCCTGTTGTGGCCCAAAAAACCAAAAACAAAAACAACAACTCCAAAACCTCTTTGATCGCTTCGAAAAGAAAACATATCAAGAGATGGCATCCTACCGAGCAGGTAGAGGATGCGCTGGGTGTGGTCGTTGCACTTCAGCTTCAGCCGCTCGTAGCGCTCGTTGGCGTCCGACAGCTTGCTGCGGATGATGTTGGACTCGGGCTCCAGCCGGAAGCTGCGCAGGAACTGGTTGCTCATGACCGTCTCCCGGAACTGGGTCAGCTTGTGGCGGTAGTCCTAGGGAAGGAGACAAATATCGTTGCAATTAATGAGGGGTAAGAGGGCATTACCAACTCTGGAGATAAGCTCAGATGCTGTCTTCAGTAAGGTAAGTCATCGCAACACGCATAAAGGATGTCATTGGCATGAAGGGAGGCAACGAAATACACATCTAAACCTGACGGTGTAGTGCCACCAAATTTCTGAAGACAGAGCCAGTCTGTCGATACATCGTCCATGCTCAATAAGCTAGATGAGCTAATGAAAAATTTTCTATACATTTCGATCATAGTTACATATGTTTGACAAGAAAGACTGACATACAATGCTCACCAAATGTCCACATTTCCTGAAACAGGTAAGTCAATGATGTTAATTTTTTCTCATTGACATATGCTCAATCTACATGGGCTGACGTGTTTGACGGCATGTATTATATATATGACCATTAAAACAAAACCCCATGCTCAATTCAATTCAAACTTTGCAAATGTACCAAAGATGAATGTCGTAAAAGGCATGTAAAGTTTCAAACCGATTGGTAATGGGGCAGCCACGATCTTGGGGGTAACATCTTTGAAAAACTCTTTAGGGTTAAACGACAACATTGTGGATACCTGATTCTCGTCCAAGAACTTCTGGCCCGAGATGTTCATGAAGCGCAGGTCGGCCGAGTGCGACACCACCTCCTCGTTGAAGGGCTGCAGCTTGGCCACCTGCTTGCGCAGGGCATCGCGGTCCCGGGCCACATCCATCAGGTAGGCGTCCAGCGTGCGCTCGGCCGAGCGCAGCCAGGTCTCGAAGGACGAGAACTCCCGGTCGAACTTCTGCAGCTCGTTGTAGCCCGAGGTGACATGGTGGTTGCGTGTCTCCGAGCTGGTGTTCACTTGGTCATAGCGAACCTGCCAGTAGGAAATAGTCAATTTGAAAAACTCTGGCCGGACTGTTTCTCCACACATTACACGAGTACTTCAAAATTCTGGACATTTGAAAAAAAAATCACATTTCACCTTAAAGAGCAAATGTGTTCTTCACATTTCTTGGCAGTTTTCTTGCAATTAAGTTTGTGCGTACATTAAGTTCCATAAAACTAGGAGGCTCCTGAAATTCCTTTGTTCTAACAGAAGTTCGTTTTCCAGATTCATTTGTCTGATCTGTCTCTGCCCTTCTCTGATAACATGGTTGGTTTGAAGATTAAATACAAGGTTTTTGCATTTCCAGCCTATGCTCAAAATGAGAAACAATTTTGGGACTCCAGTCTGACTCGTGATCTCAAGTGCTCACCTTGAGGTCGCTGGAGTACTCCTTGAGCTTGCTGTTGTTGCTCTCGCTGAGCTTGTCCGGCTGAGTCTCCAGCAGGAACTGAGCATTGTGCACGGCCAGCATCACCGGCTCGTGACGGGCACGCACGTCGTCATACACAATCTGCATGGCACAATATCACACAAACTTACACTCAGAAGAAAAGTACAAACAAACTGATATTCTTGGCAAAGACTTGGGGCAAAGTAAAAGGTTGAACTCGTCTTCTGCACGGGCCATTTCAGAGGCCCATGCCAAAATGCCCAGGTGGGTGTCCCTTGACAGAGGCCGCTGGGACCATTTCTGCCTCACCTTCTGCTGGCGATGCTGCTCGGCCAGCTGGCGGAGCTCCTCGCTCATCGGCTGCTGGCTGCCCATCTGGTTCTCTATGTCGCTGACCCAGTCCACCAGCTTGCTGAGGGTGTTGATCTTCTCCTGGACTTCGCGCAGGAGGTTCAACTATCGGGGAAGAAGAATTCAGAAAATTTCAAATGAATTCATACAAGTGAAGGGATCTCAAAGGCCATCATCTGTAGCGTGCCAACAGGTCAAACACTGGACAAGTGGACAGTGCCAGATTATTCAACAGAACTACGGTAGCATGCACTATTCCAAGGACCTACAATCAATAGGGCCTACGGAAGTGTACATGCTAAACAAAAATTTGAGTATTCTCTGAAGTCTTTCTTGCTCAGTGTCTAATTTGATACTGATACAAAGCAGTGTTGAAAGGTGATATAAAAATATTCACTTGAAATCCTGCATAAACATGTTGGGTTCAGAATGGTTAGGGTTGACCACCTGCCGAAGGTGTTAGCCCACTCCAGAGCTGTCCCAGGCACGGTACTATTTTTGGATGAAGATACTGACTTTTCAAATGATGAGATACCACAAATGCAGACCATCATTAAGCTGGACTTCATCATTCTGATCCATCCATGGTGGTCATGGATTCAAGACAGGTGCAACATTTCTTAACACACATTATCGCCAAGACAGTGTCATGGAGCGATATTTGCTACAATGCCCGGTCCACGGGCAATGGCAACTTGAGGGCTCAACACACGCTCAATGTCTAGGAGCAGTTCAACCCTCTGTGTGTTTCTAAACTCCATGGCAACCAATCAAGTACGGGGACAAATACAGATGTCACCCAGCAGTACTTTTGATACAGAATAGACTAGAACATGTTCAAACCTCCTCTGAGTTACAACAAAGGAAATCCCTGCGTGTTTGCATGTCATCCAGGGTGAAGTGGTTTACCCTGAAACAAGTTAAGGTGTGCCAAGGATCCCCCACAAAAAAGGATGAGTTGCTAGCCAACCTTGTCCAGCATCTGTCTGGTCCAGTCCTGGGCCTTGTGGTTGGCCTTGTCAAAGTGGGAGCGCAAGTCGTAGATGCCGCGCTGCAGGACGTCCTGCTGCTCGGGTCCCAGCCGCTCCTTGTGCTGGCGCATGAAGCCCTCCGTGGTCAGCATGACGTCCTCCACCTGGGGCCGGCTGTCATTCATCTCGCGCTGGAGTGTCTGGAGAACACAAGGTGAGAGAGGAAAAGAAATCCTGAGAACCGATCCTGCTGCACTGAGCCCGAGAACTTAGGTACAACTGAAGGCCAGTTCCTACCTTAAGGTAATGAAAAAAAGCAAAGCGAACATTATGAAGCATTTGCATCAAAATTTGCTTGAGCTGGAAGTTGCACAACTTTTGTGAATTCTGCAGACGAACATACAATCCGACGTCACAGTTTCACCGTTCATGTATGAACCAGTCTGAACTGCACTAGTGTCCTGAGTTTCTTGTGACCGGACTTGCAGCTTGGCCACTTAAACACCTGTGACTGACTTGCTTTTTTTCCTCGAGTTTAACTTGCGGTCTGACTCATGGACGACTTGTGATGGACATGACCACAACGCTGCCATTTCGAGTTGTCATCTGGTAAGCAACAAGTTTTTGCTGTGAACTTCAAATGACTGTAACAGCAAAACCACACGTCAAACTCAACTGAAACTGCACAGATGTACTAACAATGAATCTCTTTATCTAGTCCCTAGTTTAGAGTTCATAAAGTTCAAATGTGTGAGAGCTGACTTGTTTGAGGGGCATAAGAATCCCCCTACCCCCGCTGTGAGATGGCCTAAAAAAGACCAGCTGTTCAGGGGTGAAACCAGAAGGAGCACTGCATCAGTCCCTACACTATCCACTCCGAGCAGGACCAAGAGGGGGGCGTTACGGTCGCATTACTACCAGCACCAACCTTCATCTTGTTGTACTGGTCCTCCAGCGTGCCGATGTCGTTGCTGAGTGGGCCCTGGCTGTCCAGCTGCTGTTCCACGCTGGTCACCCAGTCAAACTGGTCGTTCACGACGCGCACCCGGTCGGCGTAGAGCTTGGCCAGGTTGAGGTAAGCCTCCAGCTCTTCCTGCCGGAAGCCCAGTTTGTTACCCAGGTGGTTGTAGCGGTCGATGACACGGTTGACGGTGCGCTGGGTCTCCGATTGCTCTAAAGCATGATGAATAATACAAGTTTTTTGGAATAAAATTCTGGCATTACCAAAATGACACCTTATGACTTCATCTAGTGCCTAAAAGGACTATGACATTGGAGTTGTGTTAAACAATATGCCTGAGTGCCCTTACGTCTTGCATAATGTGAGTTGAATTCATGCTGGAGGTCTTGTGTTGGTATCATGGGGTCTTGTCATGGTCTTAAGGTGCCTCAACCACAACTTGAAAACAAGCCTTGGCTATTTTTAAACAACAATGTGAGATTGATACTGACTCAAGGAGTACGCACCTTCTTCAAAGAAGCTCATGCGCTGTCGCTCAGGCTCCTCGGGCACGTAGCGCTGCAGGCGGGCAGAGCGCCCCTCGATCTGGTACCGACCCTCCTTTGGGGTGATGGCCAGGCTGGAGCGGCGGGGAGCCACAGTCAGTGGTAGCATGGCCTCGCGGGTCACCGTGTCCAGGGTGCGTCCCAGCTTGCGCACGTCCTCAATGTTGGGCCGGTAGGCGTTGTACTCTTTCTGGAGTGGCTGCAGGCGACAAGGAAGAGGGGGGAGCCGGTGAAATGTGCAGTTAAGATTTGGGGCTTGGGCTGCATCTCCTTAGAAGAGATACTTAGGCCAGTTTACGCATCAGATGAAGCGAATTTGACAACGAGAACCGCTTGCAGTGAAGTTCACTGGAGTTCAAATGTGTTCAACTCTTGCAAACATCACTTATATGTAACATAAGGATTGCCTTAATACAAATAGGTGGAGCCCTACATTGTTTCATGGAATGAAATCTACAGGGTCCATATATGTAGTGCATAAGCCTTTGGAGAGCTCAAAGTTTTGCACGTTTCTGGTGCAGCCATGTGCATATTGAGTACCAAAGTGTGACGTCATTTCCAACAAGGAAGTGCAGTGCCAACGAATGGAGTATGCATGTGTGTTGGTTCACGCACTGGTAATGCCTTTTACACACATATTTGTGCGCGTGGCATAATCACTTCGCTACTCCGTGTCTGTTTTCCATAATTTTCACAATAATGTGTTTAGTAATAAAGTTCATCATAACCAAGACTGCACAAAGTCAATCTTCACAATCTACCCACCTCCAGCTGCTGCATCTGTACGTTGATGGTCTCCTTGTCGCGGGCGATGGGCTGCAGCTGGCTGACCTTGTCCTCCATGCCGCCCAGCCACACGTTGCTGTTCTTCACCTTGTCGTCGAAGGCCTTGTAGGCCTTGTTACGCTCCTCCCACTGCTGCATTCTGGGATGAATACAGATCAGAAGACAAGGGTGACCACACACATAGATATGCAGCACCAATAGAGCAGATTGCTGCGATGCTAGGTGGCAAGCCCTTTTTAGGGGGGTGCAATTTCATGCTGCTCCTACGAACAAAGATATCGCTTACCAGAGTTCCCCCAACTCGACCGTGGGGAAATCGGCCCGGAGGCATGTCGCAATCAATGTGCTTCACTTAACATTTTATCTGTTGACTTGCTGTTGCTAAGCAAAGTGTGTCCGTGTTTAGGCAAACGTGTGGTTAGGAGCTTGAAGAGAGTTGATATGTCCCCTTTCTAACAAATGCCGCAGATGTGCTGAGCTGCTCAATCATACCACAAGGATTGTGCTATGACTGTCCTATATACTCTACTGAGGACACCCCAGCTTGACATAAAAGCTTCATACTGCATGAAGGGGATGCCAAGTTAAGAACCCATTAGTGAGTTAATTTAAGTAAAATTAATTTACTACATTTTGATTCTGCATGCAGCCTTACAATGCTGAGCCAATTTGGCCAATCTGGGCACCTCAAGGCCAAGCACTGTCATCTACCACTATGTTACCATGTAACACTTTGTAACGGCACCTACATGAAAGTAGGACAACTCGATGTTTAACTGTACAGCCATGGGGTCCTGAAAAAAAATTGTTTTTGCAGCAACTCTAATGTGCCCTGAATTCTGTCTTCAAAACCAGATATAATGAATGTAATGGGTTGTGGCAAATCTACCCATCTCTGGCTCTGTGTAGAGCAAGCCCTCTGCATTGCCAGAATGTGGAGAGAGCGGGCAGAGGGATACCTACCTCCGGCCAAAGGCGTTCTCCAGGGAGCGCCAGTTCAGGCCCACGTTGTCCAGGATCTCGGCCACGTAGCTGGTGTCGGCGTTCTTGGAGCCTCGCAGCAGCTCCTGGCCGATCTTCTGGATCTTCTCAAACTGGGGCCGGCGGTTGTCCACTTGGTGCTGGTAGTCCTGGGGTTTGAACATTCAACGTGAACGAAACGGGTCACAAGGTGCCAAAGGCACTTTTGAGTCGATGGCCTTCCAACTAATCTCACATACTGTGAATCAATAGGAACCTTAACGTTTTGCATCCACGTCTTGTCCATTTCAATCAGGATGTCCAACTATGTAACTCATCAAAACAAAAGGCTGCATTTGCTCTTCTACAGCAAACACCAAAAAAAATAGTTAAAATCTGGCCTAAAGATAAATTTGGTCAGGATCCGCTTGCAAATGGTGGCTTCAGTCACAAGATGATGAATCTCAAGACAATCAAATTGATGAGATATGGTCACCTTTTGTGACCATTTCAAAACAAAAGATGCAAATCTTCCCTACAACAAAATGAAAATGGTTAATCCATATCTTTGGTTATATTTTTTATCCTCATGAATAAGATGGTGTGAAACAGCTACCCCTGGCAATATAAATGTGTGTTCCTCATTGGAGCAAACTGTTCCTGACCAATCTAAACATAGTTGAAGTACTCAATGGGTGCACTTTGAAGAAGAACAGGCCCAAAATCGCTAGCTTTTACATTTCGTTCAGAAAAATCAAGATTTGCAACTTATACACGACACTTTTCACATTTGGAAAACATGTCTGGTTTCAGGAGCTGTTCAGGGTGGGAACAGCCGGTCTTTCTCCGACAGACACAAGTAATTTTCTTGTCAGAACATTCTTTAGCTTCCCCCACTTTTGCGACGCTCCGTTACCTGCAGTCGGCCTCCCATGTCGGGCAGGTCCAGCCGCACCAGCTCCCGGGACTCCAGCGTGTCGATGACGGGCAGCATCCAGTCCTCCAGGTCCCCGACCTCCTCCAGCAGCTGTACCAGCCGGTCCAGCAGGGAGGACAGGTTGTCCTTGCGGTCCCGGGCCCGCACGATCACCCGCTCAAAGCGCGAGTTGAGGTCGTCCAGCCGGGCCTGGATGTTGCGGGCCATCTTGGGGTCGCACTCCTTGATCAGCTCAGCCGAGGACTCGTTGGCTGAGGCCACGCTGGGCTTGTGGCTGTCGATGTCAGTTTGGAGGAGCTGAGAGTTGGGGCAAGAGAGATGGAAAAGTTGTGATAAACCAAAGGCATCATGCATGATTAGATTTACGGAGGCTATGCATCCAACAATATGGCAACTGGTATGTTGAACTGCATATGTCATTTATTTTTGTCTTCATCTGTTTATGCACAAGCACCAGTTAGAAGATGATTGTAAGTCATATACTGAACAAGCACTCCGACTAATGAAAAAAGTACAATTACCAAAAAACTAGTGTGTGTAAATCTCCTTAAACCCTTATTAATTATTTCTTTTGCAGATAAAAATCTCCAAGCAAAATCAGCAGAGAATAGAAATATACCTTATGTATATATTTAACTTAAAGAAAAGCATGACAACTACATTACTCATTCATTACTCATTTGTTACTCATTCATTACTCATTTGTTACTCATTCGTTACTCATTCAAAAAGTTGGTCAGGCTTGGAATGCAACTGCTTTTGTATCTGTCAATTTAGTCAAATGATTTTAACATCTGAAGTTGCTGCTCATAGTTGGAGGGAGGTAAGTTTTCAAAGCTACTTTAACTCAGAAGAAATAACTTCACTTCACTTTACTTCCGGGGTTCCCCTACCTTGTGCTGTTGCAATTGCTCCATGACGGCGTTGCGCTTGACCATGATCTTGGTGGTGTCCAGCTTGTCAAAGGTGTTCTCCTTCTCCTCCAGCCAGATCAGCAGGCTGTGCAGGCTGTCCTGCAGGCTCAGGCACTGCATGCGTGTCATCTGCAGCGTGTTGCTGCGCTCAGCGATCTGCCGCTCCAGACGGCTGTAGCGCTCCTGCACGTCGCCTGCAAGGGGAAATTAGATGCACAGGGATTCTCAGAGTGTGCGTGAAATGGGCATATATGGGCTGTGGCTATGGATTATCTCTGTAGCATGCCAGTGGCAAAATCAGTAGCCACGCACGACCGTAAAAGCGTTCTTGGCGACCTCCACTGTCATGAATCAAGCGGAATCCAACACCGCGTTTTGCGGTACTTGGGTTGGTTGGGTTTATCTTCCATGAAATCAGGACTTAAGAGCCAACCACCTCTTCATACATGCAAGATATAGTATCAAACTTTAACTGGCGTACAAAGAATACGCCAACACTTTTCACCAGGATATTTTAGGATGTGTGCCCACTGGCACAATAAATATATTAAGGGAGATTGGTTGAAGATGCTTTGCACAAAAGTCGGGAGCTTTTCAACTGGAGGCCTTGCTTGTGTCATTTGTCGATGAAGATCGGCATCTGCATTTAAAATTTGCCGGTACTTTTTATGAAGTAACAAAGCACTGTCTTCAGGGTTCCTTTTTTTCTTGTATCTCAGAGGAAATAAATGTTACCACTGAAAGTATGCAGTGCCTTTGATTCAGCATAAACAAGCCTTCTTGCTGTTCTGACAATGTGGAAAACAACTAATGTTACATCAAAGTTAACCACGTCCAAAACAAAGCAACCTTTTTCAACATCATAAATTTGCTCTCATTGTTTCCTTAAATAAACATTTCCAAAGATGGCAACACTAGGGTTACATATCAAGAGAGTCTCAACAAGTTCCTAAGACAACTTACTGATGGCTTGTTGGACGTCGTTCTTCACTTCGTCTTGGGCATCGGCGAGGTCCTTGCCAGCCTCTTTGGCTTGCTCGATGTCTCGGGAATGCCCAATCACTTCGTCGTTGAAAGTCTGTGAACATTTTCAGAGATTGCAAGATGGAAAGTAATGCCTGTCACAGTACTGTGCAACAAGCACACTCAACAGTTTTTGTAATCATGTACTTGGCATTATGTAGAAATTATACTCAAAGATATTTGAGTCGTTAGCGTAAAATATGAATTTTAAGGGTGTATGTGTAACTTTTTCCCAACAAGCCTTGGAAATGTACCTTTTGTATATTTCAATTTTTGTTTTGCTATTTAAAAAGTTATACTGGTGCATTTTGGATTGCATGTTAATGCCAATTTCCTAATTCATGAGCAAGACTGTAACGTCATTTCAGGGAGGGACTTCAATGTTGTTGATTTAGAGAACATAAGTCTGCTGGAAATTCGGATATTTTGCTGTCCTAAATTTCCTTTCATTTTGTCAGTTGTCGTAGGCCCTTGCCACAGTACATACGGTGTATTTCGGTTAATCAAGCCCCAGCTGGAGAAATGGTGGGAAAAAGTTAAACAAAAAAAAAAAGCCAGGGTGTCTCGCGGCCTACCCGGAGTTTGTCAATCTGCTGCTGCACGGCCAGCGGCTCGGCAGCGATGGGCTCCTGCAGCAGTTTGCCCAACGTCTGCTCAGCCGACTGCAGCCAGGTGCGGAACTTGCCCAGGCTGTCGTTGAAGGTCTGGTGCTTGCCGATCAGCTCCAGCAGGTGGTCATTGGTCTGGTCGTACTTGGTCTGCGGAAGAAAATTCCAAGGACAAAGAGATGGGCATAAACTATAAAACGAAGTTGCATGATGTCCCAAGGCCAATAAAATCAAAGAAACTAACAAAAATAACAAACCTCAAAACTCCATTTTTAATAATAGAAATTACAGATGGCTAAAAAGAGCTCATCACCCGACCATCACCCCATCACCCCATCGACTGATATGCAATACATACATTATTCCATATTTAATACAACTGCATACTTTTTAGTATCATATTTAGGTCAATGTTAAATTCACTTTTGTCAGTTCTATCCATGTTGATGAAGGTAAAACACAGTTGGATATGGGTGGCCCAGGAGCAGGTTTTTTTTAATAATGAGACAAAAAAGCAGTATTCGCGGGCCTTGTCACTTCTCTTCCTAAAACATGTAAAAAGCCCCGAACCCTAGCTTTGCTACTCAGAAAGGTCAAAACATATCACATAAACAATTTCCAAATTGTTTGACCCCCTGAACTAATTTTGCCTCCTTCCCCAAAAGATTGGTCCAGGAATCAACCCCTTAAAGGTGAAAGAGACTGCCTGGAAGGCTGATATACAACAAGCACACAGAGCTGGCAACATCCCAACATATGGATAAAGGAATTTCACAGTTACTTCCAATTTGGAACAATCTCTTACAAACTACGAGACCCTGAGGTTATAATTCCTGGCAGAATCGTTTTCAAAGACTGAATCCATTTCACAGTAAACAAGAGGAGTTCATAAACCCAACGAAGGTTGTAAAAGCCTCAGCCATCTATCACAGCTCTCGCCAATACCCTTCACTACTGGGATGGATTGGGAGAGGGGGGGGAATTTGGCATACTTTCATTGCAAGAGGAAGTTAAATCTCACCTGGAGTTTGTCAAAGGCATTGTTGAGGTGGGTCAGCCTGTCCACGATGACGTTGGAGTCGGGCGCCTCGCTGAACGTCTTGTTGAACTGACGGGTCAGGGCATTGGTGCGGAACTCATGCAGCATTTGCTTGTAGGCCTGTTTTTTTTTTTTCACAGAAGGTCATTTTAGCATTTTCCACTCGTTCTCAGTATAATCTTCTTACGCCAAAAAAATAAATCACAGAAAAAACTATGAAATCTGAGTAGTTGTTACAGAAAACATATTTTAGCTCTGGCAATGTACATGTACTTGTGAGGTTTCTGGCTACCAAAAGAACATACTCAAGTTCAGCAAATGGAATGAATTTTTAGACCAAAGCTGTGGCATCTCACCTTGGCATTGTTGAGGAAGCCCTGGCCGGCCAGGTTGATCTTGTTCAGCTGCTCCTTGTGCGAGCGGATGTCAGCATTCAGCGACTGCAGCTGTGAGGACTGCTTCTTGAGGACGTTGATGTCCCGGCCTGCATCACGGCCGAAGCCATCCACAGCATCCTTGGTCTTGTCCAGCCAGTGCCCGAAGGCCGCCACGTCCTTGTCAAAGTTGCGCAGGTAGTCCAGGGCAGCGGCCAGCTGCTGGACGCGCGAGTCAGCCTCGCTGTTCAGCCGGTCGTAGCGGGTGCGCAGCTCTGAGACGTAGTCCTGGAGCCGGCTGGCATTCTGCCGGGATAGCTTGTCGCCTTGCTTCTTCAGGAACTGCATGATGCTGTCAATGTTCTGGCGGACGGCTCTCTCGTGGCCAACCACATCATCACGCAAGGCCTGCGACAAGAAAAAGCCATAAAATAAGAAAGTTAGGAGGGCTGCTGCATTTAATATGACACCACAAGAAGAAGTATTATATCAAAGCAATATTCAAGCTAGAAGGGGTTTATGTTTCAAAGTCCCATCCTGTCTTCTGATGGTACCCTGGGTGCATCACGTACATTTTGACACTTGAGGCCAGCATCCACACACGGGTTCACATGCGAAGTAGAAATGATTAAATAATTGAGCAGAACAGGCACACCACAGTCATGTTGCAAAAATAAAATGTCCACTTTGCTTTGTCACCAAGGACATTTTTCTCTGATCAAACAAATGAAAAGCACTCATTGGCAGCGTATGGTGTTCATGACCTATCCACATACCTTCATCTTGTTCAGCTGTTCGTTGAGTGTCATCACCTGCTCTGCCTCGGGCTGGGCAGAGCCCATGGCGTGCTCCACCTCTGACACCCACTGAAGCAGATTCTGGAGGCTGGCCACATGCTCCAAGTGGGCCTTCTCCAGGGCAGTCTGAAAACAAGAACAAAAAATGCCATTTTCAACAATCTATTCTCAGATCTCAGAGTCACTTGCACCCAGGCTGCCTGTCAAAAGCACCAAAGAAGAAATTCTCAACAAAAAGTTGAAATAAGAGTGTCCACTGAGAACTCAGCAGTCCATTCATAATAGTGCAAGTTTCACTATGATTTCAAACGTGACAGACTCTGTGCCTTTTCCAACAGAATGTGCTCTAATGCTCTTTCACTGGTTGTTTCATCAGCAAACACAACAGCAACCTCCCAACCGACAGGACCTCTGAATACATGCAGGGGATGGTGCGGTGTGGTCACTCACAGCAGTCCCTCACGCAAATGACACATCAAGTGTACCCACTGGTTTACACACATTTGGCTTGAAGCAAGCTGCACTAAAGTTCCCCGTATGTATTTACTCAAATCTTTGTACAACAACTCGGAGAGTAATCTGTAGGAACCATATAAAGCTTTTAAGTACTTAGTGTTCACACACGAGTCATATTCCTCTAAATGTGCACATATATGCTGCACATAGTACATTTGTATGGAGTCTCTCAGATTTCTTCACGGCTTTCGAATTGTACTGACACAATTTTCCTCTGAATGTGCACAAAAGTGCAGCATTTGCAGGTGTTCTTTGTATTTTTCACGATGTTACTACTGACAGATTACATATGCACAGGGTACCTGTATACATACAGTTTAAGATTCCCACACGGCTATTTAATTGTATGCACAATTTTCATCTCTATGAGCACAAATATGTAATATTTCCTAGCGTCTCTCATATCGGCTCAATTGCTACTGGAAGGGTCCTAGTGGACACAATCTGGAAGTGTTTTGCAGGGCTTTTCTTCTAACTCCTCACCTTTTCGTCCTTGTCCTTGTGCAGCTGCCGCAGGGTGGTGTTGAGCTTCTGCAGCCGGTCCTCGCCCAGCTGGACGATGACATCATAGCCATGCCGCAGGTCACCCATCTTGCCGTTCAGCTCCTGCAGCTGCTCGGCCCACTCCGCCTTCTGGCACTCCTCCCGGTTGTTGTGGATAAAGCGGTCAGCCCGGTTCAGTGACTCCAGAATGGGCTCCTTGTGGTGCACGATCTCCTCCAGGAAGATCTGCGACAGACAGGAAAAGAAAGCAAAATGCAATGACAGAGACGATAGACTGCGGCCTCTTGGTCAAAGTCAGACTACACAATAACTTCACGCAGACAGCCAAACAGGATGGTTGTAGAAAGCTTTGCCGGAACTTTAGGGCGAGTACTGGTGAAAAAAAAATATCAGCTGAGATTTATGACCAATTCCTAGCTTTAATGCCATAATTGACATGAAAAAGGATTCTTTCAATAGACTCTAAGTAATTGACTCCTACACAGAGTCAGTGGCATAGCCCAGGATTCTGAGCACAGGAGGGAGCAGGGAGCTTTCCACTAAAGTGGGGGCTCACTGGATGTTCAACCTATACATGTACATAATCGGGATCACATCAAGTGGGAGGGGGCAACTGGGAGTGACGATTTTTCATGGGGGGCGTATGTCCCCATGCCCCCCCCCCAGCCACGCTGCTGGCCACCACTAAACTTCACGGTTGACTTTCTATGTGCGTCAAAACACTGTTTACAAAGTGTAACCTGTAAATGCTTTGGATATCTTGCAAATAAAAATCATTACGAAGAGATAGAAATTCTCCCTTGAAACTATGCAAGTCCAACAAAATCTACAAACTTCCCTGCCCTTGTGAATTCATTCTGCAATGTCGGATGGACGCTGACTATTTTCATGGTGCAATATGGAAAGGGGAGGCTACAAGGTAAGCCACCGATATACGTGCTTGCCACCGATATACATGTTTGACATTTGCAAGCCTCATTGGGCCCGTTTATCTGGATCTTGGTCATTGGTCCCAATGCTGGTTCATTCCATTCATAAGGCAGGCTCTGGTGTCAGTGTACCAAGGACAGAGTACTGATTGAGATTGGGATCCGTGTGAACTGTACAGGCCCATAAACCCACTGAAGTGACAGCCCAGATCAGCAATAAAAATTCCCCGATAAGTACTCAAAGACTTTAGCCCTTACCTTGTGCTTCTCCAGCTGGACCGTCAGGGCCGGGATGTCCTGGCTGATAGCCTCCAAGTTGGTCAGCTTCTGATTGGTCATGTTGACGTAGTACACCATCTCGCTCACCACCTGGTAGATGCTGCGGAACTCCTTGTTCAGGTCAGCCTTGGAGGGTAAGGAAGGGATAAGGGGTGAAAGGGCAACGTTAGGTGAAAAAACGGCCACAAAACTCTGCCAAAGTTTCATTTGGGAATAAGAGTGATTATTCACAATTTGTGTATAATCTTGTTAAGTGATTGCGATGGCTCTGTGTCGAAATGAACCGAGTCATGTTCACACTGATTGTGTCCATGTTGAAATTATGGGCAAAAGTCTGTTTCACTAAATGTGACCTAGTAGGCTGTGCAGGTGGTGTGATATGTCTGTGTGATGCAGTCTGGGTGCAAGACCTTACCAAATTAAAATGCCTGGATTCTGGAAACAAAACATCTAACCTACTACCTGAAATGACCAATGAACTTACACAAAAAAATCCCATGAATATGGAAAATAAAGAATTTGACACAAATTTAAATTAATGAAAATCAAAGCCCAAAAGTGTTACTTTATCACACGTTCATGCTGGGATATGATGATGAAACACAATTTAGTTAAAGTTAATGATAAGCTTGAAGACAGAAGAGGTTCCACTTTTAAAGGAATCACTAAATCACAGATCGGCAGACTTGACTTTGTAGAGTGCATTAATTTCCCATTGTTAGGCTTAACAGAAAGTAAAACAGGCTTTTTGGCATTTTCAGTGTTCAGTCTGAAGTGTTTTGCAAACTTCTAGATCAGACAGATATTCAAACCATTTTATCTCTTCCACCAAATTCATTGGTCAGAGCCCTTTTTAAGGAAACTTTGGCTTTAATGGGCAACAAGGGCCTGAAAATGAATATTTCTGAAACTTCATAAAATGTCTGTCTAAATACTTGACCAATCTTTGAACCTGTTTTGAAAAAGAAAAAAAAACCAATAGTGAAATTTGCTAATGCTAGAGAAATGCTTTCATGAATACAAAAACATGCATCATCAAGCTATTAGTCACATAATGCATTGTTCAGACCATGTTAAATACCAGACGAATTGGCTTCAACAAACTGATCAGATTTATAAAACTCAAATTGCACTGATGCACTGAAGTTATTAATATATATATGCACTGAACACCTGCGTAAGGTTGGGCTAATCACGGTGACTGACGCACCAAAGAATTTGGTAACCATTGTCATGACAGTGCTTGACCCTTGACCTTTCCAATCAGCAAGCTGAAAATTGCTAAACTCCCTTCCCATTCTTGTCTACTTTTATCTTTATTACCCAATATGGACACAACAGTTCGGTTTGTTTTTTTTTCAACGGCGAGCGCAGAACAAGCAAAGTTACCCAAGAACAAAGTCCACAGGTGATCAGAAATGAAACATTTGAGAGTTGGAGTCACAGAAACATTTATTAAGTCATGACACCGGAAAAAAAATGAAAAAAGTATTGTGAATACAATGAATTTAAATTAGTTATTGAGTATGACATGCATGAAGTATGTTAACTTGACAGCAATGAAATTTCATTGACTGCTTTTTTTTTTTTAGAAAAAATGAAGACACTGACACACACATGAGTTAATAAGGTTTTTTTTTTCTTTGAATTTTTTATTGTATTAGTCATGCCTCAATTCTGAAACACAAAAACATTAAACACATGAAGTAAAAAACAACGCTATATTAGGTACACGGCAAGGAACTCGGTTGTGGAATCATGTCAGACTGAAGTTAATGGGAAACACATCAATGCATGAGGAAAATGGTTGGTTGTGGTGAACAGTTATCGAAGGACATCATTAAAACAAGTCAGTTGATGAGAACGGTTGGTTATCTTTGCATGAAGCACCGCTCACTAAAAAAAACTGAAAGATGGCGACTGGTTTAACTCACGCATTCTTCCTCTTCTTTTCGCTTCTCATTGGAGAAAGCAAAGCAGAACAAACAAAAAGTTGAACTGAATGAACTATGGATACTTCCAATGTCTCGTTTACAGTGTAGCACAACAGATCACGCTTCTCCGAGTGCAACAATTTTTAAACATAAAACGTCTTCTTCCCCGATTGAAAAATGGCAATATTTATTGCCAGTGCTTAGATATAGTTATATATAGCTTACATACAGCCTCTTGTTCTGAATTTTAAGAAAATGATACACGGACTTTGTTAAACAAGAGGGGTTGAAATGTGTTACAGGAACCACTCACTTGTAGGTGTTACATTTCTGTGGTGTAAATAAAATAAATGATTATGTGTGAAAGAGGGTTACAAATATCTGCAAGGGGTTGGGAACGGGGACAAATTTGACTGCAGGACCAGTCTGAGGTGGCAAAATGTCACCGAGAGAGAGAGAATTCCCAGAGGCGCACATTTGCAAATCACACACTTGTTGAAGTCCAGGGCGATAGAAGTCTAAATGATTGACAGACGCACAAAATGCGAGCTACGAAATCAGGAGATGTTTTATTGCTGCATGAATGAATGTAATACAATGTTAATCTAAAACTACAAGATCTACGAATGACATTCAGATATGGTAAGGTAAAAAAAAAAAGTAGTAATGCAGGAAAATGGCAGCCCAACAGGGGAAATGTGTGACAGGCAATGGAAGACAGGAGGATTAGCACACGCACTGGATGTTGGACATTATCAAATTTTTGATCTTAGGGACCAACAAGCATTTCCTTAAATACAACTGCTTACATAAGCTAATTACATCATATCAAGTGGATAATGGTATGGAAACACTCTCTTTGTTGGGGCAAATGACAAAAGACAAACGAAACAGAGGTACAAGAGGCTGAAGTTGGCTAATACAAACCGCAAGCAGAAAACTGAATGCACACAATAAACAGAGAAGCATCTCCACTCAAGCGTGAAAGGAAAACAGTAGGTATGTTACACATTCACCAAAAATGGATAAAGCAGATCATCTACATCATCCAAGGGAAGTCTGGGAATACTTTGTTGAAAAATGCTGCTGCAGTTTCAACAACATGCTGGCTCCCAGCGCTACTTCCTCCAAAGTGAAGGCCAATTTTGAGGGTTTGGATGAATGGACTTGTTCACTTACGGTGCAGGAGGGTAAACAGACTGGCACAGATAAGACAAAGTTTAGTCTCGGGCGGGCTGGAGTGTGGGTGTGCGGCGAGAATGGGAGACAAAACAAGCATGGGCACTGTAGGAGGTGGTGTGGAGAGTTGGAATAAAAGCAGAAGCTCCGTGTGTTGGCAAGGTGGGAAGGCCGCGCAGAATGAAGCAGCTGATTGCAGTGGTAATGAAGGCTCTGGATGATTAACTAGAAATCACCAGTCTGAACTACCAAAGAGCTGATGGTCAGCAGCCTGAGCGACAGTGTAGAAGACATGCAAGACTGTGTGTGAACTGGACCACCTCACAACGTGTGAAGTCCCGAGCACACTGACTTTGGGGGGTTTCTGTAATCAGAGTACGAGGTGAGCCTAAATGTGAAGAAGTCTGAGAAAGTGGAAAATGCATTAGTGTCGAGAGTCTAGCTTACCCACGTTAGTACAGAGTCAGAGGGAGAAGCAGAGGTGTCCGGCGCAAAAAAGGTTGTCAAACGCTTTTCGCTGGGCGACAAATAGCTCACCGGTACTTCTGCACTGAGCAGGCGCTTCACGCGCCACATCACCAGCTCGGGACTGGCTATCGGGGGCGGCTTGTAACTCAGAGGCGACGCCTCCCCTGACTTTGTAAAGGTCTGAAAGGCAAAGCCCGGTGGCCCCACTTCGCCACGAGAAGGTGGGCCTTCCCCGAGAGGCCTCCAAGAAGCGGTGCGGTATGGATCAGAAGCAGCGGAGCTGCTCGTTTGAGAATGTGGCTGCTTTTCCGTTTCAGCTTTGGGATAGACCTCAACTTCCTGACCTTTTGGGAAGGGTGCAAACCTCCTTGTTGTGGAAGTGACAGTGTATTCCGTCCTGGTGGTGATGGAATCTCCAGGAATCTCTGAGCCTTCTCCCTGATCTTTAGGATTGTGGGGTTTGGGATTGTCGGGATGAGGATTACCAACACCTGGACGGGGATTCCTTTCCTTTGGATTATCTCTGCCTGGATTTTCAGGATGCGGATTTCCAGGTTTTGGATTGGGATTCCCGAGATTAGGGTCAGGATTTTCGTGTGATTTTCCAGAGGTGGATTTAGGATTGCCTGGATGTGGATTCCCAGGTTGCGGATTGGCGGGATGCGGGTTTCCAGACCGAGGATGTGGGTTACCGGGTTTGTCCGGATTTACAAGTGGCTCTTCCAGCTTGCCAGGATTTGCATCTTTTTTGGTGGGTTCTGCCTCTGTGGAAACAACCTGGCCATCTTCTGGCTCCCGGTCGCCCAGCTGTTTGACCTTTGACATCAGTGCCGATGACAGGTCAGCACTTTGCACTGGTCGGACTGTTTGGTCCGCGTCCAAAGCAGCCTCTGGATCCTAAAATAGAACAGATGGCAAATGATTACTGCCAGAACAAAGTAAACAAATTATACATCCATGATCCTCCTTTTCCCTCCCCAACAAATTAAATTCTTGAAACTGATTATTATTCTTTTACTGATATTGCTAAGCCTACTAAAGCTATCTTCTTTAAACCGTGCAGCATGCGGTATGCACTATGAGACTAAATGTACAAACATACATGCATGGGATCGAAATGAGCAGGGGAAGGTGCCAAATGATTCAAATGCTTGAATGCAAACATGCGATGCTGAATCTACAAACCGCCACAAAACAAAAATCAAAACTAGAAGAACTATTCCAGCCACGATGTATCCGTAGGTCAGCTTTATTCAAAGGACACAGTAAACTTACACAGTCTTGCCCTCTCGCGATAAAGTCACGGTAATCACACTGACACAAATCAAAACGACGAGATTCAGTTTGTTTAATACATTTATTTGCTTTCAGTCTTTTCATTTCCATTGACAAGCAAGACGTGGTAAGGGACCAGATCTGTGCTGTTTACAGGTATAAAGTCATTTTGCTCTCATTCATTTATCACTGGGGTTACTTACATTACATTTTCTCATTTTTTTTCATGGAAGGTCTTACACTGATCATTTTTCAAGGCAAGAGGCTTATTGGGAAGATGGCAAACAGCAGTTTTTGTATACAGACCTCACGACGGTAAACTGGAAAAATAAACAAAGGACATGTGGTGGGTATTAGATATTGAAAGCAGCCATTGCCGGCAGTTTGTGCGCATAAGAAGAGCTGGTAAAGAAAGACCACACAGTGCCAAAAAGGGGAAGGGAAATGCTGAAGTGACTGCAACGCAAGTCCCCAAAACTGTTAGGTAGGAGCATTCACCAAAAAAAAATACTCACTCCACTTCATACAGAAAAAATGGTAAAAATTGTGACTTGAAACATACGTTGTAGCCAAAAAAAAAAAGTAAAGAAAGGCACGGTTACAAATCTGTACAACCACGATTGAAATTCATTTCACATATCACAAAGAACAGGGATCTGAAGTGCAGAACAAGTGTGATTTGGTACAGGTTGATTAATGCAGAGAGAGGAAAAAACCAGACTTGTTTGGAGAGATTCAGAAACATCAGTGTGAGAACTCACCTAGAAGACAGAATGGCAGTGCAGCGGCCTGACTTCACAGAGCCAGGGAAATTTCGGTTATATTGAAAAGAAACATTTCTAAGAGCACATGTTAGTAACATTCAACTCGGTCCTCTGTTACGAGACAATAAAATAACTTGCCACTCAGACTGCATTTTAATTTGAATGAGGCTCAAAATGTATGTGACGTGAGATGTTTGGCATGTGCACGGTGTTAATTTTTTTTGGCTCTGTGGTCATAACTGTGTGGCTGTAACTCTGCTTGGTGTATATTATTAGACACAGATACATTTCATCAAAAGAAAAACAGTCGGACAGCATTTAAGAAAAAAAGATCACACAAATGCAGCAGTTGAAATACAATAAGTGGCAAAGGTCTTCTAACAAATCTGTGGAAAGTAAAGTCAAGTCCAATGAAGAGATGACATATTGAGGTTAACTGCAATGGGGTGGCTCTTCAGTTCACAGGACAAAAGTAAATGCAGACTTTTGGTAACCATCACTAATGATTAAAAGAATTGAAAAAAAAAAAATTTTCTTTTCAAAATGCCGACCAACTCATGAGTTTAAATCTGTCAACAGCAACTGCAATGAAGTCGTTAGGCTAAAAAGCAAGCTTGAGAAAACTGTGAAATGGAAACAGATTAATGAAAAACTATCTCTTAAAAACTACAATCCAATCTGTTTGAAAATGGACATGAAATCATAGCCAAATATATTAACAATACAGCATACATGTGCAGGAATGACTAACTTGATTTGTACCGTACTGAAATTGAAAAAAAAAAGCCAGGTCAAAAAAGTGCTCGGCTTATGCAAGCGAAAGATCACATTTGATTTCTTTTTTTTTTTTTTTGAAAGCCACGTCTTACCCAATCTTCCAAATTTCAAGGGTCACATTATAACACTCATTTCAAATCGTGCCACCTGCAATGAGGGATACGTTTCCTGGCGTAAATTTTCCCCTTTCTCTTTTAAACGAGCGCCTTACATTTTCAAAATTTCCGGCCGAGTGGATGCTGTCCACGCGAAGATTGACCCGGGCCACCAGTTCCCGGTAGCGCTTGTTCAGCTGCTGAAGGTCTTCACGGACCAGCTGGGCACCAGGCCTGTGGTTTCTCTCTTGGCCAGGCTGCGGGGGTAGCTGCCCTGGACTTTGGTCTTGTACGCTTCAACCGTGGAGTCGTACGACTGCGTAATGAAATTAGGAGGAAAAAAAAAATTTAAAACTTGAAAATTCTGTCAATAACGTCTTTTAAGGTCTTCCAAATTACACTTTTTTTCTATAATGGCTTTATTTTTCTGTTTCAAAGTTTTATCTCTCAATTTATGTAGCCTTTCTGGGGTCTTCCTTGAGTTTCTTAACCTAGTTCGGCTGAAACCTCTATGCATCCTCCAAAATCAGGAGCCTTTTATTTCATCTTCACTGGAGCTTCTAGCCTAATGTAAAACAACGGTGGCGGGACTCTACTAATCTTTTAAAACCTCTAGCTGGATGTGACTATCTTTGATAGCTTATGTAAATAAATTAAGAAACGATTCAACCAATTCCTGTGTATTCTCTACAACCACAAGGCTGCCGTGTTCTTCCTCACAAAACATGGGGCAAATTTTTTAAGCAATTTATTTTAGGTTTTGTATTCAGAAGAGCAAACTGATCTTTTCATGTGGGTATATCACACGGTGAAGTGTCCTGATAAAAAGGGACATCATCTGACTCAGAAATCTTCATCAAAAATGTTGAGGGTTTCCGTCATGTTACACCTTGCAAGATTCTTTCCTTCAACTCAGAAGTGACCAGGCAAATTTGGACTCATTTCATCAGGTGAGTTCAAGCTCTCAAACTGAGCAGGTTAAAAAAAAAACGAAAATAAAAAAACTAATAATCTCAGCCGTTGCTCACCTGGGCTTGTCCAATGAAAGCCTCCCCCCGCCCGTTAGTCTCCATCATGTAGTGCTGGCGCCCGGCCACCTGCTTGTTGAACTCGCGGGCCGCCCCCAGCTGCTGCACCAGGTTTAGCGAGCCCTTGGCAACGTGCTCAAACTCCATGAGCGTGACCTCAGCCTGCGAGATCCAGTTGCTCTCGCGAGTCAGCAGGTCGTTGAACTCTTGCAGGAGGTCGCCCGACTGGGTCAGCCTCTTTAGACTGTGCGACAGTGGAGGGGGGGGGAAATCAATGTTTACCACGCAACACAATCACAAAACATAAAGTTGATTTTTTGTGGTTTTTTTTGGTTGTTTTTACAGATTTGCCATATGACATATCTTCAGCTTGACCTTAAGACACCACTTTCTCAAAGACATGACAGCATGATTTCGCTTCGCAGTACCTTGACTATAATTCTTACGATTTGTTTAGCCATAAAGAACATGCATTGTGTCCCCTGGTTCAGATGACAGAGAGCCAATAGACAGCAACCTCGCTTGAATGAACCTAAGTCTTGCTCTCACCGTTCATGCGTCTGATTGCAGACATCCTTCCACCTTCCCAAGATGCTATGCACCTCGCTCTCTAGACGCTGGACATCCTGGTGGGTGGGCGTGGTCTTGGACAGACTGCCCACCCGCACCATTTCGTCATTGAGCTTGTCAACAACAGGTTGGAATGGTGGAAGTGTTTTTTGTAAACCCTGCCACAAATAACAAAAAAAAGTTTACCAAATATTCCATAAGATCAAGAATGCACATTTTCCCACAATTCCAAAGGACCCAGTGTGCTTATTTACCCACAATGCTTACTCAATCAACTTCACACATATTTGCCAGCAATTCCACAGCATTTTGAAATTATCTTGAAAATCCATAATACTTTGACATCAATATACTCATGAAACCTTTCTGTTCTTTCTTATTTTTGGATATTAAGGGCCAAATAAAACATTTCATGCAGTGGCCCCACACAATGAATAGCAAGGTCTAACCTGTATTTTGTCCAAGTGGTCCTGGTGTTTATCCATTTCACCAGGCATCTTGCCGTGCAAGGTCAGGACCTTTTCACAGCTGGTAATCACTTCGCGAGCTCTGTGCAGTGTATGCACTATGTCAGTTACCAGTGCAACTCTATCATTTGAGGAAAAAAGCCAGACAATCTCAAATGTTGTCTCTACTGTTCATTTGTGTGTTTTTCATTAATAGAGGCAAATCTAATCACAGATCTTCTGTTTTAAGCATCAACATAATTTTGGGCAAATTTTACACTAAAACCTACTTTTAATTACAATGTAAATAGAGGATACTTTAAACATGAATTGAGACAATAAATGGTAATACAAACAAAACACCTTTAAATAGAGCCCAGTCTGCGCTTAATTCAAATGCCACTCAATCTGATAAATCAAATCTATTCAAAATATTCTTGGACTACTATAGGCCTACATTCAGAGCCAAACCTGAGAGTGCAAAAAACACAGACAACAAATGATCGAGAGCAACAGGGAACTAGACCTACAACTGATCCAAAGGATAGAAAAATACCCTCACCTCTCGGAGCAGGCGTTGGAATGACGCACGAGGCTGTCCCACTTCTCGTTCAGAATGTGGTATTTTTCGGCCAGCTTGGGGAACTGCCCCTCCCGCTCCTGCAGGATGTGGGCGGCCACGTCGCTGATCCGGTCGTAGACTGGCTGAAGTTCGGCCAGATCATTGTGGAATGTCTGGGAAGATGACAAAAATCCTGATGTGAGCATTTCAAAAAAGCCCCCACAGCAAAAAATTTACTACTTTCTTTCAAAAGTGTTTTTGTTCGACCAAGGACTGATCCAGAACCAAATTGTTGTTATTGGGAGGAGTCAAACTTGTCTAAATTTACATGTCAAAACTTGACATAATTCCTCGTGACAAATGGTATTGCCCAACTTTTTTTGAAACTGCAATAATGACAAGTACCTGAAAATCATCATGAAGTACCCTGGATTCTTCCATTGTGTGGGGGAGGGGTGTTTCCACCCTGGACTGAAGTCTTTCCTCATCTTTATACAGCCTCCTGAGGAATGAGTCCATGTCCAGTGAAACGCTTTCTACTACTTGCCTGTCCTCTGAGGAAATTGAAGCTAAAAATAAGAAATTGGCATAAATTCCAACTATTCTGACAAAATTGCTTCAATAAAAATAAATGGCATTAAAAGTTTTTAAAACATAAACAACCTCAATTTATAATATGTCATACTGATACTAACTTCATTTTTTAAATAAAATATGCATATTTGTCCAAATTTGACTGCTTCTGCTGGTAACATGGATACCGTACTGGACAAGCTTTGAACAGGACAGGACACATACCCTGAGAAGTACTGCTCATCTCATCAATTAAACGGTTACAACTTTCAACCTCTCTGGCCAATTCCTGGGCAACTAGTTCCACCTGCCCCATCCGACTGGCAGCGGCATCTACCACAGGGCGCTGTTGCTCCGTGGTCACGTGGCGTTGGTCATCGCGTCTTTCCGTGTATTGCGTCGACACTTGCTCAGATGTTATGTACTGGTTTCTTGTTACTTGCAACTGCAGCTGTTGTTGGTCGGTCTCCAGGGCATCCTGTTGCATCAGATCTGTTTCAGAGCGTCTCAGCGACTTGTGTCTCAGGTCTTGCTGGGAGGAGCGGAGCTGACCAGTGATATCTTCTAAGCTGTGTTGCTGGCTTTCAATCCTGGGTGTGGGAGTGCGCACTTGGCGCGGGGTGATGCTCTCTACAACTTCTGGTTGCCTTGGCTGCTGCGCCTGACGTTGCTGCCGCTCCTGGGCAGCCACGGCTGCTTGCTGGGCTATGGTCCGCTCATATTGCATGCCCGTGGCAGTTATCTGCTCACCGAGCCTCTGCTTGGCCACCAGCTGCGCCATCTCGTCCATCTTGCGGCGCTTGGCCCCAATGTGCTCGGCACTCTCCCTCTCCAACTGCTCAGCCTGTTGGGCAACGGTCATCTCAAAGTCCAGCCTCTCCCGGGCCATTTCTTCCACCAGCCTACGCTCCTCCTCCCGCTGCCTCTCAAGGGCCAGTTGCTCAGCCTGCTGCTGCTCATAGGCAATGCGTTCTGCCTGCTGCCGCTCGGCCTGCTCTGCCTGCTGGTGTCTCTCCAGCCGGATCCGCTCGACCTGTTGCCTCTCAGCTTCCATCTGCTCCTGCATCATCCTGATTTCCTCCCTCCTCTCTATTTCCAGACGCTCTCGTCGACGGTGCTCCTCCTCAATCATCCTTCGCTCTAGGTCCATCTCAGCTGCCTGCTGCTGCTGCTCCCGCCGCCTCCTCTCCTCCTCGAACCTCATCTGCTCTGTGTTCTCTTGGAACTGCTGTAGCATGGCGTGGCGTCTGGACTGGGGGAAGGTACCACTCCGGTCCGGCGGCACCACCTGGGGCGGTCGAGCCTCATGGCCCAGGGTTTGCTGCTTGAGTGTGACGGTCCGGTGCGTTTGGATTTCTGGGGCAGCCATTCTCTCCAGCGGCACCTGCGGCGCCTCGCCGGTGGGGAACACCTCCTGGGTCCTGATCTTTTTGGTAGTGACTGTCCGGTGGGTCTCACCGTCTGGCATCTGCTCCGTTATCTCCTCTGTAATGAGCGTCTGGCCATCCTCCGTGGTCTCCTTGCGGGAGGTGACCGTGCGGCGGGCCGAGGTGGACCTGGTCTGCAGCTCCTGGCCATTCTGAATTCGCTGGACAATCTGCTGCTGTTGCTGGGGAACTTGTTCGGTCTGCTGGACCGTTGTCCGCCCAACCGAGTCAATGCTCTGTGTGGACTGCCTCTGGCTGAGGGTCTGAATCCACTGTTGAAGTCTTGTCTGTGTTGTGCTCCACATTTCAACCAAATGTTTGAAATGAGCTTCAAGTCTGTGTGGGTAAAATGAACAAATTCAAAAGTCAACACCTGCTGCTCAGAATCATTTCTAAGTAATCACAATGCAAAATGGAGAATCAAATCAAACTATTAAATCATGTTACAAAATGGCAAAATCGAAAATCGTTTTGATGTACCAGTAGTGATAACACAAAATGTGAAGTAAGACCAACATTAAGGTCAATGTTACCATTCCACATGACGGAATTAAAAGATTTGTTGGAAGTAAAAATCTTGGATTATGAAGAAGAATACCCTAAAAATGCCACCCCATAAAGACAACAGCAATTTTCCTTCTAGTTTTTTATTGTTAATATCTTTTCTTCTCTTCTACTCGCCAGGTCATATCTTCACCCAATTATTGACTATCACTAAGAGGATCATCCAGAGGTCATACTCACTGAAGGGCATTGTCTATGGCCTCACTGTTGGGGGGTGGAATCATGAAGCACACCCCAGGGACGTTGCCCTCCATCCCCGCCCGATTGACCACCCGCCATTTGGTCCGGTTGGCATTGTCAAGCAACACGTACTCCTGCCCTTTCACAACATTTAACTGTATTGAGCAGGCAGGGAGAAAAAGACAAAGTCAGAGATTTGGGTCAAACTACTTTGATGTATACACTTTAAGCCGCCGTGACCATGAGCACAATTTTTTTATCCTCTTGATTCTGTTCTCAGTGCCTCACTCTGGCACTATGTCAATGTGCACCCTCCATAAATTCAGAATACGGACACAGAGTGCACTGAACAATGTATCTATGGAAACTTGCTCTCAGGCTGCACACTACAGCACTTCCAAAAACTGTCACAATGACATACCTATGAAGCTTATGAAGATTGGGAGTAGTTATTGAAATATTTAAAGCAAAGTTTTCAACAGATGTAAACATTTGAAGAGTGTTTATATTATTTTCAACACAGGTCGCTAAATGATGCAAACTGAAAGTCTTTGCTGTCAATATCCAGCTACCCCCCCGGGTATCTGTTGAAAACTTGGAAATGAAGCGACAAACAATAAGGCATATTTCCATGTTACTGTCTGTTCTCTCTATGCACATTCCACCGAGGGTGCGGAATATGCCCGATTATGAGTACCAAAGGAAAAACATTTCATCTGTACTGGTGCACTTTTTGATCGATTTCAACAACAGAGTTTATGATGTCAACAGTCAAGACATTGTAAAGGACCTCATTTTGTCTGTGTGGCTTTGAAAGAGGGCTTACATCAATGCCGGGGTAGTCACACACGGCGAAGATGGGGATGGGCTCGGTGAGACGCTGGCGTCTCTTCTTGAGGTGCACAATGTGCTTACTCCTCTGTTGGAGATCGCGCAGGACCAACTGCTGCTCTTCCAATCTTTGTTTCATTTTCTGTCAAGGGTGAATAAAAATGGACAAAACATTTGCTGGCATCACTGTAGATAGACAAGCAGAACAACTTTTGTGCCGCCGGGAGATGCAGGAAACTTACTGAGCACAGGACACTACGAGTGATTCACAGTAGTGCGCCTCCAAGAGTTTGCAATGCGTAGGCCAATAACAACGAAGTAGTTGACAATTTCCAAACGTGCATTGGGTCGACAGATTTCGCGCATTGTGATTAGCCAATCCATTGCAAACTCTTGGAGGCGCACTATTGTGAAACACCTGTATATGCTTGAGAACAGATTACCAGTCAAACTGGATATTTGAGAGACATGCGTGGTAAAAACAGACGGGCATGTGGGGTTTGCACGGTTGGCAAAAACGGACTACTGTTAAAAATGGTACTCTGTGTTCAAAGGCACACTGCTTGAGACCGGCTCTCAGGTGAGTTCGACCATCACAAAACTTAGCTCAGAATTCGGGCAACAAACATGTAGCCACTCCATAAAAAAAAACCAGGCCAAGTGTACATTTTTTTGGAATGAAGTTGAACCAACTTTAGTCATCACTTGTCACGTTGACAGCCATGTTAATCTACAGACAAATCTTTGCTACGATTCTGTCAGAGCACAGCATGTGCTCGAATTTTCCTTGAAGAAGGCTCATTCCAAACAACAAACCAGACTGCAACGATCAAATTTGTTAGACAACATCATTCTTTGCACAATTCTTTTTTAATATTCTCATCTCGAATTTGCAAAAGATAGACTGGTTACTCACCATTACTTCTTGCAGCAGCTGTTGTGCCTCCATTTGTGATAAATCTTTCTTATCCATCACAGAGGCCAGAATTTCTTGACTGTGAGCCATCCACTGCTCCAACTCTTTTGTGTCGTAAAAGAACTGACAAAAAGAAGAGAACGAACTTGTGCAATGCATCGTCTTACAAGAGATTCTAATGTCATATTATCTTTTTCTTTTCCGATAGAATATTCAAAATTTTAACTTTTTTATGGGACTTTCATCACTGAATGTGTTTCACAGTAGTTTTAAGTTGGACATTAAGAACTGTTAATGTGCATCACTATAAGTATAGTTAATTAGTAATAGAAAAAGAGTAAAAAGGTTGAACTGGTAACATTGTTAATTAATTTAATTTATCGTACAAAAAAACTGTCTCAAACGTAGGTCGTTAGGGGGAAAAATGGAGGTGGCCAATAGTTTGTTACCCCCCAAAAACAATTGAGTTTATATCCTTCAAAATAATAGTCAAAACTGTGTACTCTCAAACAATATGTACAGATGAAAAAGGCATCCCCCACCTGTTCAAATTCTGTGGCAGTCTACTTTTAAATTTGACTTTAAACTGAAAAAGCATCATTTAAATAAAGCCAGTGCAACTACAACTGCTAGGATGTATGATCTAAGTGTGTGGCTACATTGTCAAGTCACAATACACCTTTGACTGGGGTCTGGTAATTTTTGCTTTGTTTTTTCTTTTTAGGAAGGACAATCAAAACATCACCCAAAACAAATGAGAGAGGAAGATAAAATAAATTCAAATATCAACTGACCTCAATTCCCACTATTAAAGCATTTAAGTCTTTTTTTTAAACACGTCACTCTTTGGTTTAGTGCCAGCAACACCACAAGCAAATCTTGACGCAAATTTATCTTTTTGTTTCTCCTTGGAAGTTTTTAAGGCACAACTTGACAATACCCAGCTGAACCCAGAAAGTTTGCATTTGTTGTCAATTGGGGTGTAACTGATCGGGGGCAGTAAGTTTTCATTCAGGATCATTCCTCAGTTCACCTAATGAGGAATTCTTCAATTCGAAAGTTCTTTTACAAAAAAAAATTTTATGCATAAATGATGGCAATGTTTGAATGGATGACCACGGCGGTATCCAGGGAAGATGAGGTCAGTTAATGGCAACATGGATTAGTACGTCACAAAATGTTCAGGGATACAAAAAAAATGGACACAAAATTCAATCTATGGAAAAAAAAAATGCCTTCACCGTCATGGGAAGTGAACAGTAGAACTGCAAAATCATTCCACAGAGAGGCTAAACAAGATAGCTACAGGGATATGTACGTGTATAACAATCTATAGTACATTATGGGAACCACTTACCATGCAAAGCACAACACGAACGAGTTTTTACCAAGCAACCACAACAGAGATTCGTAGGTGGGTGTGAGTGTGAAGTGCCGGAGGGAGTTTCCACGAACAATATACACGTACGAAACGAAGGGCGGGAGGAACTTTGGCACAGAGAGGTACATGATAATGACGTCATCTGTGGCATGTGGCGACACGGGACTCAAGGACCGAAATCAAAGAGGGGGCTTACTGCAGGCAGATTCGGCCTTCCGAGGGGGTTTGATATTATCTTGTCCCCCAACGTAATGTCATGCACGCATGGCCACGTGCCACATGCTGCACCGTCAACGAGGAATACAGTAGAGACGCATTACATCATGCAAACCATATCTTGATATCATGCAATACAAGACAACGAAAAAGACAAAATTCACCTCTAGTGACCACCACTTTCGTGCAAACCTTCTTCCAATGAATGCAAGTAAACGATAGACCACTTTAACAATTTCCTTCCAGAATGTTGAATTGGCAAATTTATTTGTATTTTTTTGAAACCGTCGTCGAGAGTTCAGCGGTTTTAAGTTACAACTGTATTTTTTTCCCCTAGTCACGTCTAACACTAGCTATCATCTGTCTCAAACACTTGCTTTTTCTCAATTTTTCTCAAACATTTCATTATAGCTGGAAAATAAACACAAGTGTAACAAGTTCTTGGACTTCATAATCTGTAATGTTTTTCAGTGAAATATGCTATACAAAACAAGCCAAGCAAAATTCATTTCAATAAAGAAATCTGAAATGTATCAACAAGACAATAAGTTGGATACATCTAAGTTCCAATTTTGACTTGCAATCAAATTTTAAAAGTAAGAAATAATCTCTCCTACAATAAAAGGATGTTGGAAATAGGTCTTTTTAAAAGCAGCCATGTTTCCAGATTTTGGTTAAACACTGTTTTGAAGCAAGGACAATGTGTTACATTATAAGTGCGCCAACACCAGCCACTTCACGAATACGCTAATTAGGCCTAATTGTCACAACTCACTGCTCTTGCTCCGTTTCCATAGTAACCCCAAAATGGGACATAAATTTGCGTTAATCTTCATGATACTGAAAATACACACACTATTCTGAGATCCATGCAAGCTTGGTAAAAAAAAAAAATTTTCAGGGAAAATGAACTTACAAAATGTCGGTTATGGGCGTTAATGTTTCATGCGAATGGGCACAAAGCTCTTGAGAAGGGGACCGGTTAATAATGGGTCAGGTGTTGGTAAGTGTTGGCCGTCATTTGCAGAACAGCATGAAATGGGTGAACATGTGAATGGCAACCTACTGAATACTGTGTTACCTCAAACATTCAAACAGCCACATAACGATTGTTAGGTATTAACACTTCTGTCAGGGTGTACCAAACATTTGATGAAAACAAAAAAACCCCAATGCACATCAAAAATGTACAGTGACTCAACAATGTCTACAAGAACAATTCTATGCTCTTGTTTGGGTTTGGGTGAAGCTTTGGACCCCTGGTACCACTGGGAAATTTGAGTAGTCGAATGAAGGAATGTTACTGTAGTGTTAACCGCAATGTGAAAACACACCCTTTGAACAGTGAGAATTTGAACAGTGGTGGAAACGGGCTACAAGTGGACTGTCATGTGCCAATCCAACAAGAATGTACATGTATGTGTACGACTCATTAAAGGACAGTGTGCATGCATAACACCAGAGAGATTAAGGCAGACTGGGCCGGAGTGTTCACACCAAGCTGTTAAGGCACAAGAAGTTCATTCGCCCACAGCATTAGTAAAAAGCTGATCTTGGTTTCCAAAAGATTATTTATTGACAAGTGACACTCCTGTCCTGCAGTGCTAACAAGATGCTACGGTTTTAACCGTCAGTCAACACCGGAGGTCGGGCTTGGTGCTCAACTTGCCAGATGGCATTTTAAGGACGACACTTTATTTCCCTTGCAAGTCTGTTCATGCTTTCATGCACGATCAAATGACTGTTAGATTATGCGTAAATCTGCTTTTAAACCCCGTGAGGTCAAAGAAACTTCAACGGTAATGTAGCAAATGACATCAGAGCACCATGTTGATTGAGAAGAGTGAAACGTGTTGAACCCCCAAAAAAGAGGTTCATAACATCTGACACAATGTTAAGTGGGAATATACGGCAGAGGGACAAGGGACCATTCGCTGCATATTTTCAGGAATCTAAGTGCATCTTTCCAGTCTGGTACCCAAGATGTCCCAGGCACTATTCCACACCTTCAGATCCTAACTCAAGGGAATCCTAGAATACATGTCTTCAAAGTTGTACACGATAGAGCTCTGAAGACGTCCTGTTTCTGAGAACAGATAGGGACAAGTGTGTTCGAGGTGGGTAACTAGTTTTGCTCACTTATTTCCTTGGTGGAGAGGGACATACAGCAGCATTTGACGGTACATCAGACCGTCCCCCAGTATTAAAGGAGACATTTCAAGGGAATGCACAGCACTGAAGTACCGATTACAATAAGAATCAAATGGCGAGGGCTTGTCCAAGTGAACTTAAATGTGTACATGCACATACAAAATGTAAATTTGTTGCAATTCAGAGAAAAAAAAATCGGACACTGTACTGTAAGTGCAATGTATCTATGAAAATCTGTATACACGGCTATGGTGGGGGCGATTTGTGTATGTGTGGATATTTGTTGATTACCCTGGGGGATGGAATCGGCTCATGGGATTTAAAATTACACCAAGAGTGGGGATAACAGATCCATAATTTGGAACTTGGCATCTGGGTGGGGAATTGGCTGGGCTACGGTGAGTATGGCAGCGTATATAATGTACATGGTGTGCAGGAGAATGTTGTTACCCCTTGCATGGGGGGACGGACTTGTTTGTTGATTCTCCATTCCACATCCATCCCCCCCCCGAAGTAAAAGGTTTTTTGGAGGGAGAGGGGCAAAGACAGGATGGATAAGGTTGGGAGGGGGATGATTTTTCTTTCTTTCTTTCTTTACCTGGAAGTACTCGGCGGCATACTTAAGGTGCGTCTCCAGGGAGTTGGCCAGCTGGGTCACGGTATTCCACTGAGACTGCATGGCTGACAGGTGGTCCTGGGCAAAGCGAAGCGAAAGCACAAGAGAAAAAAAAAAAGGTTGGAGGGAAAAGGGTGGAGGGGGGGGAAGGATTAGACCACAGGATGGTTCCAAAATAAAGAGTATGGAGTAAGCTGATTCAACGATGAGACAACTGGTTTGAGGCACTGCTCCAGATTGGTTAACAGATCTTCACTTCTGACCAAGTTTTTAAGACAGAGTTTTCAGAAACAATCAGATTTTTGAGGTACCGGTAGATGTAAGTTTGGGGCAAAATTGATACATGAACAAATAAAAAGACAAGAAAAAGAATGGGGAGGGGAGGAGTGAAACCCAACTGGCCTTCCTACTTCACTTCTCCAGTATGTTTGTCTGATTTCTGTTCACTCTTGAAGTAATGATTTTCCAAACAAAAATGTACATTTAAGACAACAGTTGGTATAGGTATTTCTTTTATACATCAAAGTTCAAGACTGCATCAGATATGCACATAGCAACTTTCCTACAACATCAGGGAACTTCTATCCCCAACAAACAGACGAAGAAAGACAATACCAACTTGAAAAAAAAACAACCCTGATTCACGCAAAATGCAAAGACAAACAAAACATGTTAGGAAGGCACGGGCTGACAATAAGTGATAAGGCTGGCTCACTGATATGCAGGGTTTGGCAGGGTGGTTCTCCATCATCAGACGTTCCCCGTGGTTCTGGACAGACGTGAACTGGCGCTCTCGCCCCTGAATCTCTCGCATCAGTGTCTGGTGGAAACAAACCAAATAGAGGAAGACAACCGATCAGAGAAATCTGAGACCCCTCTTTTGTGAAGATGCCACAATATTTCTGAAGAGTTATGTTGCAGTTCTAAGTATGGACTCCGTACATGATTATGCTCTCAGAAGGAAAAAATGTACGGTTTCACTCAATGTTACCAACAAACACTTTGATACAATTTCTGTTGCGCAGTCACGCTAGGGTGAATTTCCCTCAGGCCACGCAGTACAGGTTTTGCGCCCATTCAGTTGAAAACCCCTTCCTTTAGATTTGGGAGAATCTGGGAGGGTTCATTAATCCCGCTGTTTCCTCCTTCAAACCTCTTCAAAATTCGTTCACAATCCCAAAACTTAGTTGTAGAGGTTTGCGGTAGCACCATGCAAGGGTATCTCTTTAATGAGTATGTGTGATCTAAAGAGAACCGGGGGTACTCTAAAAACTGTCACACCGATAGATGTAAATACCGTTCATTCACACATCCCCCAAAGTAGGAGGATGGGTCATTAAGCACTGATTAAGATGCATTTGCTCCCACTGAAATGGGGTCAAAATCAGTCAGGGTCAGTCTCGATAACTATTAAACACTAAGATGGGCAAGTGTTTTTCAGAGAGCTTGTGGAGAGAACAATTCAAAAGCTTGTTTGGGTGGAACTCGAACCCATAAATTCCTGTCGTTCTGTGCAGGTGTCTCTATTATCTGGACCTCCAAAACGAAACCACATATCGAAGTCTACACCTCCACGACGCACACCGACCCCTTGCCATCTACCCGCCTTTACTCTTCCCACCCACCTTGTAGTGTTTCTCCAGTTCGGCAATGTTGAGGTTCTTGGCGCTCCAGTCGCGGTTGGCGTGCTCGTCCTCCAGCTGGTTCATCCACATCATCTCCTTGGTGGCCATCTGGACAAACTCCAGCAGGATCTCCAGGTCGCGCACACGCTTGACGGCCATGTCCTGGGTGGCAGTCGGGGAGAAAGTAAGGACCACGAGAAATGTTGCAGGTACGCAACTTCGACAAGTAGTTCATTTACCTGCGTATATCGCATTGTGCAGTTATCTCATATTCTACAGTTATTTTGAGACATTATTTCAATCTGTCCACACAGAGCGGTACGAAATGCACATTGCTTATAGTGTGTCAAATATTAAAACTGACCACATCGGATTGTGATTAATTTTTCACAAGGTGCATATGCAGTGTGTATGCACACCATTTCTAATGGTCCCTAGAATTCGCTACCTCATGTCATTCTGGACTTGCTTCTTCAATGATTCCGATATATCATGTCAGGCTTCCAAATGCCACAATCAAATTATTCAAATGTTGACCATTGGACCCACTGAAAGTTCTCACATGCACATATTTAAACTTATGTACATGACTGTTTGCAGTCAGCCTTTCCGTGCAAAATGAGGCAAATTGTTGTTTACTCCTGGGAAGATGTGGTTCATGCATAACAACAGTTGATGGCCTGTAGTTCTTCCTCTGTCACATTAATCTTGGCCACCCTTCGGTCTCCATTTTGGACAAGCAATAGAAGACGGAAAGAGCTCACAACAAACAGCAAGAGCTAACCATAAAAGTGACCTGACGCAGCAAAACTGACATTAGGATAAATTGTGTACAGTTACACAAGGACAAAACAGTGGATGTTCTCTTTGCAACTCCCTTGTCAGAGTCTTGCTGCAAAATGCCTGAGGGGACTTACAAGGAGCTGCTTGTAGGCGTCCTCCACAATGGCTATCTGCTCCTGGTTACGCTGCAGCTCCTCTCCGGTCATGTTGGACTATTCAAACAAGAAATATTAAACGTCTTTCAGCAAAACTTAAACTTTCAATTCACTGGAGGGAAGATGGAAGCAGGTTTGAATGGAATAAAAGTGCTCTACCACCAGCAAAGGGGAGTGTGGCATGTGGGACGGGGTTTGTGACTCGGGATCCGAGGATCAGGGGTCTGAATCCGGCTGGCAGCCATAGGGTGCAGCCTTGGCCAGGTAACTTAAACCCCGCTTGCCCCCGTCTCCGCTGAGCTCTGTAAAGAAGTACTGGCATTAAGCTGGGGAGTAACCTACGGTGGACAGGCACCCCAACCCTGTGGGGGAGGGGGGAGAAAGTATATTGTCAATCGTTTCATGCCAAGGACACCAGAGGTAATTATGCACCTGATGGGCCACAGTGGCTGGGGACAGACTGTGCTTCATCTCATTCTGCTCTACCAACTGCCCTTGGTCCTGATGACGCCACACTTTGTAGACATGTGCTTCGTGCTCAGTGGACCACAGGAAAGTGCACAACTGTGACGTCATCATATAGGCATAGTGCTCTAGACCATGACTATGTCAATGGCCATCCATTTATTAGTGTGTCGGTTCAGGAGCATTGCACACAAGCCGCAAGGTCCATATATGCTTTCTTGCAGGAGTCAATCAAAGTGTACCTGTGCCCATGACACAAGCAATGCTGCAAACCCAGGAAGTGGCAGTTTTGAATCACTCAGGGTGGACATCTGGCCTTTCCTCTTGAATGGCAAAGGGGGAAACTGATTTTCATACTGGGCTCAAAACCTACCAGAACGCTGCGGCACTTGGAGATGTTGCGCTCGTACTCGCGGATGGTGTGCAGCTCGCCCTTGCTCTGCTGCAGGGCCTTCTGCACTTTCTCCAGATCGTCTCCGTAGCTGGCAACTTTCAGGGAAGACTGCAACAGAACAGCAGAGATAAAAAACGATAAATCTTGATTGCTCGTTTTCTCAAAGAACTGTACCTCACTACTGATAAAATGCTTCTATCACAAAGGAAAAAAGACTAATGCAGCCAAATGTTAGGGTCTGGAACTCCTGATCACAGAGTCAGGGGGTTCAAATCCAGCAGCTCGGAGTATATTGTGAACTTGGGCAAGTCATTTTACTCTAACTTGCCTCTCTTCACCAAAGAGTCAATGGGTACCTGAGAGGGCAGAGATGGCTGCTGTGTTTGATTAGCCTTGTGTTACTGATGTGGTAGCATCGAGCTATATACTTCTCGGGGAGCCAAGAGGAATGTTTACTGGCCCAATGACCAGGGGTAATACAGTGTAAAGTGTACTGAGAGTCCAATGGTACTGGTAAGCGTTATACAAACATGTCGTCTCATTATGGGTGTGTGAGATGCGGTAACTATAGCAACCAGATGCGGGACGGCAGGCCCACCGCTGCTCACCTCCTTGTTCTTGACCCACTTGTAGCAGTCCTGGATGAACTGGTCCACGTTGCCCTCCACGAAGCGGCGCTCGGTGCGCAGCTCCACCCGCCGCTCCAGCTTGACGGCGTCACCCTGCACCATGGTGCGGGTGGTCACCTTCTGGGTGGTGCCGGCAATCTGGAAGTTGCGCAGGGTGGCCAGTCGATCCTGCAGCTGCTTCAGTCTGAACGAGAGATAGAGACGACACTCATGTCGTAATTCGGTAAAAATGTGAGAATTTCAGCAGCACCATTCATTTGGATAGACTTCTTAACAAAGTTAAACCATGAATGAATGACTCCAACAATCTGATCTCTCAGTACATTTTTTCATTGACGTACTTTTCAACTACTTGACCAACAACGTACTCAAGTGATGTTTGATAATAACAACAGTGCCTCCTGATGTTTACTGTACATGATTTGATAAATGTCCCGATACTAAATCATAGGCCTGGCGATATGTGTCTCCAAAGCTTTGTACTCATAATCAACATCTTGTGGGGAATTCTCAAGACTTTGGGTTCAAATCCAGCTGGCTGCAAGCCGCATACTTGGCAGGGGACTGAGGTGGCCCAAGGAATACCTGATAAGTGTGATGACCAGGGTTTATAAGGATAGGCCCCTTGAATGTCAAAGTGGTGAATATGTACTCTTTTTAAAGGTCAACATTATTTCCTTCAAAATCCATGAAACAGTCCTCAAATGTCCACTCACTTTCGGTCAAGTTCGGGTCCGCTTGGGTGGTTGTTGGTTCTCAGTTGGGCAACCTCGCGCATCAGGATGGCGATGTTTTTGTCACAGGTCTGCAAAAGAAGTCCAGAGAAGGGTATGGAAAATTTATTGCAAGACCACTGGACAGGCAAAAGACTTCTAACAAACTCTCAAATTGGAAATCGGGGAATGCATTGCCAGTGAGACAAACCTGCACAATGCTACTCACTAGAAGTTATTACAGAGAACTGTGGCACTTTGCCAACTTTGGCTCGTACTTTCACATGGCTGCAATGATAAACCCTACTCTACCTGCATTTAAGTTGAGGCCACCTAAAACTATCACAAGACCAAGGCAACACCTGCGGTAAGTGATTCAAGACATAAGTTACTCAAATGAACTGCGACAAAAAGCATTCATTTGTGACTATTCACTTTCTCCAACTGATCTTATGTCTGGCTTTGTGGTGGTTTCGAATACAGCACTCTTCTCATGGGTTTTGGGCCTGTTTGGCTTTCGAAAGACAGGAACGTTAACCCCTTCATGCGGGGACGCGTTAAGACATGCCGTAAAAGTTGAGACCCTCAGCCCGCTTTTCAGCTATTATTCTCGGCCCACACTCGAGCGAACACGGTGAAAGAAGGCAGACCCTGGCTCTTGTGTATATGGTAATCGGTCTTTGTGTGTAGCCCAGAAATTAAAAGACTGAATAGGCATCATAATCAACAGCTTCACAATAGTCCCCACTTTGAAAAGAGGCAACGGGAACGTGGAAGCTTGAGTAGAGCCGCATGCCACTGAACAATCAGCCTTTTCACCGTGTAATTCAAAGCGTGCAGAGCACGCTGGGCCACCAACCGAGAACTTGCTGTTTGGCAGGTGGCCTTCATGACCAAACGAGGCTGGAATTCTTGGAGTCGGCTTTCGAAAAGAAATTCCTGTCGAGAAGTTTCCTCTTCTTTAGTTGGTGCTTTCTAAGAAGGGAAAAATTGAAAACGCTGCAGGCCTCTTTCGAGGGTTACTTACTCGGGATGCAGATTCAATGTCATCGATGGTGTTGCGCACATCGACGGCGGTCATCTTGTCGGCTTTGCCCTCGGCATCATGGATGCGGGCCTGGATAGTGTCCAGGTCGGCCGACACCATGGGGATCTGTCGGCTGACCTTGTTGGCCAGGGTGTCCTGCTGCTCCATTCTGATGAGGAAAAGAAAAGAGAATGAAAGACTTGGTTGGCCAGGGACCCGGAGCTCTACATCAGAACTATGTATTTGAAATGTCCATCTTGAATCAAATAGGTTTAGAGATGCCAACTCCCCCTTCCCCAAAATATAGAGGGATGAGAAATAATGCCGAAGTGGTCCTTAAATTTCAAAAAGGTCACTGACTACCAGATGGTTAGGATTATTACAAAGAAAACTTCTGATCACAACGAAAGCTGGGCCTTAGGACGCCGAGCGAAATTGTTTGACGGCAAAGTGATGGAGTGATGAGCTCTGGGGAGTGAGCGAGCATTCTAAAATTGCAAGAGATACTGACTAAAATATACACAGCAAGTAAAAAAAAAGGGCGAGAAGCAGGAATTAACAATATTCCTGCCACTGGCTGATGACCTGCTATCGCTAAGCGAAGTATCTCTGAGCTTACTATGCTTGCTCACTTGAGAGCCCCTTGAAACTGTCGCTGGGGTAACATTTCATTCTAACTCTTAAACTTGTGCTAAATGAAGCTGCTTTTAGCACAAACTGTGCCATGAAACATCACTACAATATGAATCCCAGTAATATTTGGCCGTTAATGCCCGTCCACTTAAGAAATTTTTTTCCCCAAGTTAAGCAGATTTGTGTGCCAAGCAATTCCATCCAAGTGGCCCGCGGTTCTCCGCTTCATCCATTCGTTTAAGCACAGTAGTCATGACTGACCCCCTTCCCCAGTACCTGTGGAGTTCGGAGTTGAGGATGTGCTCTCTCTGCTGGATGGCCAATCGGCAGCTGTCGAAGGCCGACTCCAGGTTGTTGATGTGCAGGCCAGCGGGGGGACGAAACTGGCCTGTGGCTTGAGTGCTCCTCTGTGGGAAAAAACCAAGAAAAATCAAAATGGGTCATCCATTTCCCCCAAACCTGACAGACAGTATTTCTTTGGAGTACACATATATGTATGTAGAATGCGATGAAGTTTTGATGACTGATAGATGCAGAAGATTATTGAAGGACAAAAGCTCCACATTCAATTAGAGAAAGGCAGAAACTTTATGATCCAAACAAGACCTGAAAATTAATCCAACTTTTTTTCTGAGGCCTCCATTTATTACTAACTTTGGTTAACAACCAGGATTTTTTTCTGCTTTTTTGTAGTTTAGCCCCCAAAATACAACACCAGCTCCATGGTGGTTCTCAGACTATCCATCACCTGAGAGACATTGAGGCCAATTCAAGGAAAAAACATGGACCAAGCAGTCATCAGAAGCGCCCAAACTCGGCTCACCTCCACTTCACGGAATCTGCTGGCAAGGCGCTGCTTCTCAGCCTCTTTGGTGGGGAGTTCCTCGGACTTGAAGCGACTCAGATCAGCTAGAGCTCTCTGCCCAGAGAAAAAAGGCGAGCGGTCCGTGGTGAAAGAGTCAACACTTGAAGGACACCAATAGTTTAGGTGAGAAGTAAGCTCACAGCAGTCTAGTACCACATACTTGGCTTGAGACATATATAATATATATATAATATATATATATAAATATTCTCTTCAGCTCATAAAAAAAGCAATAAGATTGAGAACAGTGATTGGACCAAACAGGAATGACATCACCAGCTGGCCAACCAATCGCCGTGCACAAGTCAATACATCAGCACACGACAATGGTCCAATCAGGAGAAAACCTCAAGGTTTGGCATGAACTGGTACCGTCAGTCCGTAGGTGCTGCCACTAGAATGTCTTTACCTTGATTTCGGCCGTAGATTGTGGAATGCTACGGTCGTCCATCATGTTGGCTGTGCGCTTGGCCCAGTCCATCATCTGGCGAGCCGGTTGAGCGTACACCTCCCACTGGGGATCAGTGCCCTAAAACAAAGTGAACATTATGGAAATATTAAACATTGGCCCTCCGGAATAAAAACAGGTAGTGTTTCTGAATGAACTCATGACTGTAAGAACTTGTGCAATTATCTAACACAAGCATTAATGTCTCATTTTTGTTGAGAAAGTGCAAAGACTGTGTTTACAGGTTTGCAAGATTTTTTCCAAGTTTAATGAAGGAATTCTACAAAATCAGACCAAACTGTACCAAACAGTGTTTTCAGTTGTGGTAATCTTCTCGCAGCACAGACTGTGTTCTTGAAAACAATATAAAAATGAGGAAAAAATCAGGAATCAACCGATGATCAGATCTGACATCAAATCAGGCCAATGTTCAGCAACATTGGCAAAACATAGGATCGGCAAAATTTGACCTTCCTGCCGATATGAGTGCTGATGTTAAAACTGAAGAAAGGAACAAACTCTGCTGTCAGTTCTGGCAGAACAAAAATCTCATATTTTTATTTGAGCATGAAAAAACATGGGTTTTTTTTTCATTTGGTGAGATCAATGAGCAGTTACACCAATGGTTAAGCCCACATAAAAATCCCTAAAAGTTACATCTGCACGATCCGTTCCGCAACAACTCAACGCACGGACCACGGACCTAAGGAGCAGTCTGAATGCATGTTTACCATTTCCACTGACCGCCGTGAAAAGAGCCAGGGAACTGCACCGCATGTGGCACCACGAGGTGTTGTGTGACCAGTCTGAAGGTAGCCCGTGATTTTAGCCTTTACTTAAGGCATGCGTGGCTACCTGGACACACAACGTGCACCTCTGCCGGATCGGATCAATTCCGAGATTGGCCGATGTTCCGATTAAAACATTGGACATCGGATCTGCAGTTAAAACCTACATCGCTTGACCCCTGGAGAAAAATTTATGGAAAAGTCTGCCTCTGTCTCAATTACTGCCCTCTCTAAGTTCCACTTGCTTTTGCAAGAACAGGACACCTCTTCTCATAGGTACAATTTCCAAACTTATAATTACCAAAACCACAGTCCAAATGTAAACGCACTTCCAGTCAGTCTTCCCCTACCAATCTCCCATTCTGTCTCCCTTTCCAAAAACACCAACCCCGTAACAACAGGGAAAAAAACAACTCACAGCGGCACTAGCGGAAGACGCAGCGCTGGAGCTGTTCTGGCTGCCGGAGGAATGGATGACTGTCTCCTGGACATGCGAGGTGACGGCGGGGCCCGTCTGCCTCGAGGTCTTGAGGGTGGTGGTAATCGTCGACGTCTTGGTCTGCTTGGGGGGGACTGTGGGGAAGACGTCGTACAGGGAGGACACGTAGGTCATGATGGAACGCTCGTCGGGCTTGGGGACATCCACATCTGTTGGAGAAAGAGAGAATAAGCAATTATCCAAATTGTTCATAGGAGTTCAATTCCCTTGAGCACCGTTAAAATCTCCAGGCATTCTCGAGACAGGTCGTGTACAGCAGAAGGGCGAGGCAGACACTTACTGGTATGTACCCCACCTAAAAAGCACTAACCTAATGACACTTAAATATACCTAGGTATCTGCAGCAGGGACGACAAATATAATACAACCAATCGTGACGAACAGGTTTTTAAGAGATTTTTGACAGATTTTTAACACCTAAATTAAAAAGTCAGAATCAACTATTGATCAAACCCAAACTAGACAGACAAAGAAGTAAATGATTAACTAGAGGACAAATCTAATTGTTATCAGCACTGCATGCCCAGCCCCGTCAAATGAACAAGTGCATTCGAGAAAAAGGCTTATTAGACAGGTTAACTGGGCCACCCATAACCTTTTTTGCTGACTTGGGCAGACATCTCAACTACTGGGCAGAAGATGGCCAAGCTAATTCCAAGCAGACATGGCAGTGGGCCTTGTAACAGACAACACATTATGAAATTAACTGTGTTCAGGGAGTGTTAATTTCAAAGAAGGTTCTCTCCTTCACGAATGACTGACTGACATATTGAAGTAAAACTGCATTGTGTGCCTGTGGAGAACTTGGGAAAAAACTTTGCTGGCTCAATCACATTCTGGCGGTATCATTTTTGGCCTAAGACTGAGCTTTTTGAAAGAAGGTATAGTGGCCAACTTTTCACATACACCCCAATACAAAAAGACAAGACTCTTGCCAGTGACTTGTCCAATATTTGTATGCTATTTCTCCCTGTAACCTCATAACGTGGGACACTGTGATGGGACGTGGGGAGAGACTCACCTTCTGGTTCCAACAGACTGGTGACTCCTAGGTGCTTCTCGGCCACGGTGAAGGCGTGTCTCAGGTTCTTCTTGTGCTCCGAGGGACGCAGGCTGGGGAAGTCCACCAGGTCAGGCCGGTTGCGGTAGATGATGGCGTTGAAGGCCAGGCCGTCGCGCCAGCTGCGTTCAAAGTCAGTGACGTGGACGCCGGGGACGCCGTCCACTGTCTGCTTGGCCCACTGCAGGAGGGCATCCTTGGGCTGGAGGTGCTGGCCTTCAATCTTGACATCTGAGATCTGAGAGATGGAAGATGGATGGGGGAAACAATGGAAGGATTTTTTTTTAAATTCCCCTTTTGAGATTTTGTCATAGACTAACAGAAGACTTCCTGACTTTCGGGTCTTAATACTCAGCTTTTCAAAAGACGGGTGTCCTCATCTGCTTTGATTAAAAAAAAACAGGCCCACCTAAGTTGCTGAAATTTTAGACTTTTACTTGCAATACTAACATCAGAAAGGGTGCTGCAGCGGCCCATGGATCAAAAAAACAACCAGACATCCATCTAGGTAAAACCTTGACTGTAAGTCAGTTACATTATCATCACACTTCTGTGAGAGGATCCAGAACCACATGCTAGAAAGGGGGGGTGGACAACATGTTTTTAGGGGGAGGGGATAACATTTTATGGCCATTCTGAGAGGCCAGGCTACATTCAGGGGCTCTGTCATTTTGGGAGGGACAAACCATAGCCCCTCCCATCGCCCCCCTCCCAACTATCTGCCCATGCACACTTCTGGCCTGCCTGTTTTTGCTAACTTCAGGGCCATGCCAGGGGTCTCTTGTCAAATTGTTTGGGGATGCGTATCCATGCTTCCTCCAGCATGCTGAAGCTTAACAGGCATTCCCCAGGTTGAAGACCATCGCAGCATGGCATTCAAAGTCTCCTTCATTATCACAGTCTGCCCACTGCAGCCTGTAACAGATTTGCAAGCTCCAAACTCTTACACAGTCAGGCAGCACCAGACCTATCCCTGCCAAATCAGCTGACCCTCAATGGTCTGGTCAAAAATTGCCTAAGGACTCTCCCCTTGAGACTGGGCCTTGAGAGGACAGCAAAGACTTGACACAAAAGACCCCTCTAACTAACTGTGGGCCATTTCAGCTATCCACAAACATACATGTACAAACATGGAGGGAAATGGTCCTACAGTGCTATGAGAGACTCATCATTTGACAGCCAACAAGGCCACAACAATTGGCTAAAGCACAATACGACAAGGTCAAAAACCAACACAGGTTGATTGACAAACGCAACTGCCTAAAAACAGAAAAATCACTGTTCTTGTTGAAAACTACACAATGCAGAAAAGTCACAAATCAAGGGTGATCCAAGCAACACACTTATATGGACTTGTGCAACAGCAACGAATAACCACTGTGCCCCCCCCCACAAAAAATCAGCAAATTAACGACTACAGATGTAAGATCAGATTGTCAAAGGTCCCAATACAGACACTTTTATAACTCGCCCACGCCAGTACCATAGTTTCAGAGGCACGCCAGGTAGAAGTGACAGAGTTTAGAATTGTTCCCTATGTGTTGGGGTAAGCCTAATGGCAAATAAATCAACTTGTTTTCGTGTTTGTAAGGAGCAGATTCTATCTGCAAGCACACCATCTGGAAGCACTGCACCCACATCAAAGAAAATACATCACTGAGAGAACTTTCAAGCACTACAAACTATGTGCTACCAACATCCAGTTGAACACAGGAATGGACTTGAGCCGGACTTAAACCAGGGACCACCGAGCACAGCACCAATACCAAAGTGAGCTGCACAGGCCTACCTTGCAATTTCTTTGAGGATTATCTACGAGGCAAATATCTTTCTGAATCACTTGCTAACGGAAAAAAAGGTAATCTTAATTTTGTCAAAAGGGAATTTTCATTTCAGGAAAAACATGACAGTTCTGAAAGCCGACCAATAGCATTAAGGACTATGCCAACATTTGAACGTAGAAAAAACTAACAATACTAAAAAAAACCAAGCTATTAAATGCATTGAAATCCCGAAATCACTCCCAAATGCAGCCAACAGGTCCTTTAAACAAACATTTGTCTAGACAGCCTCCGTAAATGACCCCATAGTTGGCCCCTTGGGGTGCAACCCAGAGAACTTTTGGGAGTGGGTTGGCAAACATCGCAGAGATGCAGCATACTACCCATGTGACATCGGCACCTTTGGCCATGCCCGAATTACTCGGCTGCAGCTTGAATTTACACATGACTCTATGGCAGCGGCTGCAGCCACTACCCATAGAGTTGTGCATAATCTCAAGCTGTAGCCAAGTCGTACTTGACACAGATTTTGACATTAGCTGCCACTGAAGCCACACCTCCAGCCACCATGCCAAGGTTCATGATAATGAACCTTGGTATGGGAAATCAAAATGTGCGTGTACAGTTCAGGCCTAATGAAACCTGGTCCCTGGTTTGGCTGGGGCAAACAGTGGCAACCTTTGCATTGATATGCAGAAATAATGTCTTTGATCTGAGCAAAGTGCTGACACACTGATTTGGCAACGAGTGGGAAATGTAAACACTTTGATTCTCATTTGTAAAATTTTTCTGTGAATCGCGCTGTTGCGTACGTGCATGTTTGGAGTAACCTGTGAGCGATGCGTGCTTTCACCCTGACCCTGAGGTCCTAAAAAAAATCCATGAGGTTGTGAACTTTTTGGAGATTCAGGCAAACAAAGCACAGCCAATATGACCTTCGGTCCACTGAAATCACATTCAACCACATGACACAGGGTTAATTCCTCCACAGTGAAAGATTTGGGGCATCTAAAGCCAGTTTTAGGCAAAAACAAACAAACAAACAAACAAACCAACAAACAAAAAACCCTGAGGAGTTACCGCTTTGGCCAGGTTGGCTACCATCACAAAATGAATCCTTTCAATATGTATTGAACAGTGTTCTAGTCGAGTCCAACATGACTTTCACAAGTCCCTGCAAGGCCGTTACAAGTCGTCCCGTCTGAAGCAAAGTAGCAATGCCATTCAAATGAACTATGACACAAGAACTCCTTTTGTCACCTTTCACCTGATCACTTGTGGCCGGACTTGTAGAGGGAGCAAAGGACGGGACTTCAGATGGATTCAACTTCCACACTGACCAGTATCAAATTTTGTAGACATACGATTCGTGACATCAAAAGATGTGCACATGTACTGTGCTTCCCCATCAGAATTCACCGTCTGTCAGTTTCACCCATGATCAATTTACGATAAGAAACTCAGTCCAAGGCCTTGATGAGCACAAGCCAATGAAAAAACAATCCATTCATCTACCGGTACTGAGCCTCCATGTTTGAATGAAGTAATTTAATCCTGTGACCTAAAAACTCCAGTACTTTATCCTCGGAGGACCTGCACCCCTTTTAATACCATTTTCGCCAAACAATGATTTTGCTCTCACAATATATCCATCTCAATTTCACATAGCTTCTAATGGTAATCAGAAAATCAACTCAATGCAATTCATCTCCTGGCATGGCACCCCACACCACAAGGCCACCATGCATTCCACCTCTTACAAATTTATGCAATTCCTACAAGAAGGCTATACATGTCGGAATTCCTCAAATCCACGAATTCTACACGGCAACATTTCTGCACAACAACTCCAGCTCCGAGGAGACATTTACAATACTGATCGGTAAGCGCTTACGAGGGGATCAGACCCCAACATACTGCAATCACACAGGTGCACAGTTGTGTAAACACTGTCAGGGGAATGCCTAGCGCCAGTCCACATCACTTGGGAGAAGAGGTTGACGATACACATGACAGAGCTGCATGAGTCACGCATTTCACTGAACTTTTAGAAATGAACATCAGCGTAGTCTTCACAATGTAAAGCATGCTGAGCAGTCATTCAACAAGGCAGCCATTAAGGAGAAACGAAATGGATGAACACCGAGATGAACAAGACTCCCTCGAATGTTTAAATTCCAACCCCTACAATGTGTGAAAATTGACTCTACAATGGAATTCATTTCAGGACGTCGAAAAAATAAGCTCAAGGATGTGTTGTATATACGAGACTTAAAACCTTCCTTTTGCTGTAACAGTCACAGAAAATTCCTTCCACTTCTCTCTGTACAGTCTAGTGCACTGTCATATCATATCATACATGTACATTATATGTCACTTGACTGAGTTAAGCCACAACATACTCTTACTTTATAGAACAGGCCTTAATTGTTTGTGAATTTCATTAATGACTTGATTCTTTGACGCTTTGTAACATATGGTCATTACATGTAGACTGAGCCACTGAATTTCATGTCCATAGTTCATGTACAAATATCATGTCTTCTATATTTAGACAGAATGAGGATTTGACGTCTAATGGTACTCAAGTCATTGAATAATTAACAATTAAATAACAATTACAAGATGTAGCTTGTTTAATAGTGATGCAAAAGGGAGAGATATAACAGGGCAATGTCCCTCCCACACACACACACACATGCCAGATGTCTGGCTTTTGAACATGCAAAGAGAAGACAACTGTTTATCACCCAAAAAGCACGTCAAGAAGACGAGAATTTCACTGACACCTACAACACAGCACCAAACCTACTTGAAAAAATCCTCAATTGTGGATATCCCCTCAAAAATGTTTTGGTCATTGAGAGCCCATCTTTGTAAAATCAATCAAGTGGCAACTGACCGATCTTTGCAGACTTCACACATGCAATACCAATACAACCACTTGAACTTACATGCGTTTCAGATTGAAATCATTTCACCACCACTTGATGGACTGGGACTCCGTGAAGGTCGGGAATTATTCGGTGAAAGAGAGGAGTGAAAATGATACACGGATTTCTTGGCAACCTAATCTGCTGACGAATGAGTCTCTTAATTAGATCCCGGCTACTATTGCTGGGGGTGGAAACTTGACTACCAGATGGCTAGACAAAAGTGAAAAACCAAAATCTGCTAAAGATCAACTTGAGAAAATTTACTGTAGACAGAATTTGTGGCATGGGTGTAGAGGGGTTACAAGCTCGTTCAGGGGCAGATTTCCAGGGATGGAAGCTGATGAAATGAACTGTAGAGGGCTGGACCATCTGAGACATATGAAGCAAGATATGAGATGGAGAGAACCCCCCCCACTTTGTTTTGGTCATTGTTTCACTGGAATCGGAGTAAATCTTTTCAGACATCTAGGGAGGATGTGTTAGGTAACGATAGTCTAGAGTGTGTATAGCAATTGGACATGTTGGGGGGGTGCCCCTCGGTCTCATTTCTTGCTGGATACAATCCAAGAAGTACAGTAACTACTGCGGCTAGGACCTACATGTATGAATAATTTGGGAGGCCTATGAATAATTCAAGAGCTTACAAAGCACTATGATGTCCCATTAAACACACAGTTTTAAAAGTTTCGGCATCTGTCAATATCTATGAATGTTTATTTTTAAGAAAGATTTGAGATGCCTCAGTACAATTTTTTACCAACATGAAATGAGAGTCCAGAGCATTTACCAACACTGCAAAATTGGTACAAGTCCGAGACAGGCCTACAGAACACTACAGGTGGCAAGGGCCTTCAGAATACTACAGGTGGCAAGGGCCTTCAGAACACTACAGGTGGCAAGGGCCTACAGAACACTACAGGCGGCAACGGCCTACAGAACACTACAGGTGGTAAGGGCCTACAGAACACTACAGGCGGCAACGGCCTACAGAACACTACAGGTGGCAAGGGCCTTCAGAATACTACAGGTGGCAAGGGCCTTCAGAACACTACAGGCGGCAAGGGCCTACAGAACACTACAGGCGGCAAGGGCCTACAGAACACTACAGGCGGCAAGGGCCTACAGAACACTACAGACGGCAAGGGCCTTCAGAATACTTAATCCATCCCCAACACTGTACCCACTCTCCAAACCATGCAATCATACACAGAAACAAAATCCCAAAGGCATACTAAATGTCTCACATGTCCCCCTACCCCACTGAAACTTCCCTGGGAATTTTTTTCCAAGGATATCAGATCCCCAGATATAGTTTAGCTTAGAATTTTTAACACTGGCTGTACGCACAGTATAATATCCTTACTAAAAAAAATCCAGTCCAAAAACTGCACTTTTACATAAAAAAAAACCCTTCGGCAATTTCCTCAACCCTATTGAAATTGTCGCAACAGCTTTGAGTATTAAACTAGAAGCAGGCCAACAACAGACCCATGCTAATGTGCTCTCGAGAATTTTCGTGCTATCAACTCTCACGCTGGAGGGTTTGCATTTCAGGACGGTTCAAAGGATGTGGTTTTTACACTGCATCTCTATCAAGGCTTAATTCAAATATTTCCAAGCCTATTGCCACTCCTCAACGAACCCAAAATTGTTGATCGATGTGCACAGTGTTCTGCATGTCTAGGCCATCTCATGATTTTCCTCAAAACACCTCACAAACAAATTTGTGTCAAACTCATGACGGATCCATGACAAATTCATTCCAATTTCATTCTCTTAGCACGATCCTGCATTTCCTAGCTGAAATCTACCATGCCCCTTTACCCTGACCACTATCACGAACCCCACCCTGCACTTCAGATTATAAACATCGGGCAGCAACAGGCAGTCTCCTACCCCTAATGCACTCTGTACGCATCAACATATGCGCTTGACATTATTCAATTTCTAGGAATTCATGTTACCCTCGATACGAAAATGCAGTGTACGGCATCTCTACGACACAGGGTTTGGGCAAACATGCTTTGCAATGCTGATTTTTTTTTTTTTTAAAATTCCAGGCACCTGTAGGTAGTATTTTGCGAGGATGCATGTGAATTTAGTCCTTGGCAAGCATCTTCTCATTGAACGTGCGCATCACTGCCCGGGCCGGACAAACTGGGTCGTGAATAATAAAGAGCACTGCCTCGTTAAGATCTACAAGCCAGACACGGTTAAAAGGTTCCTTTTCCAGCATGGGAGTTTGTACATGTACATAGGTACAGGATTAATGTGCATTCTAGATCACAGCCAACCCAAACATAATAAAAATCCCACTTACAAACCGGTACTGCTATAAGCGGCAGATTCTGAGTATCCCTATTTCTGAAATTCTTTTCTTCCAGTTTTAGTAATCCTTCAATAACAAGGTTCTGCAGGGGCCAATTTCATAGAGCTGCTTAAGCACAGACTTAGCTTAAGCATGAAAAAACCTTGCTTGACAAATCAGGTTACCAGCCAAAGTTCCATGTGATGTTTGTTTTGGAATGGTATTCACCTGTCTTTTGGTTAGCATGACAATCACATAGATTTTGAGCTGGTAACTTTTGTTTTTTAAGCAGGGGTTTTTTGTGCTTAAGCAAATTTTGTTCTTAAGCAGCTCTATGAAATTGGCCCCAGTATTGTGACAAGGTAATTTGGCAGTACTCGGCAATCTTTCAAGAATTGACTGTAATTCACATGCATGGCTTAATGTGAAGGATGTTCAAAAGGTTTTTATAAATTACAAGGTATCACCCCCCCCAAATATCCATCCAGCAATAACATCATGGTTTTTAATCATAAATAAAAAAACATGAAAAAAGTTAGACAATTCTGTCTCCTGTCAATTGCAGATGTATACAGAAACCATGAACACTACATGTGAGATGGGCTTTCCTCAAAGCATAATTATCACAAATCTTTGATTAATTGTTCAAATACAGTAACGCCAGCTTGTTGGAACTGGAAAAATGTAGAAATCTCACGAGATAGAACGTGTGGATCCAAAAACAGCAGGAATGAAATGTGTTGACGTAGCATGTGTTCAATGGACCAATACATATTGTGCACATTGGGAAGGTTGATTTTATTTTGGGGATTTACTACCGGTAGATGCATCTTCAAGTTAAAAACATCACAACCAGTTGTCATTTTTCAGAGACTTTTTTTCGGGGGGGGGGCAGTTTTCTGACCAAAAGCAGACCAGAAATGAAATGAAAAGAGTGCAACAACACTACCTAAGCGTAAACTGACAGATGTCATTTTCTCATTATAAATATCAGCAGTTTGGGAGTTAAATTACTGCACAAACAAAAAGGCAACCAACTTAATTCTTTTATGACAATGTCAGAATACAGGAATTTTGTGCTGATTCTGGCATATCAGAATGTTCCTGGTCACTTCAGTGGCATCCCTTTAAGACCTCTTCCCTGTTGTTTACATGACACCAGACGCCGCTATTTACTCAACACAATCCAACTCTGTGACAGGCAGCTTTTATCAATGAACCCAGCCAACTTCAGTCAACTCCAATGTTGTCCTGCCTTTTTTGAGAAAGGACTGACTAATAATTTGCTTGTGGTATGAAGTTCTCCTTCAAGTCAAAGCATAACAAAGCAGGGAGAAGAGATGTGATACAGGGGACTTGTTTGTTTCTCCAATCAAACTGTTTGCCTGTTAAAACACTTTGCCTCAGGTGAGCAGGAAGGGACTGAGGAATTTCGGTAATGCCTTGAAGAATGCCGGCTTTAATTTAGTAGAACTACATGTGTAGAATACAATGATGAAACCGTAAAACCACGAGCTTCTGCCTGTAGTTCAGTTTTAAATCTTTTACACAAATGTACATGTGCACAGGATAAACCAGTCTTTTAAATCCAAATGATCGATTAGAATTCCTTTCAAATACCAAGTGCACAAAAGAATGACTGCATATTAAAGTGAACAATGAAAACGAGTGGATGGAGTCTGGTATCGTAATCTATGGACTAGGGTACCAATTCCAAGTCGTACGCTGGCAGTCTGGTCTCAGCCTATCCCTCAAATTGTAGCTGTGAATGTGCCAACCCATCCACATTTATTATTGATCACTGTTGACGACCAAAATTCATGAACTATAGAAGCAAGATTTGAGACAGCGTGCACAAGCAATACAGGATATGCATCAAACAAAAAAGAACAGAAATACACATCTTAATTCAATTAATTAGGAGTTGAACCACAATCTTCTTTATCCTCAAGTGGATCGTTTGACCAGGTCACAAGTGCAGGCAACCCCCAACCATGTGCGTGTTTATCTCATCCAGCTGATCATATTTACTAAACACTGTCCCCTGTAATGAGAACAGCCCTTCAATGGATGAGACTCAGCGGACCAGACAGTCAATGCAACAATTCATCAATCTTTGTCAGATCTTTGGTCCACAATCACATTAAAGGGGCAATGATTTGATTTGCCCCACATGTGTTGAAAGCGTGACTTCAGACAATGTCTAAAAGTTTACATGTCTGTAAAAGATTTGGCATCTGAAGTGACCAATTTAATAACTCTTGCTTGATTTTTAAATAAATTATTTGGAAAAGAAGCAGAGAGTGTTTTGCGAGCTGTGGAAATTGATGTTATGCATTGTTCCTTTCCCCTACCCTGTCCTTTACCAAAGAGCAGAAGTGACCTCTGTCATTTACCAAAATTTCGTGAAAAAAAAAATCAACTTTTTCGACAATTACAAAAAACCCGATCAAAAGATTCTACAAATCAGGTCCATTTTTTCTTCTAAGTATACTACATTATCTACTGTTTTGTTTTCCAGTATAGGAAATTATTTTTTTGCAATCTTATGATGAAACGGCAAAGAGTCAGTACAAGTAAATTTTTATCTTGGACAGCTTATGATAAAACTACTAATTTTATCATGAGACATTTACATGTTCTTCGTATGTCGATTTGAATTTTTTTTTTCCACCATACCTCAAAATCTGCACTGTCTTGGTCAGGGATTTTGGAATACTGCACACGAAATCCAGGTGAGAGGCTGACCCGCTTTGATCCATTCTTGGACTTTTTCTTGCCTCCCGAGGGGCCGTCCTTGCTCTTCTTCCTCCGAAAGAACTTGGGCCGGTGGAGCCGGGACTTCTTGGGGACCTCTTCGGGGTCCGACTTCTGGCCGGCCCCACGGCGGGGCGGGTCCCGGTAGAAGGGCTGGGAGAGGGAGGAGGGGATGTCGTCCTTGGAGTCGCCCAGACCGCAGCAGCCGCAGCAGTTCAGCTTGCAGGCCTTGCCGCCCATGGCTACGGCACGAGCGTGCCAAGCCCGGGCACCAAAATACCGACAAAAATTTACTTGATATTTTTTAAATCATTGTTTCCGGGCACGCTTTCGTGGCATGTACGATAACATCTTGTGCTGAGATGAAATACTTATCCAAACTGATGAGTAGTCACTTCCAGTCAATATCTTTAATGATGGAGATAACTTCACCAGATGACTAGGTATCTGATATGATATCCTGCGCAATCACGGTGGATATGTACTCGTATGCAGATGGAAAAGAGCAGAGCTGTCACATGCTTCCAATTTACTGAATGACACACAGTAGAAGTCTTGCCTTGCTGTACCTTGTAGGTTCGTTCTATAGGTGTTTCCCTGCAAAGTTGAATAGAATGCTTGGCTTCCTGTTATGCAGATGGTTTCAATTCCACACCTAACTAACGAAGATGAGAGAAACGAAGACGGCACGTACGATGCCTCATCTCTCTACGGGAACAGTTGAGGAAAGTTGCCAAAGATTCATCGCCTACTGGAGATGTCAACATGGATCATGGATATTACCAGTTGTGCAAAGAGAGAGACTTGAAGTGAATGGACCAAGCGGTGAACAACCACATATTCTCATCTCAAATCTGGAGAGTGACGCAAAGATAAGAAGCAATACGCTCCAAAGAGACAAGATTTTCCGGCCACAGCAAAGCTAGACTAATCACTGGCGTGTTTATAATTCACAGAGTGATGTCATCACCGCAGATAAAAATGCTCAGTCGGACGATGTGAGGAGACTGATCTATCAGGAACCAGACACACGGTGATGCCCAACGTGGCTGATCGTCCGCCCACATCAAGGCATGATAACAGAATCAGGTGAACATCAAACCAGACTCTCGTCTCATGCTTGTAGAAACTCATGCAAATACTGCTTTGGGATGCACACGGCGATAACGCTCATGTATCCTCGGGTTCGTATTATATGGCAAGATTATTCCCTTCCAGCATCATCCCATAACGCATGGCCGCTGCCATCTTATGCTATGACTCAGTCTCCACACCTCGGCCACGTTTTTTCCCCTTCTATCCACCCTGCTCCAGACACACGGGGGCCCCTTCTAATCATGAGCATAATTTATGCCCCCTGAATTTTTTTCTCCCTGACAGCTAGAGCCACCCTGCTGCTTCACTCGGCGTGATATATCGTTGGTCTAGCAATCCCCCCCCTCAGGTTATCACCCATTCAAGCCCCATTCTGTGCATACTTTTGCCCAACCAAAGCGTATTATTTGACGTGTCCCATATTACAATGCACAGATTAGCCGTAATTTCCTTCCTGCGTACGATGAAACGGTTATTAATTTGTCCTGATTTCTGCTGCGCTCTATTACTTATGGTTGGCTGGGCATGTGGATGAGTATGGAATTGTGAAAATTTTAATATCAATAACCATGCCTGGATTTTTCTGAGCTAATCAGCTAAAGCCTTGCAGTATCCAACACAGGGTTCTGTGAGGCATTTGGGTAAATGGGAATACTGTTTTGAATAAATATCAGTGGAGAATTAATTCAATTGCTCATATCACACACATTTCTTGCCGACATCTACCGTAGGACATTCTCAAAGATTTTGTTTCTACTCTGAAACCAAAAAAGTGGTCTTGGGGGGCTAAGACTTGTTATTCCAAGTCATGATTTTTTTTGTCTAAATGACAAAAAATTAAATATTTGGTTACTTTTTAAACAGTTCAAAATATGCTAAACAATTTTCTTGCAAATGACCAAGTACTACAATAAATGTATTGCATGCCTTATACGCTTTTCAAGCTTAGGTGATAAGAATAAATCTTAAGTGAAATAAAAATCTTAAAATTCTTAGAACCACGGTTAAATTACATGTATAATGTCTTGAGTATTAGCTTTCTCTGAGAGTGTTCAATGGTTTGATTCAAGTAACAGAGTAAAAAAACACAAATGTTTATCTTCAAGAGATAAAAAAAATGGAAATGGGACACTGCATTCCTGGAACTAGTCACTGTGAAATTCGACTTGACACTTCCAAGAGAATGAAATCCTAACGGCATCAGTGTGGATCCCTGGCAGCACGCAGTGAGCTGACGTATTCAAAACCCCTAACGTGTGACACCTCATCCGCCGCAGCTTGTTTCCATGCCTGCCGTCACATAAGTCCACGTGACAGAGACCCCATGACCACACAGGGGCCAGAAGCAGGTGACAGTTGATGAATGTGACATCCCCCCCACACCAGAACTCATCAACATCCCCGTGATATTCTATCGTTGAGCAGCTGTTGGTTTGCAGTGGGCCGCAGTGACTGGCACCCTTAGTGCAGTGTGGAGAGAGGCATGTTGATTACTATCTCACTTAACACATTACAATTGAGAACACACATTGCGCAAACGAGGTTTCCAAATTTCAATTTAAGCAATAGGGACATCAAATAGTTGTGCCATAAGGTCATGTTTAATTTTTAATAAGGATGATTAACCCTTAATTTCAGAGGCTTTTCCTTCGACTGAGAATTTACACACTGACTTCTAACAGATCCATTATGGTGCAAGAAACTTTTTTACTTTTGTGGGGGAAAAAAAGGCACCAAGCCCTACGTGAAGGAACATTCGCCTGGGTTCTGCTCTCGAACCATCCTCAAACTAGCAAACCCCCCAAACATTAACGATGGATCAATCTTGAATGCAACACTGTACCCGGTTGGTTGACAATATATTAAGCTTGCACATAAATTTACATGTTAAATATTCATGGTTCTTAATGTTGGTCCTAAATTTTGGACACGCCAGTTTATTTGTGAATTTTTCACTTGTCATGTTTGTATTGCACAGGGCATTTCAAAGTTTTTATAAGAATGTACATGTATATTTGTACTGTAGTTACTGTAGTTTTGAGAATGGCCATAGTGCTGAAAAAATTGTTTAGTTTACTAATGAACAAATGTACCGGTAAATCTCTTTGCAAAACAAACACAACCCTCCCCATACAAAAAACACGTTAGCTCTGCATGAGCCCAAAACTTTATGTCATGAACACAAAAAGATTAGATTTTTACACAATTTACTCCAATGGCCCAAACAACAAAGCTTACATGTACCCGTATTTTGCATGTCTGCAAATTTGCTCAAGAAATGTCAATTCATTGAGTCATTCAGACACTGGGGGAAAAAAAGAAAAAGAAAAGAAAACCTTCTCCTATCGGCAAAGAATTAAGTTTTTGAATCTTGAATTTCAAGAGGCAGTGTGGTAAAGAACTATGATGGGTAGGCAATGTCTGTCAAATGATCACATGACCACATCCACATAAACGATACAATTCTTTCTTTGGAATATACCGTATATTAGAAGGGTTGGATGCAACTTCACCTACGTGTTGAACGTGACAAGCTACTGCCATAAAGTTTCTCCCCATTCCAATGAACAAACACAATCATGTTCAACAAACATGATGCACCTACCGTCCCCACGCCCGCCTCTTTGTATGTCCAACAGTGAGCCCAGTCCATTGCCAAGCACCAGCAGACCTCCGCTCCAATATCAACAAATCATGAGAGTGAAAACAAAACAATGTTCCCAAACTACATGGAAGGGCTCCTGAGGTGCAGTATTAACGTAAAACTCGGGTGTATACCAAAAGCTCTGGCGTCATCAATGTAGCATCGCAACCTCCAGATCGCATGAGACAGGGCACCTGAAACCATCCAGGCTGGCTCCAATTTCACTGAACCCTGTAAGGTGATGCCACCATCGCTTGGCAACAAACTCTCAGTTTTCTCTAAGCAAGGTCTCCTTAACGAGCTCCTGGGTTGTTCTATGAAGCAGAAGTCAAGAGGCTGAAGTTGTAAACTTGTTGCTGTTCAGATGCACTCCTCATTGATTGGTGTCAAACTTCTGCAAGTTGTCAAAGTGTAGCACTTCGGGAACTCCATTTCGGACTGCCAGATTTAGATTTCATTTTTAGGCTTAGTGAGGATACGATGCACTCCTATGTAGGGAAATATGTTTGGAATGAAGGGGGGGGAGGAGGATGGGCAGCGATGGGAGAATGCTGTGGGTTGGCAGAGGAGGAGTTCTGTACCCGGGATCAGTGGTTTACAATGTACACAAATCTGTCCGTGATTCACTGTTTATGGTCCCAAGAGATGTCAGGTTGGATGATGGGTAGAAGACATAGGAGCTTTGACAGCTGCAGCGGTGGATCATTTGGTCCGACACACATGTACATGTGCGGTACATGTCCCGCAGTACATTTCAAACAGGTAAATATGTACACAAGGTGTGTACAGGTTGGTTCGTTTTATGAATCTTACATCAAGTGCTGATAGCAGGATCTCAGACTCTTAAAAATGTGAAAAAATCCTTCTTTGGGCCTCAATTCCAAACCGGGCATAATCTCACATGAAGCCATCCTCCCTTGGGGTTAGCAATGCCTCTCTTGACAAGTTTTCCGGGGCAATTTGTCTTCCTGCAGTCGGGCAAATTACAGCGCAAATTGTACTTGATGTAGTTGGCCTTTATAGCAGTAAGTGACGTGCTTGGGCAAAGCCTTGTATTGGTAAAAAGTTTGCGACCAAACAACAATCATCAAAAACCAGAAAAAAACACTTTTCAAATGGCATGCTATTGAAGCTGTAACTCCCAACTCTTCTGGAAGGAGAGCCACAGACCAGGAACATGTGCACGCAGGCCTCCTTACTAGCCTCATGTGTAGCCTTTTTTCCCATGTTATAGTTGTATCTTTCTCTGTTCATATTTCCTATGCTGACAGTCTGCACTGCCTCCAAGCAAGCCATTCACTCACACTGTAAGCGAAAAACGGCATGCTGTAACCAACACAGATGTATATAACAATTTCCTTCCACATTTTTGACCAATTACATACCGTACTTTCATGATCATATGCTTAGAACACTATACATGTACCCAACACATCTGGTTCAACACCACAGAGTGCTGAAATTGGTACAAGTACTACCGTATATTAGAAGCAGGGAAAACTCATGCTGCACAGGACTCCTGCAAGAAGACTTACAAGAAGGAACCTTTTGGACCCACCTGTACACACCCCTTTTTTGTTGGCATTGTACATGTATACAGCCAATCTTTAGATATGCATAGCCATTGTGTGTCCAACTTCAGTTCCCTCCAGGTCACTTACCCCAATGTGAGGTTCTCAGATTAAATAGAGCAAGGTTGTTGTGGCCACTATAAGGTCAATCAACTGAGATAGGCCAGCAGGAGTTTCTAAAGTTCTTCTTGGACAAATACACATTTTTTTTAAAGATAGATTGATGGCTCTGACAGAAATGGCAGGGTCCTTTTATTTACATGAGCGTTGACTTTGTGTGTTTAATTGCCCGGTGTAATTCAACGGGTGCTTTAAAAAAAAACAGCACTTGCGGTCAATGGGGAGAAGGCCGCTATTGAAGTGGGGAGATGTCTACTGCAAGTGGGAGCACACTCTGATGTTCTCCACTCAGCAATTTTCAAAACCGCAGTTGGTAAAGGCAATGTGAGCCTCTTCAGAGCATGTGATCACATGTGCATTTACGCGTCTGAAAAAAGACACTGTTAATGATGCAAATGGAAGAGGGTTTTTGTTTGGTTTAACCTACTAATAATGCTCAAATTGTATCAGGACAGGTAAAATATATCTGAACTTTCTAAATGTGAAAAATTCACAACTTGAAAAAGAAAAGACGAGGGGTTGTTCAAACGCAGAAATGAAAAGCTCTTTGTGGTACCTTATGTTTGGATTTTAAATTGGAAGCCAAGCTACATGTATTGTCTTTCACAAACCAGTATCACTTATCAGCTCAGGCAACACAAGAGTTCACATGTACATATGCACTTTGACTTGAGTTTAACATGTATTTCATTCTACATGTTCTACAATGCACATGTACATGGTATACTCTACAGCTTGCTGTATATTATCAGCAACCTGGAAACTACTTGTGCACATCTTGACGTTCATATCCAGAATGTGAAACTATTTTGTCTCAAATGAACTGTTCACAGTTTGCTACTTTCCTGGCCAGAAGATTTTTTGGTCATAAAAAAGAAATTCCAACAGAATACCCAAAGCAAATATTGACTCAGTGCACACAAGGTTGGGTACTGGTAGTAGGCCAGAAGGCTTTTGAGAGTTTATGGCCCAATAACACAATGGACGTATCACACCTTCCTAATGTTACTTTCCCCAATTCCCAGAGTTTGTCTATCAGACTTACGGGACCACTTGAGCAGCCCAAAGCCCTAATGTTCACATTTTGCCCAACCCTAAGAATTCCAAGGCTTTGTGAATGGCCAACAAGCAAAACCAACATTGCTGCACGAAGAAGAAAACGAAAAAGAAACTCTTGATGGGTATTTCAAACTGAAAGTTGTCAGAACATGTACATGTACATTATTTGTGCTCCATTTGGAGCTTAAGTCTGGTCATGGTAGTCGGACATGAATGCATGATCTACATAAATCTAGAACTCCTTGTAAGGGTAACAAACAGTTGTTTTTAAAGAGGTCACAAAGGGTCAACAGAACATGAGTCAGCAAGAGTCTTTTCATCTTGGACATTTTTTTTCCAGGGACCTGGATGGTTTCAATAGGAGCTCGGGCTAAAACTGGGAACTTACGTCTGGCGAAAGGAATGCCATAACCGTGGGAATGATCAGGGCCCATGGACCAACCAGAGGATTGTTCTTCTTTAGCACCCACAAAGGTGAGGATTAAAGTCCAAGGCAGTATCGAGGACTCAACCAAGCACCTTCTGAAAAGAAATCACGAGGATGTCTGATCCAGACACCTTTGACTGGTGAAGAACAGAGTGCAGCCTGCTGTACTGTATCACAAATGACATGCCTACACGTGCTTTGTACATACATACATGTACGTACGCAAAAGAAATGCAGACCGACTTTCAATGTTTGGAGTGACACACACTGTGACCACGATATCCTTAACAATTTGACACCCGACCACAACAAAATTAAAGGAGTCTCCTGCAAGTCAACAGAGCCACTTCTGCAGTTAGAGGTTTTCCGAAGAATCTTACGCAATGTGAATCAGTAGGAACCTCCCATCTTTTTCAGCAATGTAAATCCATCTTCATCAGGATTCCAAGCTCGAGTAAGCATCAAGGTCAAGACCTCGTATTTGCTGTCTACATGTAGTGATGCATTACAAATTTGTTAGAAATGCCTAAAAAGGGAACTCAAGTCTCATTCTGTGCCACCTGTTCACATTGAGTTGCTCTCAACCTTGGCCTCCTTGTCATGAAACCTTCCAGAAAGGCACGGCATCGTCAAGAATCCCCATTTCATCCACACTCCGGCCTCCCCCCCCCCAAAAAAAATAACCCAAGAGCCTACTGTTCGAAGAGCAAGTGCCCATTTGCGTGTATTACAGAGCAGAACTTCTTCCCCACAAGCCTGGATTGGTTTGGAAAACAAGATTATCAAGAAAGCGTAACACGTCTGAACATGACCTTTTTTATGGTTCAGTTTAGCTAAACCTTTTCAAGAATACGGCTTGAATAGCCAATGACCACTGTAACACCAATTTGTAACAATGAAATGTTTTCCTAAATGCTAGTAGCAGGTTATTATTACTGGTCAGTTCCACTGTAGTAGCTCGGGGCAAGGATACAATGTATGGTATTTTCATGCCCGAGGCATCGATTTTGCTACAACTAAAAACACAGTGAAGGCCAGGACAAGTGAACAGTCTATTTTGTGTTTATTCATTCCTGCATTCTGTAAAAAAACTGTTTGCTTTCTGAAACCCCTTGTTGGTACAGAGTGGAATGAAGGCCGGCAAAAGTGAACAGTCCATTTTTTGCCTCTTCAATTTGACACTCTGAAATTGTTTGCTCTCAATAAGACTGATCACTGGCAATCTTGTCCACCTGTCCCGTTTCTGAAGATGCTAGTCAGTAAATAACCGAGTCACATTTTGGGGACACAGGTTAAAAAGCTTATATTCCTGATTTGTGGCCCCCCCAATTCACTCCAACATGTTACATGTATCTTGCCATGTTAAGTTCAAGCAGACTCGCATTTAGTTTCAACACTTGAGTTGGAGGCCTTCCCGTACATGTCCCTACACATTCCTTGCAAAGGTGGTGTACAGCCAAAAACCACTAGTACCCGTACATGTATTCGGTATCGCTTTGGAAGAACGGTGGGTTTCAATATGTACAAAAGCAAAAGGAAAAACTGCCCCATTGTCAAACTTCAGCAGTAAGATTTCATGTTTGTGTTGCCCCGCCGGTTACACGGGGCAATTGTTCCCATCACAAATGGACTCTTTTTATCCGTATGGGCCCCTAATTTACATGTACATGTGTCAGACGCACTCCGCTTTTCCCGACAACTCCCTCACAAAGCAGGGATAGCTGTCAAATAATGGTGAATCTGTGCAGTCAGGCCTGTACATGTACACGTTCATGCCGGCAGTGTACAGCCACAGCAGTACACGGTCACGACACGCGCGGTAAAGCAGCCTGCCAGTTGGAACCATATCACTCCAATTTCAGGAGTTCACCGTGTGGAGGATGCAATGCAAAAGAAGTGCTACTCTCCAGCTACTGTGAGATCACCTCTACATCCTTCTATCCCACACAAACCGGTGCCACTTGAGCCCACGAACTGCCCTCTTCTGTGTGTACACAATTTCTTTGAAAAAAGGCACTATCACTCATCGGCATTCAAGACAGCTATTTTTAAAATCAGTTTTCAAACACTCAAGTGATTCTAGTTAATACCTAATCACTGCTAAGCCACAGGTCAAAGTGAATGTGACCCTTGCTTGTTTGTTCGAAGCCTGGAAGTTTCTACACCGGCAAAGTTGGGGACCCCGATTGAATAAAATAGCCGCACCACAATAAAAGTTCCTGCAGGCGTAACATCCAGTAGAGAGGTTGTCGTGACAATAAAATGATGTCTTTTTTTCGGACTTTTAACACATGACACGGTACAGTTCTCTCCAAAGTGGTTGTGATTTGCTTTAATCTCGCACTTGGCCCACTGTCCCCTTCCCCCCACACTCACACCCAGGATTTAATGGCCCCCCACTTAGCAGGTCCTTTTTAATGGCTGTTACCTGATAGTCTCACTGGTGTCCCCACCCCATCCCCAAACTTTGAACATCGTTCTGCCGCTGTTGACGTGGCCTTTTGCAAAAACGCCCAAAAAAGAAGCAAAACATGACCGATTACAGTAAAAAAAATCCACACTATTCAGGTCAAAATCCCTGAAAAATCACAAGAGATCAGATGCCTGACAATACCTCAATGGTTTTTTTAAGCTTCACTAAATTAAGAAGAAAAAAAAATCCTGGCTGGCTCTTTACACTTCAACACACTCAGTCCAAATACTATAACAAAAAAGACCTGTTGACGGATATGCTAACTGCATGCACAAGTTGCCAAATGGGAAGGAAAACAAAAAGCAAAGTAAACTACAGAGAGACCACTGAAGATCACATGTGCATGTTAGATGAATCTACAAAAGTGACACGCCCCTTTTCTTTTCTGTCACATGTATGCATCCGGTGCAAGATCATCTGCCACTTTCCTTTCACATAATGTACAATCCACGGGAAAATGTTGGTATTCATGCTCCTTGCAAAAAGTTCTACATGTATAAACCTTACCAGAACCCCTGCTGGGATTTAAAAACCCCAAACTCCAAGCTTTGCTGTGCATTACAATGCCGTCTTTTTCCTCCAAGTTTTCGCCCTATCAGCCTTTGGTTACAAGGTAGGATCTCATATCACGGAATGGACTGATCCCTGCAGTGCAGAAGATCATTGGTGTCTAAACTTACAGAGGACATGAAATTCCTGTGCAGAAACAGACACAGGGCAGGGAGCCAGGCCCTGAGAAATGTTCGGACCGGAATGTTCAAAAAATAATTTTCAATTTATTTAAGGAAAAAGAGGGCCTGGTTTTTTCTAAAACATTCATCCCCCTTCAAAAAGGTAGCACCAGAAATTTGCCACTTTTAAGCACAAGTGAAACTTGAAGTTTTGCACTGCACAAGAATCAAACAGTTGACGAAATCTGTAAAAATTTACAACAGTGTTTTGTGAAAAGGTTTACATGGAGCTTTGCTGAGTAGGCAAGGAAAACCTCATGAATGGCCACAGAATGTGTAGTCTAGATACTTTTCTTCTTTTACTTCACAAGGCAAGCGAAAAACTATGTTCGAGACAATTCCAACTCGGTAACTACGTATGAAAAAAATACTTTGGGAGAAAGTGGATGGAGCACAGGATTAACCCGTGACACCCAACATTTACCCTGCATTGCATCAGTAAAAAACAGATCTCCACTTAAAAAAATAAAAAACGAAACCAAACAAAGCCAGTGGCTCAACCGAAAGCAGTGAAAAGAGCTTTCAGAGAAAGGTACTCAACAATTTGTACTATTGGCAGACCTGATCTGTGTCATCCATTCAGAAAAGGCAATCCAACTGTGTTCTCTTAAATGACAAGTGTATGCCAAAGTCAACCATGCAGACCATTGAACAAAATCTTCGTCGAGGCCACTTTCTACAGGAAGATCTCGGCACAGAAAACTTCACTACAATCTCTGATCTAGCCTACAAATACTACAGCAGAACAAAAGCCATACTTTTTATCTGCATTTCTTTCCAGCCAAATGGGCACGCAAAGTACATGTACTTACTCTTTTCAAAGGGCCACCAGTGCGGCTAACGCTGGTGACCCCTCGGGTGGTCCGAGTGGTCACCACTTTCTTCGACTGCTGAGACGATTGTTGGGACGAGGACCGTGCATTGGATCTGTGCGACATGGCTGAAAGGGGACCACAGTTTCCGTGCGCACAACTCCAAAAAAAAAAATCAGCTAATCCAAACAGCAGTCGTCAATTTCCCAAAACTTTCTTCCGACTCCTTCAACAACTTTCTCTCTCTTAAAAAATCTCTGCAAAAACCCTCTCAACGAGCAGAGCAGAAGATCCAGTCGGAGTTTCCCACTTCATAAACTATCTCCTCGGCTCCGTCAAGGCAGGGGGAAAAAAAGTCCAGACACCAGACAAGGGCCGAGCCGAGTTGAAGGGAAAACTTCCAACTGAGCTCCTGCCTGACTGGTAGTCAGACTCAGAGTGGGACTACCACTGCCCCCGTCAGCTCTTTAAAAATGTCGGCCCACTGTTGCTACACCCCTCACGAATTTTAAAAAAAAAAAAAAAAAAAAAAGGTGTGTGTTCCAAGGCCTATGGTGGCAAATGCCAGACAAAAGGCTTACCTGTACTGGGAGACATTCTGCCATGCCTGACTGGTTTTGCTGGCTTCAGCTCTCCTGTGTCGGTTGTATGTGTGAGGGGTTTTTCTATAGATCAGTGTACTCAGTGCTTCTATCTAAACCAATTACAGGGCAATGTGCACCAGCGATAGCCCTGCTGGTGGGTGTTACAAAATCCAAGTACACTTGAGGTATTGCTTGATAAAAAAAAAGCTGAGGGGTCCTTGCAGGCTGTTTTCATTCACAGTTTGCTAGATGACCTTCGTTATTATTGACACGACCCAGGTATTGTTATGCTAAAAAAAACCACCTTCTTGATGGACTCTCAGACATTGCCATGGCGAGTCAGGAGGGATATTTGGACAAACAAGAATCCTGGGAAATTCTGGAAGTGCCAAGCGGGTCCCGTGGTATCCAAACAAAAAACAACGAGCGGTGTTTTTTTTTTTCTTTTTCTTTTGTGGTGTGTTTGATTTCTTGCTGATATCATGTGTGATGCATGCCCTGTCATGACTGTGAAGTATTCACAAATATTGCAAATGCTGGTGAATATTGGGCAAGAGGGGGGAAAAAATGCCCAGATAAGGGAATTCTTGTGTTTACCAGTGCAAATTGTGGAGAATGACACTATTCCAACTAAAACAGGAAAAGCTTATTATTCAAAGTTATTAATTTAGAATAAAATGCTTTTCAAAAATTAAAAGTCAAAAGAGTGGCTTTTGAAATATGGTTTAAGATATGCAATTAATCGAAAACCAGAAACGTTTTCTGTGCTCTTAACTAAAGGGAGTACATAACATGAACAAGTGTCTCCAGTAACCGGTACACACTATAAAGTATGTATTATATGGCTATAAAGCACTTTGCAAGAAGATTTTTTTTTTGAGTTGGTTTTTCTTTTCAATTTGTTACATGTACCTGTTAATTTCTCGATTTTTTTTTCATGCAACATAAAGAACTTTGAAAAAGGTACAAAAACCAACCTTATCTCCGAAGCAAGCTTTTCGTTTTCCCAAAACATCCTAAATGACACACTAGCACTCTGGAGCAGATTCAAAAGTCGAGTGGATTCTCCCCATCGCTAATTTGTATGCGCTGATAAGCCGCTTTTTATGAGCTGCTCCCTGAACTTCTTGGGGTAAAAAAATAATGCCGGTGCACTGCCTGTTTGGCTTGCGAGAGCTTGGAATGGGCTTTGTGGTCCCAAATATATTAAAAAAAACTTCCCTAACCAATCCAAAATCAAATCGAGGCCTGGGGTCTTTTGAGGGGCACCTTGTAATCACTCGGCGAACTTTGGTCACAATTCTGTATGGAATCATTGCCCTCCACACCTTAATTCACACTGTGTAACCTTGGAGTGATTTACCAGTTAGGCTGTCATCCAATACCCACATGCTCTCAATGGGTGTGCACACTACCTGGTAAAGACTTTTATTTCATTTCCAAATGTACCCCTATGGTGGGGAAATGACCTTCTGATTTGACACGCTTAATGGGTAGGAAAATTACAAGGCTTTAAAATGCAAAAGAAGTCAATTGCCGATCCAAACTGGGTTGACTACACACACCATGCACTTTGCAGCTGATAAGAAGGTTTGTACTTTTTGGCACCCTGAAAGAAATAAAGTGCTCGACGAAAATGTCCAACTTTCAGCACTAAAGACTTCAAGTGATAGCCTTCAAAAGAGAACCTGCCAGGTACAACTAACTTTTCCCAGCAGCAAATTTCTGCCAGATTTCTCACTCATCAAGAAGAGCACATAAAATGGAAGAACAGTGTGTAATAAGTGTTTTTTTGAATGGACAATACAGTTTTCTTCTGTGATTTTTCTTTGGGGGGGTGGAGGACAGAAATGTGCAATTTTTTACAGTGGTGAGAAATTCTTAATGACATGGGTTTCACATCTGGGGGAAATGCGAATGGGACTGATTTGGTTTTGCATGCATATCAGTCACTCCCAACGTCTCGCAATCAACACCCTCTCCCATTATTTTTTTCCTTCTTTTTGGGGGGAGAGGGGAGAGGGGAAGGATAAACGTTTAAGTTACATAAAAGTAACATAAAGTCACATTTGCTCACAGTTGGTTGAAAAATTCCAAACTACCGGCAATTGTACACAGGCACGACTTACAAGGGAGTTGAAAATTATAGTGTACATGTAAGATGTTTCTTCGGCGAATACAAGTGTTGTCTATGTATAGATACTGTACATGTACCTCTCTGCCTTATTGGATCATAGATTATGTGCGGTCTTTGGCCACAACTCAATAATGCCTGGCAGGGGCCAATATCATTGCGCTGCTTAAGCGAAAAACTTTATGTAAGTGTAAAAAACCTTGCTTGACAAATCAGGTTACCAGCCCTAACTTCTTGTGATGTATATTGTTTTGGAATGGTATTTACCTGTCTTATGGTTAGCATGACAACCACACAGAGTTTGAGCTGGTAACCTTTGTTTATCAAGCAAGGTTTTTTCGTGCTTAAGCAAATTCTGTGCTTAAGCAGCTCTGTGAAACTGGCCCAGACTTTTGGGAGAATGGCTTTAATGCCAATTTTGAGGAGACACCACAGGATCATTGTTCAGCCACAACGCTTGGGGCTAATGGATCACATGACAAAAAAACTCCTCAATACAGGCTGCCTACGAGTGTAGACATGCGCCAACAACGTATGCCCGCAACATTCATCTTTTCACACCGCATCTTATTCAATGCTTCAAACAACTTTTCTTTTTCAAAAATCTGCCCCCAAATAATAATTTTTCCTTTTATCTTCTGTCGTCTTTTGAGCAAGCCCCATTGCTGTGAGCATTGTCGTGAAAGCAAACCACATCAGAGGGCTTCTGCAACAGTCAAGTCGTGGAGGTTGTTAACCTACGTGTACTTGTAAATCCCAGGAATGGCAGGCATTGTCAACCCAGACTGTTAGTTCACAACCTCCTGATTGATTGCACAAGCCAATTTATTAAATTGCACTTTTCTGTCGAGGCCTCCCCAAAAGGGGGGGGGCTTTAGGGGGACGAAGGGTATATGCTATTGTTAAAGCTGGACAATGCTGTGTATGGTACATGTACCTGCTTGCATACGCGCAAGTCAGTATGATTGATAGTTGGACGACCAAATATGGTGAGAGGATCAGGATGAACAAATACATGTAGAGGGCTCCACTACGTCAACAAGAATTCCTTTTCAAAGTCAACAAGTTCCTGAGCCATTTTTGTCCCCAATTTATTCATGACACTGTGTGCATGGCAGGTGCTATCATATGTACATGTGTTTTTTATGCACTTTCTCAAAATGAACTACATGAATGAGAGTGACCAATTTGTTTCCTTTAATCAAATAATCACAAGATATTTGGTGGGATTTACATGTACCGGTACATTAGACTGGATACCAGACCCCATGATTCTGACTACTCTACGAATCAAAGGTCCGGTATCACCCAATGTCCACGTGACCAAGACTGGAGGACTTCCTCCAGTTTTCCGGAAATAGCAGAAATATTCCCAAGTCTACCCATCTATATTCGGCCTGTTCGGATAGTAGATGTTCGGTTATTCCCAACTGGGTGGTTAGGTAGGCTAGCGGTTGAACGTAAACTCCCGTAAAATGGCAGCTGCTGATCCTACATGTGACTTTACACTGAAATCGAAGGTCGCCTTGGCCGAAATCGATGCAAGGCGAAATGCAGAATATAATGCCCACACATACAGGGTGCACCACTGTAATGAAATCGAAAACACCTAGGCTCTCAACCTCTGACCCCTGACCCTTGCATCATTTCTATTTATATCCGTGGGTACTACCCTGACCTTAGTTTTTTTTTATCATTAAGAGTCATCAGGGAATCTTTGGGCAGGGAACCAGACTAGATCTACACGTACATGTACCTGAAATGAAAAATGACCACTTTTCCATGGGGAGGGGGGGATTCTGGAAGGAATTCACTGCCTCATTGCGGTCAGCATTCAACATCTTTGCAATCAAAGCAAAGTATAGTTGCTCCCCAAATAGCTGATTCTTCACATTACTTCACGTTCACTACAAACCACAAAAAAAACTTTCTCTTTGGTTCTAAAATTTTTCCCTGGCAACTTCCAAGGTCAGAATACCATTGTTGGTGCAATACCAACCATTGCCATGGCAACACCCTTCCATATCGGGCATGAAAAAGCACATTCGTTACCACAGCGATACTCGTCAACCATCACAGGGAGGCGAGGAATGTCAACTTTAGTGACTTTCTCTCCATGCCTCAGTCTCTCTCTCGTATACCTGCCTGGGACCAGAATACATCTAGCTTTCTATTTTTTCCCACCAGAGAAGACTTGCAAACTCTCAAATACAAAGCACAGTTGATTTCTCAAGCCTGGTTCTGTTTTTTTTCCCGCAGCGTCTGCATGCATGGGATGACACCTTCAAAGGGACGCGGTGGTATGTGCTTTGTGCACGTCCAACGAGGAGAAAAAATAAATTGTGTGGAAAGAAAACACGGCCTGACCTCAGTCTCCACACGCCCCCCCTTCTTTCCTGCCTCAGTCTCTCTTCATTGAGATCTCAGAGAGAACTGCCTGGCGTGGGAATGAGATTCAGGGACACCGCCAGACAGAACAAGTCACAAGTTGAGCACAGCAAGTCTTCAAAGCAACTCAACTGCCGAGTCCTCCAAACAAGAGACCTGTTACCGTGCCAAGGCTACGCAATGGGTGCAACTTGACAGGCAACAATGCCACGCAATGCTGAGTGATGAGAAATCTATGAATGAATCAGAGAATCCTAAGTTGGAAAATTTCCAGAAACTTCCCAAATAAGCACTTGCGTAGTGGAAAAAAAGCTCAGGGAAACTCCAACACCAATACACTGTACACCAACAGACAATCTGACTAGCATTTATTTCTGCAAAGCCAAAATCTATTCTTCTGAGCAGAGCTTAAGTTCAAATGCTTTCCGGCATTATAAGCTCTCAAGAAGCAATACAACATCACAGCTCAGACTGCTTCATCAATTCATATGCTTGCACACTGGCTAGACCCTCAATAAAAAATGCTTACTTACTTTAAGCTTACTTACTTTAAAGGAACCATAAAATACAAATATTTTACTAAATTATACTAAAACCCTGAAATTGCACCCCCGGGGTTTCAATTTACCTGATTTAAAGTTTTTTTTTGCACGTTTAACCCATATTTTGGGGCTTTTTTGGTTTTTATGCTAATACATTTTTGCATATTCATGAACAAAACTACGATGTCATCCAAGGCACCGAGCCTCAATGTTGCACTGATTTGTGCACAGAAAATTTCTAGATTTTTTTAAACACTGCTATGGTAGATTTCATTTCCTTTGACAATTTATTGTGCAAGTATATGGCAATAAGTAAGCAAGCAACTTTTTCACAGAAATGTTTTCAGATAGCAATTTGAAGTTCACAATTTGAAAACGAAAACATGCAAACTGAACCATGTGTTCCTTGATTCACATCAAAGGGAAAGTGCCCTCAGTTGTCCAGAAATGCTTGGTCAATTTGGAATGTTTAAAGAGTGCACTTTTTAGTTCAGGTAACTCAAAAAAGTCAAACAGTCTTCACACATTTAAGAAGAGTACAGAGATACACAAAAAATGATTCTAAGAAAAATTCATTTCATGGATCCTTTGAAGCACGAGAAATTTTACACTTAAGCATCCAGCAACAGATCCATTTTCTCAAGCAAATTTATATCTTCCACATGTAACAGATCTTACAGAGTTACAAAAAATGAAACCTGAATTATAAGCCTTGCTTTGTTTTTTTTTCCTTCTCAGAGACAATGTGGACAGCATACGAACCGAGGTCTGTCGGTGTCAAAGTTCTTGAAAGTGGGACTCACATACCTGGAAGTGGAGGATGATGGTCCAGATGAGGCCTAGGGTCAACTTGGTGTTGCCATCAACGATGTCCACATTATCGATGTTCACCAAGGCCACCTGAGCAACAAGACACATGTTCCAAGACTGAGAAATATTTCTGCATGTACACCAACAGATGTTTGGTCTCCTATTTCAAAAACCTTTGCAGAACTGCAAGTTACTGGTACTTATCTTCCTCTAAAGTGCTAGCTTAATGCTAGAACCTGATTTTTTTTCCGTAGCCAATTCACTACAGAAGCTGACCAAAAGCTCAGGTTTGTTTATGTTGACTATCGATTCTTCTTGGCTCAATGATCTGACAAGCTTCCCTGCAAATCCGTTCATTTCAGGGGTAAAAAGCCCCTAGCTTTAAGACAAAAACTGAGTGCCACTGACATCATGAGCCCGGACACTTATGATGCACCTTCTTGTGATAGGTACACATTTGGGTAATCCAGAAATGAGCTGTCCTTTTTTTTTTCGTGCCCTTGTCTCGTCTGACATACAATATGACATATGATTTTGTAAGTTCAGAACACATTTTCTAATTTCCAACAGTAATGAATGAATGTAAATTACCTGCTAAATAAACAGTAACAGTTTGAAATCAATTCCGGCGATATTTCCATGTCAAACAACAAAGGTCAGATGTAACAGGGACACAAACATGTCACACTTTTGGACCCCTCATTTCTGGAATTACCCATTTACTTGAAAATAAGTCCTCCCTAAAGAAGTAAGCCACCGAGGTTGGAGTGATGGATGGAATCACTCAGTTGTGGCTACAAGTTTACATGTGGACCAATGAAATGTGCCAGCCAATGGCTCCATCCGTTTGCCATAGCCTCCAGTGTCACTTGATTATGGGATGCTGATCATGTGATACCGGTTCTTATGTGATGAGCCAAGTAATCCAGACAAAGCCTTCACTGAGCAGACCACACAGCAGGGGTTCGATTCCATCCGCAGTCAACTTCTACTCACCTTTTTCACCTTCAGCACGTCTAGCGCCTTCCTAACATTCTGCAGCCGGTGAAGTCTCAACTTGCCACGTTCCTGGGGCTACAGAAAAACCAATCAAATAAATTTCCCCACTCAGTAAAAGGGAACGCGCAACGTTGCATGAAGCGCATGTTTTTAATGGCACATTGGATGCATCCACTTTGGAGACATATTCGCCCTTGAGATTACTCTTTAGGATGGAACAGGAATTTCTTAAAATTTGCAATACTTCTTCAACTTCCCCAGTGAGCTTCCAAACAAGATTATCTCTTGCTTCAATCCTATTTTGGCCAGTGCTGTGGTCCGGACCCCTATAGACTATCACAAGACCAACATAAGACCTCTCGTCTACCACAAAAGCTTTCCTTTGTCACCCTGCGACTTGTGACATATGTGAATGGTCCTCAGTCCGGTCCGTGATGGTCTTGACCACAACACCGATCTCGGAATGCTGTGAGTTTAATATTCGGTCAAGAATATACAAGGAAGAAATTATTTATGCTGCATTAAGGATCACCTTGGGAAAAACTGTATTCCCATGGAAAGACAAATAACTTTCAGAGAGAGAACATTCAAAGGGTCACCAAAAAGTTTTAAAGTCTAAAACCTCCCAATATTAACTTGGATACATGGAATACGGGCAGTCAAAGGGCGGGATGGAAATACTGCAAAAATGTGTTTACACCGATATCATTCAAGAGGTACTGGAGGCCAAAAGGTTGAGTCTGGGGATTCAAGATGGCGACTTACTATTCTTTCCCCTGTGAGGATCTCAAGCAGAGGGATGAGTCGACTGCCATCCCGCAGGTCCTTGTACAGGTCATGCACCAGCGTCAATTGCTTAGATGGATGCTGCAAGCAAACGACAGGACAGGAGGGCATATGAGTTAACAGCGACGCAAGATACCGTTGTACATATCAGGTGTACTTGAAGACTTTTGCTCTGTGAGGCTCATAGCAATAAGTCACACCCATACGCAAGATGAGACACCATGTTGTCTAGTAACATCTTCCTTCTAGGATGGAACCATTTGCCAACATTTGTACTTTGCTGAGTTGACGTTTAATGGTTTTCGTTTCCATAAACTCTCATTTAAGCATACATGTATGCATGTGCACTCAGTATACACTAACGCAATGCACAAAGACTGGGGGAAATACAAGTGTGTGATAACAAAGGGGAAAATGAAAAATTGAACGGGTACCGGTCGTCACTGAAGGTTTCCCTCAATGTTTTACAGGGATTTTTTTGGGGGGGGGTTACCTCAGGGTAGAATCTACATGTAATGTCAGTTTTGCATTCTCTCCCAAAGGATGTCAGTTTGCCACTGAAATTCTTTTGGTAACCTGCATGTTGAGGAGCACGCAAGGGGAGGGGGGATGCATGTTTCATAGATCCCTGTGATTTTTTGTAACATGGCTAGTGGAAGTCGGTGGGAATGGGAAGGTGGGTTGGGACAGAGTGGGGGAAGGGGACCCCTCCTTTTGAAAAACCCTCTGTATCTTGCAGGTAAATCTGTTGGAATATGCATCAATTCTGTATCGAACAGAACAATGTTTCCAGGCTAAAAACTTCATTATTCCAGATTTCTCAATACGTACATGCACATGCAGCTTTGGTATGTGTGTGTGTGAGTTTGTTTCTGCATTCAATCCGGGACCCTGAACAATAGAAGACAATGAGGTCCCCGATTGACAGAGGGTCCCCAATTGACAACTGTGTACAAAACATATGGGTGGTCTTTTAAAAAAGTTAAAGTANAACATATGGGTGGTCTTCTAAAAAAGTTAGAGTACAAACAAAAGAGGAACAATAGGGGGTCCCCAGTTGCAGGCAAATACACACTTCCATGTGTGGGGGGGGCTAACCTCCACTCTCAGAAAAATTCTATAGCCACTGGCTTGACAGGTACAATGTACAAGGGCAAGTGCAAATACACATACAAGGGCCCAACTCTGAATCATTTCAGTAAAAATGTACGGTATTCGGAAGCATTCAGATTGTTTTCCTTCTGTCTGGTTTTTCCTTCTGTCTGGCTTAAATGCCATCCCAGCTTTTTACTGCTGCACATGAAATGAAGGTCGATTCTCTGGGGTAAAGTCATTTTCTCAGTGGTTATTTTTTCTTCCAAAAAACCTGACCATGGGTCATGCTCAGAGGAGTATAGAATGTTTTAGACTTGGCAGCAGAAGTACACAATCAAGCAAAACAGGGTTTCTCGACTGAAAAAAAGAAAAGAAAATTCTTTTCTGCAGTATGTTGTAAGCAGGATGACGGGCTCGGATGAGTTCGAGCAAAGTTGTGACATTCTTGCAAGATCTCAGATAGCACCAAATTTTCAGTCCTCATTTTTTTATTGAATTGCATTAGTGAAAGATGAATCTAGACAGTACAATTAAAATCTCAAAGAAAAACTCCATCTTTAATTGAGGTATTTACTTGGAAAAATGTTTTTATATTTTGGGGGATGTTTGCACAAAATACACTAAAACACTTTGAACCACACAGAACCAGGGAATATGGATACAAGAAATATATATTCAACTCTGTCTGGCCTGAAAAGGGCCCTTTTTTCCCCATTAGCAATACACCCTTGTGATTCTCCACTGTAAGGTCAATGCCGGAAGGAAGGCTTTGCTCATTTTTAGCCCTTTTATTTTTTTTTTTTGGTAAGTCCGGGATTTTTTTCTTGAGGTGAAGTCCAGACCCTGGAGTGCTTTATGTGCTATTGTGTGGACTGTAACAGTAATGAATCGCTCTGTGAAGGCCACCCCAAAAAGCTAGACTTGAGGAGCTGGTGTTTGTATGCACAGGTACATGTAAAGGCTTCCTCTGAACTGGTCGTGCTGAGCAGTGGCTAAATGAAGGTAGGGATCGTGGTGGGTGAAGTCCCCTTTCCCTCCTGGTTTTTGCCGTTATTTGGACATGGCTAACAGTACATCACTGCTACTGGCTTCCGGCGAGAGTGAAAGTCACTACTTGCAGCAGCTGTGGATGGTAGACCTGAATAGAGTGTGAAATTCTCAAAGCCTGTCACCAAGGGGGAGGGGGCTGGAGAGGCCAGGCCCCTCAAGCAGCAGCCCCTCCCCCTTTGGCTAAAACCACGAGCTTGAAAATAATATATTGTTCTTGTGATGTGCCCCCCCCCAGCTGGAACAGTGCCTTCCCTCCCCCATGCCCAATGCTAGCGACGAAGCTGACCTTCTCCCTGGATTACCAGGTCTCCTTTCAAATTTCAAGCTCTGACCTACCCCAGTGGTGAACGTGGTGCCTTTTCAGGAATTGGAATTGCTGATACTTCACTGAGAAACAGTACTACCACCTTCAAGTTTCCTGAGGGGTGATTATTCTTTTAGGGCTGACAAAACGGACGGACAATCTTTTTGGAATCCCCCCTTCCCGTTCCTCTATCTACCCCAGCATGTTCTTTGCTATTGCCATATGTAGACTGCTTCATCGAGGCACTCAGCATGATAGACTCATTCTAGAGTTTTGTCAATTCTAAACTTTTTCAAAGTTTCCAGCATGATAGCCTCATTCTAGAGTTATGTGTACCTGTACTTTTCTACATGAAGTTCCTCACTTCCTTGCAATAAAGGTTTTCACACAGACGCATACCAGTACATTTATGTGGACAAACAGCAGGATTGTGCAGTTTAAACTGTTCTCGATAAAACCTTTGCTGGGGTAGGTTGAGCCTTTCAACCCCCCCCCCCAAAAAAAACCCAAAAAGCTCAAAGGAAAAGATTTCATGATTCATGACAGCACAAATATACTGTAATATAGATCTGTTCCATTTTTGTCAATTCTAAACTTTTTCAAAGTTTCCAGCATCGCAGAAAACCTTTGCCTAAGTTGCTTTGCTACAATTCAGTCCAAGCTAGGGGCCAGCACTATATCAAAGGACGTAAGCTGCTTTCAGAATGCAAGAATTAAAGTTCACAGTAGTTGATCCCTTATTGCCAAACAGCTTCTGGGGAACTAGTACTCGGTCTTTACAACTTCCTTCCTCAAGGACACAGGATCAGAAGGGATTACTTCCTGAATGTATCGCCAACAACAGCCTACCTAGGATGGACGTGTGTGGGCGTGAATGAACATGGTGCAAGTGAACTATCAACAGACAGAATTTTACCCCAGTACTGATCATAGCACACGTCCATTACCAAGCAGGAAGGTGGAAAGTTGGATTTATTCAGATACATGTGACATCTATCATTTCAACTAAAAAATGAATACTGTTTTCTGACACACAGTAATACCGGTGGGCTTGTTGTGCACTGCTCTGTGCTTGCATGCAAAGTTTGGAATGTTCTGAAGGGAACACAGCAAAAGGAGACTTTTTTTTGTTTACTAACTCCTTGCTAAGTAAAATACCGTATACACCAACATGAAATGTCTTCCAGACATACACGTGTACGTGTAGGGTACCTACTGGTATCAGCTGTATAAGACTAAGGCTGCATCCGAATCTCTTGTCTAGGTCTAGGTCTTCGCTCCATTGGAAATGCGTGGAGATGCCTAGACAATAGACCTAGCCGTAGCTCTGGAAGCCTGTTTCGGACACGGCCTAAAAATAATATGAATCTTGAAGGACGATGGGTACAAACTCACTCAATCTTCTGAAAATTAGAGCTGGATCATGTGAATCTACAAAGGAACATTTTTAAAGTGTAATTGGACCACCAGAATTAGAAGCCATTACTGCGGTGGCTCCATGCTCGTGGACAGGTGGTATGCGCGTTACATGCCTCTTCGACCAAAAGGGTGTCGTGATTGCCAAATGCACACGCGCGTTAAGCTGAAGAGTGTTTGTGTGAGTGTGGTACCACCACAGTAAGGGCGTCTCATCGTCTATTTCAACTCCCCCAAAAGTTGTCTCTTGTCCTTTTTTATACGGAAGTAAAAAGCCAAGAATCCTTGACTAGACTGGCCAGCAAACCAGAAGAGTCAATGACAAAGAAAAACACCAGAAGTTATTCAGGCTTCACCAAACGGATGGCTTGTGAGGATTTGGCTTTCTGTTTGATACTGCGGGCTTTGATCTGTGGCGACAGGCATTGGAGGGAGGTGGAGCCAGGCCCCTGGATTGAACTTACCCTGGACTTGTGTGGGTGATAGCCACAGCAGGAGTGCCAAAGCGCACTTGTTGGGCCCTGGTAGGCTAAGCGAGCTTGCTACAGAAGCTTGCGAATCCATGAATACACCACGGTGCTCCCCCCCAGGGTAGAGCTTTCCCATGGGACAGGCTCTGCCCTTAGCAACACTTTCAGTTTTTCAATCTCCCCCCCCAAAAAAGGACCAAAACTAGCATCACTTCACTGTGTCAAAAGTGAGCATCCTTGACTTATTACAATGGGTGAAGCTGGCAGATTTTTTTCCAGCTTTGGAACAGTAAAGTCAGTTTAAGGCTAGCACTAAGTTTACATGGTACCCAATTCATTTTTTCTTAATCCTGTCATTTTGCTTTTTTCATAGATTTTTAACCTGTCCTTATCTAGTATTTTGGGGGGATTTTTTGAAATTAGCCTTTTATGTCTTTAAATAATGTTTATTATGTTTTGTTTTTGATAATTGACACTATGGCTTCTGCAGAGCCATGAGCACAATACCACCACCTAGTGGCTTAATTACAACAATATACATGTACTACATGTAATGTGCAACATATGTACATGTACGTACGTACATGTACATGTATAGCAAACTACTATAGTCAGTTACAATACATGCCTATTTGCACTTATCAGAGTTCTTTGCACTTGCACTAGGCCAATCAAGCACTTTGATATACTGCAGAATGGCAGTCATAGAACAGAATAGACAGGCCCCCAATTCCCACTCTACATGTATGTACTGTATACCGTAGGTAACATACCACCAAAGACTGATGTGGGAAAGCTGGACAAAGTCCCTCTTATGACTAGCCAACTATATAATACACTATAGATGTTTGCCTCTAAAGAAATGTAACACCCACCCTCCACACTGACTCACACTGGGGTCCAGCAGTGCAACCAATCACAGACCAACATGTATTTTTATCTCCCTGAATCAGCCAATCGCAAGGCTTCCCAGCAGGGACTGTCTACCCCACTACTGGATCAAAGGAAGACCCAGTGACCTGGAACTAAAGTCACTATCCAGCAAGACGCCAGACCCTATAAGCATCGCCCTGAACTTGGTACTGGAAAATAAATAAGTTCTCTCTTTTTTTCTCTAAATAGTCTTGCTGTAGAGCTTAACCGCTTGTGGTGAATTCATGCACGTACAAGTACCAGCATATAATCCCTACCCCAGACCATTGCGCAAGCCTAGTACATTTCTCAACACGAAAGCTATACGTGTACATGTCACTCCTCTGCTCTTTTCAAGTTTCAAACTAAACCTGATTTTAAAAAAAGAAAAATTGCGTGCCCATCAATCAACTTCACACAGCCAAATTGCATTCGACCAGGCAGGCCTTGTGAAACTTTTGCACCTTGTAAACAAATTATTCTAGCTGGCAGGTTGCAGTCATTCTTAATTCACTATCCAGTTTGACAATTGGAGTGAAAAGCTGGCCTACATAAGTGGCACTGCCCTTCCCCATTAGATGATGTTCATGTAGGGGTATATTACTACCTCTTGCATGTAACTGGCTTTCCGCTTAGTCCCGATAGCTTTAAATTCAATGCTGCTGACCACCCAAGCTTCCAAGGGATATGCCCTAGACCCAATCAAACTTTTAAAAATGATCAGTGCCACCTCTAACAACCCGTGCACACTGCAATCAAACTACTTATCTAAACCACCTGTTAGATAGATTTAATACAACATTATGGCAAAAAAAAGACGATTCCCAAGGTGAATTTAACGCCCGACCCTGTAAACAGAAATGTTATGAGAGAGGGAGGAAAGTGCTCAGGCATTTTAAGTTACAATATACATGTAGGCCTACATTTTTTGGCCTACATTTTTTGGCTGGTGTCTCAAAGTTCCAGGGAACTTCGAAACCCAGGGAACCATGGCAAAACCGAAAGCATGCACTCCTGGAGATCATAAAAGGTTGCCCAGGTTTAATGATCTGTCACCGTCATTCCGGTGTATGTTTACAGTCTGCTGCTCGGCCCTGCTTTCCCCCTGAGGCTGCTGTGGCCCCATGTTGCTGAATCTTGGGAGGAAATAAAAACCATTGTTTTGGGCACCTGCTAATCCATCAACTACACCTACTCTCGTCTTACCTGAAAGGAAAGCACATTTCTGAGCACAGTCAGGATTTACCTGACTGTCTCTACTGCGTACTGTGCCCACTACATGAAGTCAAAAAGTTTGAAATGAATATTCAGGACTCTATTTACTTTTTCTTCATAATTCTAGGAATCTCATTTTTATGTGGTTTTTCAGTTGACACTCTGGTGAAAACGGATTGAAATGTGAGTGAGTAAAGTTGAAAGCTTCCATTGGTGCGCACTGTGCAAGACTTGCTTGAGTCACAGCCTTCAATTTGAAAGCAGCCAGTATTGAGTAATTTCTGAGACTTGTGATGTTATTACAAGTTGGATCACAAAGGGAATCCATTTTGTGATGCAATCCCAAGTAACAGCATTTGCATCTTTTGCCTTGGAGAAAGATGATCACTTGATCAGAACGGAAATGTCAGGACACTTATAACATTTCCAAGGCTTCTGGGAAACTGTAATCAATACAGGAGCTAATAATATACGACAACTGGTAATGCTTTCAACATTTGAATCTCTGGAGGGCATTGCTTGAAGTGAAATTTCAGCAGTATGTGTACAATGTAGATCATAATACGTATCAAAGAAGGCACAGACACATGCAAAAAGAGGGGAATGGGGTCTCTCCAACAATTCATGATTCTCCTGGGCAGGATGCAGCACATACTGAACACATGTAGGAAGCTATAGCGCCCTCTCTGTTCAAGCTTGGTTAGGGCTCATACCTAAGAGGGAAAAATGGCAGCGTTTGGGGCAATGCAGTGTTTAGTCAGACTAACAACCTTGGAAGCCGCTTGTATGGTGCTAAAGGCAACTATCCAAGTAAAGGACAAATAAGGCCAGACAAAAGGCATCCCATGGCAAATTACCTTGTCCTGGGAATCTTTTTAAATACATGTACCGGTAGCTTTTAAAAGAAAAAAATCCTTCAGAAATTCATGAATGGAGATCGGTGCTACAAACACACCACTTCTAATGACCCTTGTATTCAGGGCCCTTAAGGTCAACTCAGGAAAAAAAACTTGGCATATTTGATGCCAAACCCCTTTACTAGGTCCATGTTCGCCTATGTAGTTTTACGAGCTGATCCAAAGCGTGGGAAGACTGGACCGGAGGGGCTTGGCCAATTTGCCAACCTGCACAGACAGGCGTCTGAGACAAGGGCACGGCTTGCTCAAACACTTCGGGCAAGCAGGAACGTGACTGATTCTAGAGGGCACAGTGGAAGAAAAGAATGAATGGGCAATGTGAGCGGGGAATGTTTTCTTTGGCAAACAATGCAGCCAGGGAACTTGTCAATGTACTGACTAAATTTAGTGCGTGCATTGTTGAGTGAGGTCACGCAGCTGAGTTTTGGCTAGGGGGGCGTGGCATGTTTTAACCACTCAGTACCTTGTGTACGTGCACATACATGTAGCAAACAGTACATGTAGGTTTAGTGTTCAGTACCAGTACATAAAGGGCTTATTACCACAATACTATATCTCCATTACAAAAAACATGAAATTTTTCCGAAATAATGAAATACACAATGTATTAGAGAATAAAAAATCTGCACCGGTACTTGATAAACTTCTTTTGGGCTGTTTTGATTGAATAAGTTGTGTGTAACCATCACGGAAACTGACTCTCGGCAGTCAGGAGAGGGTGTGGTACCAGTGCCAAAATGGCTCATGTATGTAAGTAACTGCAAGTTTATGTGCATGCACATGTACATGTAGTATGAGAAAGGTACATGTACGTGCACACAGGACTGTATTGGTAATTACAGTTTCTGCACAAGAGAGAAAATGCCTACAGAGACTGATCATCTAGGCCTAACTCGCACAGGTGCTGCGTTCTACGGGATTAACGGAAGAAAACTTATAAAGGATTTGAACTCCAGGTACTCTGTGCTTGTACATGTATGGCAACTGTCAAGAGCCTTTTATATAAATGACAAATACTGTGTGGAATGCTGGTGCCATCAGATTTGATAAATTGAACAGAATCACAAAAAACCAAGGTGGGACACAATGTCTGTATCTTGTCTGAGTACCCTGGACTTGTTGCGGCTACTGCCTCGAGGCAATCAGGAGCGATACCAATTTTTTTTTGGAATACCAATGGAGTACCTTCAGTGTCATGCTTGAACACACAGCCTTACAAAACTTGCAATTCAGAGGGTTTCAATAGGTGTTGTAATTTTTGCCTTTATAAGGGATTACACGTATTTGAATTTCTACACAATTTGTTATGGTTTAAAATATACATGTACACGTAGTCCTGGGGGTTTATAGTCAGAACTCAGGGCCCAACCTCAATGGAGTCTGATGGTTTATTTCCTACTAAATCAGATGGCTTTTCAAACACAGCAATAAGAAGTCACGGTTGCAAACATTCCACCAATGCCACTGGTGAGAAATAAGAGAGATGAGAAATCAGGCCACACCCCTTTTCCTCATCTGTACACAAGTGTGGCCAATCAGGTGCCTGGTTCACTGTGCAATGCCCAGCATTTGGACTGCTGTCCCATCAGCTCTTTGTTGTGAAACCTTCAAAAGTTTTCAGAGGCAATTACTGTTGATGCATAGTTGCAACAACGGAGATCGCCCTTTGCAAACAGTTATTGAGCACTGTATGAGTTACATGCAGGAGAAATTACATGTACATGTAAACATATAGGACTTCTGAACACCCTACATTGTACATGTACTTCAATCAAAAGACATTTGGATTCAGACTAACTCAGCTCAACAGTTACATGCAAATCTATTTTAATTTTTTTTGTAATAAACCGGAACATTTTCCAATCACAGACAAAAATTTATACTTTGCCCAGATTGAATGTAACAGTGAATTTAAAGTTCACGGATGAGCATTACCTTAGTGACACGTTTTCTCTCTATGACTACCAGGCCGAGGATAGTGAAACAATTCTTTTTCTTCAAAAAAAGGCATTCTAGGCAGATAGACTTTTGCCACACAACACAAATCAATCATTCTCATCTACAGTTGGCTACATTTATCAGTGAGGCACCTCCAACACAGGCCTCTTACAGGCTTCCTGCACCTAAAAGACGATTAAATTCCATGACTTTTCCATGACCAAATTATGAAAATCCACGACCAAGTAATGCAACTTCTTGGACTATTGGGCCTTTTAGGTTGCAAATACAATCACAGATTTTATGCACTTATTTCTGATAATAGAAATCACATATTGTATTATGACTTCCATGGCAAAATTCCATGACTTAAGTCATTTTTACGAATTTCCATGACTTTTCCAGGCCTGAAAAAGGAAAAACAAATTTTCATGAGTTTTCCAGGCCGCAGGAATCCTGCTCTTACCATTTTGTGAAATGGACCGGTAAAGACACACCTCTCAAAAATAGTCAACAAAAACGCCAACCAAAAGATAAATGTGCAGTCTTCTTTTCAGGTATGGAAATACTGAAATCTTACTTTGTGTGGTTATAGTTTCAAGTTTGCACATTTGTATAACTAGAGTGCTCTGGCACGGTACAACAATGGACAGCTCTTTTCAACTCAACCTCAACTCCCTAGGAGAGATCTGCAACAATACTGAGCACTGCTTTTCAAAGAACCTTTAGAATTGGCCCTAATTGCGGGCAACCAAAATGGATACCAGGGAATTCCTCGGTTCATTCATTTCCAAATGTTACAGAAGGGATGGCGACCCAAAAAAAGGGACGCTAAGTGGCCATTTAACTGGCTGCTGAACTTTATTTCCGAGTATTTGTGGTCAAGAGGCCAGTTTGTATGAATGCTTGATCAAACAGGTTTACTGAGGCCTCAGCGGTGGCCTGTCGATGAATGAGGGAGGACAAATTAAAAATGCTGTGTCAGGCTATCCTTGTTATACAGAAGACTTTTACTCATGCACACTGTGCGAGACCCTTGAAGAACGGGACCAAATCATTACCGGCCCTACATATGTACGTATGTACATGTATGTACATGTATGTGTACAGTACATGTACCGGTATTTGACCTTGCAGTTATTTGCGACATTCCTAAACTAAATGTGTTGTGAACTGTGGTTAGCCATAACCCCCAATTCCTTCAAAATCCAGCAAGAGGTTTTGGAGGACAAATTGAGGGACTGAGGAAGTTTTAGAGTAGCAGCCACGATATATCCTGAACATACATGTACAGTACATCCTTTAAGTGTTGAGGAATTGAGGACTGTAATCAAAGGCTTTCATAAAATTTCCAAAGCCTCTTTGCACAATCGAGGATTTCCAAGGAAGTGAGGCTCCTTGTCAAAACTTGAGGCTGATTTTGAACGGTACACCGTACAATGTCTTGGGCCGGACCTTGCGTTGTGTTTTGCTCAGCAATGCATGAATTTACCTGTGGGCCAATATATTGGGTTTTTTTTTAATCATTTCCACTGCTTCAAGATATAAAATTTGCACTGCCTCGAAATAGTAACGGGAACTGCCACAGGATTGAGCACTGATCACCAGTCCAAGGAACACTTTTGAGAAAATTTGTCTACTTCCTGGTAGGAGGGCATAATAAATTACGTTTTTTTGTTGCACTGTTGTCAGTTGGGACGTGACAGAAATTGCAATGCCTTTCAGTCTGGCCCTAGACAAAATAATGGAGGCTTTTGGGAAGATTGGCGCCGTACCCAATCTTTATAGGTAAGTGTATCTGTACACGAAGGCAGTTGTGGGATTTTTAAACACTGTGGTTGCATGCTACAGTAGAAAAGTGCCTTTAGAGTGACGCTTCTGGTCCATCGTACATGTACGTGTGCGTACCAGTGCCAGTATTGGGTGTACAGGTACATGGAATGTACACAACTTACAAACATTGTTAGAGATGCCTCAATTGCTATATTGTAAATTCATCATAAGCTTGGCAGCTTTGACAAGTTTATCAACAAACTCACTGCAGATAAAATTTGACTGAGTGGGTGACTTTATCAGGCTATTATTTGATAAAATATGCAAACAGGTCATGCTGTACACGCTGTACCACAGGTACATGTAAATGTATGGTCTTGACATATCAATGCGCAAGTAAACCGTACATTAATTTACCCAGCTGCATGCTGGAAATATTTCTCATAGCATCATGCAGACATACATAGATGTACTCTATAGTACATGTACATGTAAGTGTACAAGTATGTATCCGTGTGTCAGATGCTAAAGCCAACAAACCTTAGTTTTGTAACTTTGCTACTAAGTACAGCCGGCTTACTTTTACACACTTAGTGTCTGTCCATTCAGGCATGGGACTAACATTCCAAAATCCTGCACAGTGCAGTAACTCAATGTACATATATGTGCATTCTTTCTCTAAATGTGAACAAATCCAACCTCAGTTGCATCCAAAGCCAGCTCCATGGAACAAGCAGAAATAGTAAGGTGTCTGTTCAAATAAGCAAGGCTACCACAGGATGACCGGCAGGTTCAGAAGTCGGCTGTGCAGTGCAGGGATTTTCTGATCTGATCCATGTTGGACAGCCAGCAATGTGTAGTGCGAAATGATTGTGCAATACACATGTTGAAACATGTGCAGCACTAATGCTGGTGTTGTACTGAGTAGCACGGAAACGTACATGTAGCTAAACGGAACTGTGTTGAAATTTTACATGTACATTTTAGTCTAAACAGGTTGGAACCGTGTAGAGTTCCACACAAGTTGGATACACAATAGTGTGAACATTGCTGAGGACAACACATCAATGGCACTTTTACCTTTTTAAGGTGGGAGTTGACCCATTTTGTGAATGTCCTCTTCTGTACATCATCTCTGGCATCTGCAGCACAGAAAAACAAACACAGTAAATACCTTCGGGAAAAACACAAAAAGAATGTAAATGTATCAGTAGATGTGAATTCCACCTGATAATGTTTGGATTTTATCATACATGCATATTAAAACAGAATGCTTGCAACAGAGACAGTACAGGAGGCCAGAGAAAGCTTGGATGAGAGGGAACAAAAAACCTTTAACAGACTTTATTCATGAGTTGGCCATATTGAAATTGAAAGCAAGGGTTGAATAATTAGAAACGGGTTTCAGATCTTGTACAAGCATTTTCTTCTTATCTGGAATCCTCATATCATTTCTGTTATTTTGATATTAGATTCATGTGAATATTTCATTTAAGATACGGAAATTAAACTAAACTAGCAATAAACTAAACTTCTGAAATTTTAAAATACAAATGAAAGCAATAAAATAAAAATTTCATGACAAATTAGTGACTATCTACTCAGACAAATAATTTCAAATTTGTAATTAAACATTAAATAGTGTTTTAAGCCTGATTTAGACAAATCTTGAAACGGACGCTTGGCAGAAAAAGCAACTACAAAAGAGTGTGGTTCCATCCTAATAGACAGTATGTAATTATAAAACGGCTTCAGGGAATATGATATGAAACAGTCCCCAGCACAGATTTACACCACTGGAGATCCGTAGGAAAAGTGTGTGTAGAAGACTGCTTGCTAGGCCATGATTGGTCCGTTAAGGGATCCGCCCATTCCAAAAGAGCTGACAACGTTCTCCCTGGGTGTACATAACATGTACGTGTGTGTGTATGAGTGCTCACCAACATACATCACGCACACAAACCCTCATAATGGAAGAATAGTCCAATCAGCTTGTGGTAAACATAGCACCTCTCATCCCAACCAAAGTCTGCAACGTATTGGTCCCCTCCCCCTTTTACATTCAATTCTGTTCCTGCTTGTAGTACTTCTGTTCAAGTTAAACAGACATTACCCCAATTCTGCGATGTGCACCAGATACCCTTTACCCAGGCACCAGCTCAAACCGGTACTCGTACTCCAACTCTTTGTCAGACCTGTCAAATGATGAGGTCAGAATCCCCACTTGAGTCTGAAATTAAAGAGTCAGCTTCCATAAATCTTGCACACCCTTTGGTGTTTAACGAGCCACTTCCATGACCTACATGCATCACCATAAAATGAGTGCATAGCATTTACATGTACAATGTACCATCCATGTACTACCAGTACACAGGGTTCACTCTAGTAACACATGCCTACACATTAATTAATTTGAGATTTTTGCCCTGCTTGACGTGTATTACCACACTGTGTACTCTGTGTTTGCCCTCGAAGACTTGTGGAAAAAAAACACAAGCATACATGTATCGGTACAATGATTAATTAATTAATGCACCTGCTATTCGATGAGCAGAATCTTTTCCATCCAGGGATAATGGAGTATGCACAAGAAGTATCGTCACGATACTTGAGACCACACCCAAGTCAAGCCATGCTATAACTAGTGGAATCCGAATGTACCTGAGTCAGAAATCCAGATGCAGACTGGACCAAGGTTAGGCCTAAAGAGGGGATCTTAGCTAAAGGGGGGTTGTATACCTAGGCACCTGTCATTCTTTTTTTTAGTTTTTCTTTGGCGATCTAACTGAAATCTAAAACAGCAAGCAAGTACCGGTGCCCCAATGATGAAATACTTAAATGTAATATGATACCAAGGAGGCATCATTCAGTTGGCAGCCAAAACACCTCACACAAAAGTAATTTTTGTCGGCTAAGTTGTGGGCGGTCTACTTTTCTCCCCACGACCCCAAGTGTGAGACATGCAATTCAATTGTCTTCCGAAAGGAATCATGATCCCAACTGCGGGTAAATAATTCACAATTTAACACAAAGTGAAAAGTACCAACTCTGCACAAGCTTTCTAGGCCTTGGCCTCTCAGCTGAACAAAACCAAATGCTCTTGACCTTAAAAAAGCTCCCCTGGTCTTAATTATGTGACGATATCAAGTTTCTACTTGGTGTTGATGTTCAACGGGGCAAGGTCTGGCTTGGGAGACAAATGTCTGGAGGGAGAGGAGAAAAGATTGGGAAGTCTGTTTGCCCTTGATCATTAGGTCATCTTCCTTGAACTCTGGCATGTCTGGTGGCAGAAATCACTAGGCAACCGCCTAACTTCAGAGGTCTGTTTGTCAGAGGTAAAACATGTCACTTTGGCAGGTTCAGATTCTGATGATTTATCTACAAAAAAACTTGCTTGACAAAAGACAGAAAACACTTCGAATCTGAAGCATACCATATGAAGAGAATCCAATGCAAACAATGACTATTTACTGAAATAACAAAATGAGAAAAATAAAAAGCCAAAAACCTTATGGGGAGGTTCCAATTCTACAGAGGAACAGTTAAATTGTAATAAACCAAACATCTACCTTGAACATCTATTTAATTCAAGCGTTTTGCAAGGATTTCAATGCAGACATTATTTATTCTTCATACATGTACCTGAAGCTGTTTAATGTTGAAACAAAATAGGGCCAAGGCAATTTGAATAATTCACTATTTGAATGTTCCACCTTCAATTTGATTGGATATCCAAATATTAGGTCTTACCAATCAGCAGATTGCTGATGAAAAAACCATAAACAAAATCAGTTGCAATAATGCACACAATTGTACTTACGATCACTATAATAGCTTCTCATTTCTACATGTTCCAGGAATATCTCCATCCACAATTTATCAAAAATTAAGAGACAAACAGTACTACTTGTCCTTTTGAAAATTTTTATTCCTTGTAATTGTTTTAACGAATAATTTACTTTTGAATACGAGATAAACAAGCCTTTACAGTGCCATTTTTCTCAATTTAAAACAAGAGAAAATTCTCCCTTCCTTTTCATGAATTTTGCATTTGAATTTTCAAATTTGAAAAATATTTGAAGATTCAATAATCGGATTGAATATTTAAATATTCGGTACAGCCCCAAAACAAAAGTCTGCCCTTCTTTTCTCCATTATTACGGCAAATGTAGCCCAAAATCAAATTCCTGCCTTTATAGGCGCTTCCATCTAAGAGCAGAGTTGACAAAATTACCATAAAGAAATGGTCCAAGATGTCACAGAAAGTAGAGACGGCACTGAAAAATAGCTGCTTGCAGGTTTGGGCACGATGACGTTTCATGAGGTGAATTTGTTTTGGTGTGAATATTTAAAAATGCACGGTAATTGGCTTACACACCAAAAAAAAAAAATTGGACAAGAAAATAATTTCATTTTAGTTTGAGAAATCCCAGTGACATTGGATGGCATGTTATTGGCCTTAAACTCTGTTTATACTGTTTCAAACAGGGCTTAAATTACTGCACATTACACCTACATGTAGACTTCAGTGCATAGACACATGACGATACTTTTCCAGTAACTGATACAATCCCCCATTATACAGTGTACACGTACCACATATTTTCATTGTTGAACAGAGGCAGCGTGGCTAACCTAACTTGCACTAATAAGGTTCACAAAAGAGTCACTGTTGCCCATTCCACTACTGTACCCAAACTTCACACCAATGATGACAAATAAAAGAGGGAATAGCCTTGCAAATGACTTCACGGAAACATCAGTCTCTTCCCTCAAGAACTTTTACATTCAATTGACTAGTTATCATTAATTTTTTTACAGAGCCACAGGTGAGGTTTCTTCACATTCTGGGCAATGTGTCGGCTACTTTCCATGGATGGACCATGGAGGGACAAACCACAACATGCAACAACGCCGAAAAAAAACAGTCTTTCAATTGGACTGATAATGACATCCATGCCATCCAAAATGTCAATTTAGAAACCATGCAAATGTAGCCGTCACCTTGTACTACATGTACATGTATGTACATCATTTATACTGTATACTTGTAGGCTTGTCTTGGTGCACATATTCACATCTGAAGGCTCTTCTTAATATACCAGGCAAGATATGGGACGGAGTGATACCCCCCTTACCTGTCAAATCCCTATACACACTCTAGACNCAATGACCAACACAAAGGCGGGGGACCAGAGTTCTCTCTGTCCCATATCTTTCTTCAAATGCTTCTTAACATGCAAATACCTTGACCACTGCATCAAAGCTCAGCAAAAGCCAGCAGACAAACTTGCACCAGAAGGCCAAGGGGAAACTTCAACTACATGTACCTCCCTCCCCCGACAACTTAGTGCCAGTCCTTCAAGACAATTAACATATACTGGGTGGGTCTACCCACAGGTTGGACCCCCCCTTAGTTAAGGAAAAGATATGTCCTTCTCAAGCCCAGATTTTTCTCCCTCATTTCATCATCATGTACAGAGCAATCCACTCAATGGGCATCCATTTGGGGGGGGGAGATAAAATGAAACTTTGCCTACAGGGGCCACATATCTTTATCAAAATTTGGCATTTGAAGTCACGGAACACTTTGAGTAGCTCACTGTCTTAATTAATCCATGCAAACTTGTACATTTTGCCCACATGGAAGTGTCCACCCACATCAAGCTCCAGGAGGGCTCTGCAGATATGAGATGATTTGTGTCAGTATCCTCAAATAGGATGGTGCATGAGACAGCTTGTGAGCAGAGTTGCTAAATGTTCTTTCAGGAATATATGTTGCCCATCCCATTTTTAAGTGCAGGATTTGTTCCGAAAGCTACGGAGTTGACGCACTTTATACACACACACGTGCGCCTATATAAAAAGACTGCTTGTTTACAGATATTCCAGGAACGTGTCCTTCAAAGCCAAATCCTAACTCCAACTCTTGTTGGCTTTGCACGGCATGAACAAAAAAGTCAGCTGGAAGCCTGAAAATTCCACAGTTCTTTGCGGCAACTTTGACAACTGCATGGCTTTCCACTCCAAAGACTGCATTTTTTTTTCATATTTCTTTGGTTAGAATTTACAGTGGCTGCACAAACACAAGAAATGCACCTTGATTGTTTTTTTTTTTTTGGTCCTTACATCTACATGTAGGTGTGCCTAGCTGTGTTATTATATACGGGTTGAATACTTATATCTGATAGGAGACAGAATTCTTGCAAATATTATTGTTGAACATGTCAGTCAGCAGGTAGACAGTAGACACTGACAATAACACTGGGTTAGCGTGTATTTTGGAAAAATGCATGCAGCAGTACCTTTTTTTTTTTTACAGCAGTGTACTGCCCTCTGGAAGGCTTTATGGAGTACATCCATTGTTTTGTTACAAGTTCATCATGAGCGGCCCGTCACTCACTCTGATATGATTTAGACTCAGTAACTTGGGCGATGTACTTCTCCTTTTTTAATTATATGACAGACCAAAGTCAACAATTGCAAAAAAAAAGAGAGTACAGTGCCCCAGTTCCAGGTTGAAATTCTGCAGATAAACAACGTTTATCACTTATGAGCTTTGGCCAAAAGCATCCCATACATGTACATCCTTCAAAAATGACAAAATTCACCTGTTTTCAACAGAATCTGCAGGTGGAATTGAGAAATCTACAGCTAAGCCACAAATACATGTACTGCAAATGAACAACAGTCACAGTGGATTTTTGCTGGATTCAGGAGGTTTTTCACCAAAAAATGTCTAGAGAAACATCGGGTTAAAGCACTGTTTATTTCATGAGCATCATACGCAATGATACCACATACATGTAAGCTCCTCAATACGGTAACTCCCACGACAAATATGCTTGAAATATCATTAGGTTCAAGAGTACCCTTGTATACAGTATATCAGAGGAAGCAAGTTGGCCCACCGGTAGCTCAGGTTTTCTGCTCAGGTATACCCTGGCCTCAACAATACTAATTTTAAACTTTGTTTGGAGTTTTCACAGAAAGTAGGCTGCGCACAGGATTCAATGACGAGGTAAAGCACAGTTTAGTACAATCAATGGTTGTAAACCGAGTTGGGGTCAGAGGATCAAAATGCAGAAAGTATGACCACCCACTGACACAGACTCAAGATTTTTTTTTGCGTCTTACTGTAAAGCAAGTACCGATTCAATGACGCCGAGTGTGTTGGATGAGTCAGGGGTCTAGGATCTCGGAATTTAGACGGGGTGAAGGTCATCACACGTGCATGTAACTTTGCCACAGGTGCTAACATTCTACAGACATTTCATTAATGTACTGACTGTACATGTAATGTACATGTACATTCTATGAATGTACAGTGCACTTGTGCAAAAAAATAAAGAAATCAATGAAATAAACAATACTACTACCGATAATAAAACAGTTCTTATTAAGTGCATAATACTACAAAGTACTGCATCTATGTGCTGTATTATCATTTTCCCTGCACACTGGGTTAACAACTGAAGATTCCTGAAACCATCTCAGCTTCCTGGGGAGCATACACATACATGTGCATGACTAGCCTGATGCTGCCATATCAGGAGCAAACAGCTAAACCTAACCGTGTCTGACCTCACAGGTACCCATTTACTCCTGAGTGGAGAGAGGCAGGCAGGGGTAAAGTGGCTGGCCCAAGATCACAACATGCTGTCACCAGTTGGATTCGAACCCCTGACTCTGAGAAGCTACAAACCCTAACCATGAGGCCACACGCCCCCAAGAAATATAGAAAGCAAGCAAAGTTGCCCTTACGTACAAGTACATGTACATGCTATGACAAGTTTTATGTTAACAGATCTGCAGAGAGCCTTTTTAAAACTTTCAAGTTGCAGATACATACTGTACACTGCACAAGTTGAAGTTAACAGAACTCAGAACAATTTGTTGGAATCCAATCTATATTACCGGTACATGTACTTTTTTTTGACTGGGTGTGTAGCTAGACTAATAGGCATTATGAAATGAAAGGCTTGAGCTGCATTGAAGGAGCCATTATTCTGGTTAGTAAATCCCCAGACAAAAAGGTAGAAACCTGAGCAGCATTTAAAGGATTAACCAAGCAAAATACAGCTTCACTGACTCCAGGAATAAACCACAACACCGTAAGAAGAATAGGCAAGGCAATGCACTTTCCTTGCAACTCCTTTGCCTCCATGCAACAGATCAATTGACTCAGCCCAAGAGATTCTTAATAAATCCAAACTTGAATAAGATCAGTCCTGGAGCTCTTACACGAATGAAGCTATGGGATGGCAAGTAAAAGTAACCCAAGCAATTTGCAGTGCTTGTTTGTTTGTAGCATCAAAATAAGTACGAGAAGTCGCCTTGAAAAGATTTCCGATTTAGATACGCAGTGTGTTCTAGTATGCCAGACTACCACAAATTTGCAGTTCCACATTGGGCTAGTTCGATTAAGGACCACTAGTTAACTATTGGTTGGTTCATGACGTACATGTATCTAGCTCAGGTGCAGTGAAGTTGAAGTGCAAACAAACAAAGTCAAAGTCAGGTCATTAGGACGAAGGAGAGAAAAGGTGGCCACAGGAAGAGTAAAGTATCAAAAATTAAAGTGAAAATGGTCGTTGACTACGTAACATTTTTCCAGCACTTTTCTTATAACTGATCCTCTCTGCACTGTGCTATTGAAAACAGTTTATGGCAACCAACAATGCGACCAACCTCAGTAGGCTGGTACCAGTAGCTGACTAGACTAGTCCAGGCATCAGTGACTAGCGTGCATTCGATCAGAGTTAGTCGAACTACGGTTAACTACATGTATGGTCCTTGATTGAACTTGTCTCAGGTACCTAGTGTGAGCTAAAGAGGTCCACATAAAACAGGTTGTGTGCACCTTGTGTGGACTAAGCACCACTAAGGTCCATGCAAAGTTACCCCCCTAATGGAAAACAGCTTTAGAGACACTTGGGTTAGGGTTATCTATCGCAAAATGAAAAAGATTCATCAAGGAAACCATTAATGGTATTCACAGTTCAAGAAAATGAATCTTTTCACTGAGGTTTCTCAACTACATTGACAGGAATGTCCACACTAGGTCTGTAAAGTAAACGTGTATGTGTCAACATGTGTACACATGTACCTACATACAAATTAAATGTATGTAAAAAGACCCCCTCTCATACCTTTCTGGTTGGATGGAGAGACCTCAGTACACTACTATACCCGTGGGAGACAAGAAAGGTGGAATCTTATTCCTGGGTCAAGATTCGAACTATTCCCTTGATAGACACTAAAAAGTGGTTTATAGTGAGGACAGTTCAGCTCTGATGCATTTCAGGGCAATAATTTTCCATGCATGCAAATCTCAATCTCAATTATTTCTGCACAATGTACAATTACTCACAAGAGCCAGGTCTGTCATCGAGGGGGGACCAAAGGTCCTCCCCCCCAAGCAGCTGCCCCTCCCACCATCAGCAGAAACCACAAGCATGAAAATAATCTTTTGTTCCACCTCCCAAAGCCCAAAGCCCAAAGCTGGCGACAGTGCTGACAAAGGCAAATGCTGACCCCTGGGCAAGCAATTGATTAATTATCGATCAATGGGTTAGCCTGATGCATTCCACGCAATCCGGAATGGTACAATCATGGTATTGAGAACACTGCTGGCAACATCAGAGTATAATATATATTACAATATATATTTATATATTTGGAGTGCGTAAGTGATGCAACAATGTTGGTGATGCGGAAGGGGTTGCTGGTGTGCACAGTTTAAAGAATGTGGGGGGTTGAGCAATAATAATCAACCTTGCGCAAATAACACAGACATTTTTACAGAGGTACCGGTACCACTAGATGTATATAATAAATTCCAATTTTCCATCAATCATGGAAATGAAACATTTCATTTCTAAATGTTCTCACAGCACCATAAAATGATTAAAAACTGTGATTTACAAACTACTGCTGCAGTTCTAAGCAAGGCAGTGTTCTGAATGACGGGGTGCAAAATGGAATTTTTAGGGAATGGAAAAGGATTGGCAACCTGCTACAAAGCGACACACGAGAGGAACGAAAAGTTACAAAAAAAAAGAAACTAAAAATATTAATTTTGATAAAAACCGTCCTCATTCAGCACCACGCTGAGACACAAACTTTGCCAAAAGGACAGCCAGGGTCCTGTTGGCCAGAATTTCTGGTTGATCGATTTTGTTTGCCTTGCCCTGCCCCTAGGTCTTTGACCCTAATATTTGAGGAGATCTTCGAATTGAGAGTACAATGGGACATTCGGAGAGACCTAAACAATGACTGGAGGTCATTCCAATGAGAGACTCCACAAATCGCCTATTCAGTGGAAGATGAATAGGGTTTTGGGAACCGAGTTGCATACTATTCCTAATTAATACCAACTATGGAAGTTGTGACGTGGCAAAAGGTGAATTCTCCCAAGTTGCATAAAAGGAGTGGCTCAGAGAAATGGTGGTCACTATCTTAAATAGTGATGTTTACAATCATTCTCAAAAGACAATGCCATATAGACGAAGAGTACTGAAGCTTAATTCTGATCAAAATGTCACCTCATTCAACACCTATGGTGACTTTCTACACATTTAAAAAAAACTTTCTGTCACAAGGGAAAGAGTTCCATGTGTGTACATGTACATCACATGACACCCTGTGCACAAACCCTGTGGGACATGTTTGAACAATTCTGTGTTTTTTAACTAAATGTTCAGACATTTTCCCTGCTAAATTTTTTTAGGGGGCCACATTATCACTTTCTGATGGCTTCCAAACTAATGCAAGGAAAATTAGTGATTTCCCCATACACTCTAACCAGTGACGTCACACAATAAAACCAAGCATTCCAAGCTTGAATGCATACATTTTTACTCCAAGCCCAAATGGTGAGATTTTATAAATGGTGGAGTAGGTCTATCGTACTTGTACAAAAAAGTTGTAGTCATTTGACATTTTACATGGCCTAAATTAGTAAAAACTAAATTTTACATGTATGTCGGGAAAATTCGGACCAGTCTCAAAGGGTGTGCATACGAGTTTCAATACATCCAACTACATGGAACTTTTTCCTATGGCTAATGCATTTCATGTTTTTAATAGGTACTATCTGTTGGTCCCTCCCGGCCCAGGGCAGAGCCGCTGGCAAACGCTACAACGGGGCACTGTTATTGACTGTGTTCACATCGACGTGTACCTCTTCATAGCATGCCAGCAGACCGTGGCTTATTTATGAAACTGTGACTGAACTCTTTCAGTTGCAACCAACAACAAAAGTTAACTGACTAACCTTTGGCTGAGTGAATAGTTTGCTCAAAGACCGAATCCTTTCCTCTCTCTTTATCTTGTTCGGCCATGGTTTTTTAATCGCACCAGGAACCGGGTACCGGCATCTCACCAAGCAACTTCTTCAATTCTTCTTTGGTGAAACCCCCAAAACACGGTTGAAACTTTAGAAATGCAAACTTATGACTTGGCCCAAGGAAAACTGTCTACGGAAGACAGTTATCCTACCACACTGGACTTGTGGATTTCGAGCCAGTGCCAGTAGCCTGTAACTGGGCCGACTTGCCCCCGTTGAAGTCAGGGTTCGTCTGCGCCTTGGTGCGCGGTCTGCCAAGCTAGCCTAGGTGTTTGGTGTGTGCGCGGTGATTTACGCACCACACAGAATCCGACTACAATTGGCCGTCGGATTTACTGTCATTCATAATACATGCCTCTGTGCTAGGCTACTGACTTGGATGGGATTTAACTGCTGTCAATAATGTTTGGACTACGGTCTGCCTCTGACATCTCTGATTACCATAACCATTGGAAAAAGGGATAGGGGTTGGGCTTGAACGTACGACTGTGTGACTTTTGTGGTCAGTCCGTGTTCAAATGGCTACGGCTGAAAGTCACGGGCGCGCTTATGAAAGCCGCTTCACACATTTCACGTGGATTCGTCCGTCACTGCAAGCCGTAACCAAGGAATCTGACGCCGCTGGAGCAACACGTGGATGCGTAGGGCTGGCATTGCATGCATTTGATGGGGGGGGGCGGTCAAAGGGTAAGGAGTCCAGTAAACAAGGCGACTGGAAACGCATGCAACCTGACAATTACTTCAGGGTTTTCTTTCCAAACTTACCGGCAACTTGCAGCACCACACGATCGGCCAGATTCGTCACCTCCACGAACCACCTGTAGTTCTCATCGCCTCTTCCCTGCCTCTCCAAGACGTCTGTGACGGACATGCGGGAAATGGGCCCGCCTTCGCTAAAGTCCATGTCGCTGCCTCACGACGACTGTGACCCTGCTCTCCTCCGAGAATTGAAACCATTAAAAATGTTGAAATGTAACAGATTATGCTGTTTTTACTATCACGGGTGAATGATGTTGCTGCCGCATTTGACCAAGTTCATGGCGCGTGACAGATTCGCATATTTAACACTGACTGCAACTGAGTCTTTCATAGTAGATCCAAAATGCCACGCGATCATTGATGCGACTACATTTGTAACTTTTATTTTCTTTCTGCGGCGTCAATGACATGAGAGTGGCACAGAGACAAATCATGTGCATTTCGGTCGTCTGTAAGAGCCCGACCTATTGGGCTACGTGACGATAAATCAATACAACCTAATATATTCCCGAAGGATGCATCGCGACATAGCTGTGACACCTGTTGATTCCGCACGGTTGGAATTTCGTTTCGACTTTGATCCGTGGTTCAAAAGCTGGGTTAATTCATATACACATTACTTTTTTGTTTTGCTTTGTTTTTTTTACCTCCCAACAATTTCAATGATGTTCAACCTCTTACACATTCAGATCACTTCTGGCGAGCTAGGGTTATAGGCCTACGGAAAGGTTTACACAAAAGGTTCACAGAGTGGGCCCTAGTGCTAGTAGGCAGGCGAGGCCTACTAAGCTAAGCTATGTTCGACCCGGACACAGGTGAGCAGGCTGTTCAATTTTCCCGTACTACAGGTGGTAAGGCCCCACATCTATAGATCAAACTCGATTTCAGCAGTTTTATTCATTCTTAGGCGCTGGCACTGGGCTATCAATTATAATACCTTCTGAATGTGAGTGCTGATCTCGTGACGTAACACCTTTCTGAAAACTGTACATGGGTGAGCCACGGTGCCAGAGTTCTGTACCCGCGATATGATCCCACTATTGTTATCAAGCGAGCGTGTAATTGAGAAGTCCAGTGCAATAGCAATCCTAAGAACCCCAAAGGAGCGGCAAATACGACTGGGTGTGAAACGATCAGTTGAAAAAGACACGCATTTTTCAATGGATTTGGTCCTTGACCTCTGACTTTCACTACCGAGAACCCACGGGTTCAGTAACAGGTCATGTTTTTGACAATGTTAGGTCCACATTGGCTAAAGTTGTATCGAGTGTCTCCGAAGCGGACACTCCAAGTTTGTCTTCATCCCTCAAGCGATTTTGCAACCAATGCGTGACTGTATCTCCTCTATATAAACTATGATGAGCAATGTGCGTGACAATTCCACAAACATAACCATTCAAACGCCACACTCGGCACAAATCAAGAGAACTTGAATAATCCTGTCCACTCCCCCGGACGCATTTAAAAGCTCTTGAGTGATTTTCGCAGTAGAAGTTGAATAAAGTACAGTAAAGACGAGCGTTGCGCCCTCTTGCTATAATCGTTCGTGTCTTATGTTTTTGAAGGCTTCCCTTGTTCCCAACTATACACATATTGTAATAATTTACCTGAGCTGCCAATTCTTGGTTGGAATGTTGTAGGGAGTCGCTAACAAATTCGAGACCTACCACGCGCCACCGTGACAATTCATTCTTCAGCGAACTTTGTTTTTAGGGCCAATAGCAACTTTCAATGCACACGCAATTTTTAAAGAGAGTTCATTTTCTCCGCAAAAAGTCCGTTCAGAACATTTTCCAAGTTCCACAATAGGTTTTCCCGCTCAAATTCGTAAAAAATACCTGCAGATTCGTTTCTAAGGTACGCATTCGCTACTCATACCTTGGATACAGGCAGTTTGTTTCTCGACACTCACAAGTTAGGCATTTAAGTCATTCAATTAATGCTTAACGCCCCCATTTCTAAAGTAAATCATCTTGATGAGGGCGTCAATCACTTGGGGAGCCGGGGGGGGGTTACACAAAGCAAAACAAACGTGAGCGCGAGTCGAAAAAAAAAACCACACACACACTTAACTGCTTGATGTACAGGTCCGGGCATGCTTGCAGACATTTGGGAAAAAAGTTAGATGGCATACACACCCACAAAAAAAACAAATATTATTCTGAAAATTAAACCAAGTGATAATTGCCCCCGAACATTCAATAAACAGTTATTTATTCACAGCACAAGTAACAAAAACAATTTGCTGTCTTGTATTTGTGTATTTCAAGATGAATTCGAAAGAAAACATGGAATGTCTGTATCGGCTGGCAGATTTCTTTCAAGAATTTCATGAAAACAGGTCAGCACAATTTTACAGTAGGCAAGAGTGAATTGTACTGCGGATAAGTTTGCCTAAACATACAAAATTTGCGGAAAATTTCCCCTAAAAACACTTGGTTGAATTTTCATAAAGGCGACGCAAGACGGACGACGGGCGACGCACGACGGAAAATGGCATATATGGCACTGGAAAATGGCAGAATTGGGACCCAACAAAAAGTAAGAGGCGACGGACGACGGGCGTCGCGCAACGGACGACGCGCGACGGACGACGGGCGACAAAATAATTGTCCCTACAAGTTACGCCAACGATATGATGACACAGAAAATGAATCCACAGACGGTCCAAAGATATATAAGTGGACTGTCTTTTTAGAAAATTTATCCAAAGATAAACTATTAAAAAGTGACACAACCACCATTGGAATGAGGAAGTGGAAAGACAGCTTGACTAAAGCGTGAGAAATGAAGTCGTGAAAGATTAGCAGCGGCGGCGACACGAGACGTCACGGAGACAGACCGTGGCGTCCGTGGGGGCACGTGCTTGGTGAAACGCACGTTCTGCGAGCGATGCTTTCTAAAGGGCCAAGGATCGGTATTCAATCTTAATTCATATTTATGTCACGCTGTCATTGTCCTTCCATGCCATTATCGCTGCTGTCGTTGTTCGTAACATCGTTTCTTTAGGATCACGTGGTCGTCCCGGCATTTACTGGTATGAATGGAGCGCGGGTACGGTACAAGACTCACTGAAAGCCAGAAAGTCTATAAAGCTCATTTATATAAAAGGGTCCGGTAAGCTGTGCAGGTACAAAAACACTCCGGTAGGGGGGATATCGAAAACATATCTGACGATGACAGACTTGCCACGAGGAAAAACAGCCAGGATAAGAGTGTTGCTGCCTTAAACGAGGGTGCGGGTGTGATATTTTTCCACGTGATTGGGACATCACAGCAAGCCAGTTTGTTCAACTTTAAGGTATACCGAGAACGACACCCCCGCAAAGTATTGTCTGATCTCGTCATGTATCACTGAACCAGTTCATGGCAAGGTTTAACAAGACCCCCCCTTCCAGCTCTACTGAATAGCAGGTATAGGAATCGAGAATTCCGTGCACGTATACACACAGGACCCGAAACATGGCTGGCCCTATGTGTTGGCGGAACATGCTTGCAATACGGCATGGCCGTCTCCGGCAATCTGTACTTCAAAAATAAATTAAAATAAAATAAAATAAAATAAATTAAATAAATACGTTTATTCTCAGATACCGGCCAAAAAAAATCTCTCTACTTACCTAAATTAAGCGTTTCCCCTGATAGCACGTCAGCATATTTATTTCTACTACATCTAAGGTTAACTGGTCTATCTAAGAATATAAACATTGCCGTGATATTGCACACATGGCGATTTCACTGCGGCTAATGTGATACAAAATGACAAGCACACAGCGCGTGTATTTGGAGATGACTTTGGGACTAAGTACGTTCAGTTCAACTCATCCCATGTGCGGCAGAAAATATCCTAGAGATTTTACCACACGATTTTTTCCTTCGTCATTGCAGGCCAGGGTCTTGCTATGATTCACTCTTTTCACCCGTGCATAATACGTCTGCAGCAGTCCCAACGCATCACGTCTGCATTGCTCGACATTGACTTAGGCTCATGGCTAGCCTTTGGCACCCTCGGCAACTACCCGTTGCTCATCCATGCGCCGGTTCAACTATGTGCTTGGCGAGGCTGGCAACAGCTAGCCCAGGATGTCTTCATTAGTATTTGCCGCTGCGGGCGGAAACTTTGATAACCCTGTTTTCGCTCTCATTGAGCTTCAACCTCTACACTTAAAAATGTGCATCATTTAACCAAGTGACACCTATACATACCTTGACACAAACTCGAACATATCTGTCAAATAGGCCTATAAGACGTCGACCCTGTGAAAGAAATTACGGATACAGATCTATTGCTTCCGGAAGTTAGTATCTTTTTGAAGTTTGTGACAATGTCGGTGATTATCAGGTGTAAACGGTCGTTTCTTTCCTGCCGATACGGCTTGGCGAAATATTGTCCCCCAAACGGGCGACGCAGTGCTTGGGTAAGTACGCGTACGGATCGGCTTTTCTTCGAAGCAAACAAAGCCGAGGGAATGCTTGCTGAACAATATTCTTCAGAATGTCTTGTTACATGAAACCTGTCGGGAGTGGAACACAGCAACCGGATTTACAACATCATAATACATATAATATGTGACCCGCTTTGTGACGGTCTCTCGGTCCCAAGGGACGGAGCTCTGGAAATTGGGGAGGTCGACATGTCAGAGAGGGCGTGCCACTGCGATGAATTCGAATACCCTCCTTACACATTACCTTGAGCGTAGTTATTTTATGATTCCTGCATGTGTAATGTGTTACATAATGTATAGGGCGTTATAAAGAAGGATAGCTCCATAGTTCAGCAAGTTGTCAGCGAGCCTGCTGTAGGCCTAGTATATTTTGTTTAATTATTTTGGTCCCATGCACTCTATATAATAAAATTTCCTAAAATGGAGCTGGGAGAAACCATATAAAACCCTAGCTCCCTTAGGTCAAATAACCATGGATAATTATTGACGAAAGACCAACTTGTCTGTACACTTTCAACAAAAAACACACATATCCAGTTTAGTCCCAAGCCTACTGAACTCTATCCAACCGAGTATGACAGTATTAAGCTACACTTTGTAATTTGTAATCATTACTAAGGCATGAGACTGAATTTCAAAAACTGATGTTACCGATTTGATAATTACAATACAATTTCCAAGCATCTGATTAAACTAAATAAACGAGGCCGGTGATTCAGCTTCAAAATGAGGGCAATTTAAAAAAAATCTATTTTGCATTCAAGAATACAACTGCACTTCACCCTCTACCATACTGACTAGTAACAGGAGACATCAAGAAAACATTCTCTTCTGTAAGGTTGCCTTTTAAAGTATACAGAGGGGAGGGCAGGAGGCAAGAGACATGGGCGTGGCCATGATTTTTTTTTGGGGGGGGCAAAGCACTCACCAGCAGCATACTGACGAACCATTGACAATGGAAGGAAATCACCTTCCAAGGTATTTTCAAGCAAATTCTGATTTTCATTTACCCTTCCTCCCATTTTCCCCACTTTTGTATTCTAATTGGGGGGGGGGTGTTTGGGGCTGGACCCCTTCCTTGCAAAACCCACGGCAAGAGACACTACTTTTTCATTGGGGGAAAAAAGTCACACAATTGGCTGTCTCCTTCTTTGCAGGTCTTCATACACTGTAGCACAGCAGGTTTTGGTATGAGAAAAAACATCATCAGAGGCACCCAACATCAACTTTGGTGGTGTTGCGTGGGTGTACCTGAATGTTTGCACATGAATGTTGTTTGTGCTCCACACGTCTGAAAAGGCTAACCAATTCCCACTGGGCCTTTCTTAACCTGCCCACCATGTGCAGGGCTCCGGTGAGTGATTGTCTGGCAGCATGTGGGGACCAACTTTTCACATACACACACCCTGGACTTTGAACTGAGCTCAAGCGTAAAACATTGGACAGAATCTGTACTGGTGGTTACAACAATGGACAGGTTTTTACTGACACTTACAGAATCGAGGGGTTCTAAGAAATCTTTGGGTCAACCTAAATGCAAGCATCATGCTGCATCTGTCATCCAAATCAAGTGAATTTGGCACCGTCACTGAACATGACACAAAATACACAAGGCCAAGTCTCGTGGTGACAGTTGTAATTTCAGGGTTCCTGCACCTAAAGGACAATTAATTTCAATGACTTTTCTGTGATTTTCCATGACCGAATTATGAAAATTCATGACCCAATAATGCAATTTCTTGGACTATTCAGACTTTAAAATGGTGAATAAAATTACGCATTTTATGCACTTATTTCTGGTAACAGAAATGACACACAGTGTTTGAAAAATTCCATGACTCTGCTATGACTTTTGTCATTTTTACAAAATTCCATGACATCTCCAGGTCTGGATAAAGAAAACAAGTTTCCATGACTTTTCCAGGCCACGGGAACCCTGAATTTGCTCAAATCAAGTTTTGTCTTTATGAAGCAGCATTACTTTAATTGCGATAATACTTCTGGTTGAGTGACATCTTTGAAGTGGACATTTTCCCTGAAAACAGCCGTATATTTTGATTTTTTTTTGGGAGCACCTCGGAAGTCAGAATGCTACAGAATGTTCAAATGAAAAAGTTGCAAACTTAAATCGGAAACACCCCCCACACCCCGTTTCTTTGTAGAACAGGGCATGTTTCCAAATGGGTAGTGGTCGATGTTCATATAAAGTAACTTAGGAACAGCGCATTATTAATTAAAAGAAAAAACAGGAAAGTTCAAACTTCTGAGTCATTCCATTCAGCTCATCGATCAACATTTTTAGTACAGTCCGGACTAAAATGAGCGACTGTTTCACTTCAGTGTTGAACACAGTAGACCAAAGCAAATGCATGGACCTTCAATGTGCCGGGTTCTGCCTTTGACACCTTATGCCAAACTGGCAATTTCAAGTGTTACGCAAGTGCACCAAGTCTTGCAACATGCTCCCTTGGCTGACCCCTTGCTCTCATCCCTGGAGCAACCCAGACACGCCGTGTCCCAACTGGTGGTAGTGACGGCTGGCACACATGCAGTGTGACTTTGTTTTGACTCCCACGTGACACATGGATCAGACCGGAGCCAAAGAGGGAGGAAAACACACAGTTTGGTGATGACAGAAGCTGGTTTTATTCAGAGACCACAGGGCAACCTGTTCGTTTCTCCTCTCTTTTTTTTCTAACAAACCGAGGCATTAGTTTCAGGGCAACTTTTCCAAGGCACAACTTGCAGGATGATAAAAGAATTCAACTTGAACAAGAAACCACTGGGGTTTAATGCAGGCAAGTACCTATAAAGAGGGTTTCCAAAACCTAACACTTTGACCAAGGATGTATTTTGCACAGTAGAGACAAGAATTCCAAACAATTTTTAGAAAGTTGGCAACTAATCAGACATTTGGCTTTGACCATTTCAATGCCTCTAGCACCCAAGTTTGTGCTGGCCATTTGATTAGTCCACTCTGAAGCTTCCTAGGTGAAGTGACTAATCAACATAACATGATCGCAGGTGTAAATAGATAAAATATGTTTTGCGTATTTTGCCATTTAGATGGTTGTGACACTAGTTGAAAATATTACCTCCAATGAATGCCACTGTGTGTCACATGATGCATGACATTGAAGAGCTGATTTGCAAGAGTTGACAAACTATTCATTTTGTTCGAGCAAAGTATGGTTGAGGGTCTAACTGTACTCTAACTCCTCAAATGTTATTGCAGAATTTGCTCTTGAGCACAACCGAAACACTGCCCTCGAATTTGCAGCTCTTCTAGAACCTCCACAATCCACCACTAAAGTAGGATTGCCGGAGGCACATTTTCTGAACTTGAACATTTGTACTGCAGCCACCTTTGTGTGAAATTGCCAGGAGGATGGTCTCTATCCTCCTTGATCTTGCAAAATCTCCAAAAACCTCTCAGTGGATTTTGAAGGAAATTTCGGCAGGTTACTGATGAGACTGTACTTTTTTTTTCGTAGTACAATGACCCACTTTATATTTGAGGCCTGTTTACTTTACTCTTAACAAAAAAGTTTAGATCAGGGCATCAGAGTTATATGAGCCAGTTGCTGATTGGCTGCATGTCTGAGAGGGAAAAGGGGGCAAAAGACAGAATGGTACTTTTGAAAGAAACTGATGAACCAATGCTAATTCGGTCTGGAAATCTGTCTGTGACCGTTTCGTGTTCACTGAGGGGACAAAAGTCTTGCCTGCAGCCTCTGCAGAAAACAGCAGTCAGTGGTCTCGGCAGGTGCCTCAGAGGTCTTTTTTTGAAAGTGCAGTAAACCGCATTAAATGTCAGCTCCCCACATGGAACTCCCTGCCGTCTGTGGCTGCCAAAACAAAAAAATGGAAGAAAAAGTCTGACACTGAACTGAAACAATCCAGAAAAAAAAAATATGCCTGCTTAAGTGCTTCCCTCGATTCTCCATTTTCAACAACTGAGCGTTCCACCTACCGATTTCAAGGCATTCTTCGCCGCGTCTCTCTTGTCAATGTTGCTGGCCAGCGCCTGGCTGCGATAAATCAGATTTTTGGTCTTCTCGATGACCTGCTGGTACGGTGATACGTTCTGCGAACCCATGACAACATGACCCTGAGGGAGGGGGGAAAAAAGACTGCAGATGTTCACAGCAGAAGAATTACCAGACGTAAAATGATCACACAGCATCATTTACCAATTTGTCAATTTATTTACTCTTTTCTCCAAGTAGGGCTCTGTTTCATTGGTCATGAGACCAATCAGTCATTTTTCAAACTCAAAATTACTCAGAAAATTATACAGAATTAGAAATTTCCAATCTCCCTTCTGGAGAGGCCCTACAACCATTCTTTTGTGCAATACCTACTGCAGTCGAAGTCTAAATTTGTTTGAAACTGCCGGGGCAAACCAGAAAAGTTTGAAACTTAACGCTTATTTAAATGAAGGAAAACAATAAGCAGTATCAGCCAATAAGTGGAAAAATGCTCCAAACGAAATGTTGCGATAAAGTTGACAGAAGGACCGATAACAAAACATTTGCTTTGGGTGCAAATGGAAAGTTTAAAACAAGTGATGCAAAAATGATGTCCAAATCCTTCCCAAGCCAAATGGCAAAACAGACCTTGACCTTAACATTTTTTTTTAACAAGCCTGCCAGGCACGTTACCTTATTTTGTCACTAGCCCACTGGACAGTTTTCTCAGCAAAACTAACCATGACTGGCTTTTTTCAACTTCATTATTTCAACCATTACTGTGGAGTCTTGCTGTCGAGTTTTAAAACTGGAGGATTCAAAACTGTCACAATTACTGATAAACAACACGTACGATCAATTTCACAGCATTTATGTTCTTCATCTTTACCAAAATGACAGTTTCAAACAGGTGGGTTTTCTTTCCTAGCCGGGCGAGGTAAGAACGCATTTTACCAGCCTGCAGCAGCTTTCCCCAGAATTTGTACATCGATCTAGTGCTAAGGTCAAGGCCTGCAAAAGAGGCAGGCAGCCTGTGAGCGGTCACCAGCTGATTTTTGCCTTGGCACAGATTTTGCTTAGCGTAATTTCCCGGGGCACAGCAACGTCAAGGAATGTAAACGAGCTCAACGCAGAGTTTCCACTAACCAACTTCGAGTCAATCTTGGCATCCAGGTGGGCGTTTCGGATGAGGTTGACGATCCAGCGTTCCGCATCCTCCGCCTGCATGTTCAGCTTGTCAGAAAGCATGCTGAAAAGAGTTGCAGTTAGAAGGAATGACCATCCAAACGAGGCACAATTACAGCATCGGTAAATATTTAACAGCAATCAGTTTTCCTAAAGTCATGGAAAATCCTGGCAAAAACAATGTTGTCCTCGAAAGTCATGGAAAAGTCATGAAAATCAAAATCATGCAAGGGGTTATTTTTGGTGGGTCACTTTTGACGTGATTACAATATGTGATAAATTCACAGGCTATCTTTGTCTGTCTTCAAAATACAAAGCAACTTTTCTTAGCAAAATGTCACTGAAATTGTCAGATGTTAGTTCTAGATAGCCCTTGGAAAAGTCGTGAAATTTTGTTTTCAGATTTCTGGGAAACCCTGGAAAATGGTCCAGGCTCTGGGAATTATTTTTGCTATGCTTAGCAACCCCTTGAGAAATGTTTGTAATTTAGCAGAATTTGCCACCAATCATTTCATAACCATGCTGAGGAAATATAAGCTGTTGTCTGGAAAATTATACAAACAGACACATGAACAACAAAACAAACATAATTGAAAATTTTTGTGGCCTGTAACTAGCAAAGCTTTCTGGAGACCGAACTTTTTCTGAACTGTGAAATGCTCCCTCAGAAAGTGCCTCCTCAACTCACTTGATGCTGATGCAGTTATGGATGCGACAGAACGTCTCAAAGATGAACATCCTGGCATTCTCGATGAAGTCCTCTATACAGGCTACCAGGAAGAAATCGTTGATCAGAACCTGCAACAAGTGAAGAACATCATTACCGTTTTGGTTTGTTGTAACTTCGGTGTAACTTTAATGACTTGCTGGTCTTTTCAACCCCGTGGGAATTGCTTTGGCTGTTCTTTCGGTTTCTCATCAGTAACTCTACACTTGCCAGACCCTGCAGAGTGCAACAGGTGTAAAAGTCTGGTGCACTTTGTTGCGCCGGGAAATCAACTGCAGTAAAATAATTTTTCCCACATTGAGACAATGGGGGCCGAGTCCCACTGAACAATGCCACTGTTGGATCCTGTGGTGGCTGACAACCACAGATCCTGTGGTCGTTTTAGCCTTGGGGATAGTCGACCTGTTGGAGCTCGTTGCCCTTTGCACGGCAAGCCACTTTGAAAGATGATACTGACGGATGTGTGAGGCAGGGTTTCTAGCTAACATTCCCTGGAGGGGCTAGGGTTAATAGGCTGCCTCAGACATGATCTTGGTACCACTCCAAACTTATATCAAGCTCTTCCCTCTGTTATTAGTCGAATTGACAAATCCAAAACCTCATTTCCCTCCGTACGAATAGGATTGAGGAAGGTGAAATATTGATGTACGGAATTCTGACATGTATTACTTGATATGCAATTTCCATCAGTGCCAATCAACCCCACTCCCAAAAAAATGTTAAGAAATTTTTCCAATGCTTCCAAATCTGCCACTATGCAGGAAACCAATGGCACATTCTTTGTGCTGCAAATGCTCATGGGGCACCTAAACCCTTGTAGATTAACAGCAGGCTGTTGTACACCTCTTTCAATCCTACAACATTCTCCAAACCTCCTGGTGGATTCTGAAGGTTTCAGGACTATTAAGCCCACAGCAGTGCCCAATCACACCACCAACACAAGATTTCCTGTCACAACAAGTCTTTTGCGAGTTAAATTTGAATAAAATCTGGTACTAAGTTGCACAAACTGCACATAAGCATAACAATTTGAATTCCCCAGATTAACGACACTGTTGCTATACTTGTGGTTCAGGGCAAGCTTTTGCATAGCGACCACTATCTCTGGAATGGGATGGTTCCTTTGCGTCCTTCTTATCCATTGAAAACAGTGTATATTGGTGCAAGGCGTCTCTTACGTAACCAAGCAAAAGCTTGCCTCCAATCACGAGGTATAGCAACAGTGTCTTTAGTGTATATAATTCAAATTTGTATGTGTAAGTTAATTTAAAGAACTCAGTGCACCAGATTTTAGTCCAATTTAACTCGCAAAAGACACATTCAAGTCACAAAGCTACTGAGATGAAATGAAACCAAACGAATTCCTTTATCACTGTTTGTGCCGTCACATTTATGACTGGTCTTCTGACGGTCCTGCCAACAACAACGCCAACTCAGCACTGCATCGTTGCAGGTGACACTAACTGGGGGGAAAATGTACAAAATCCAATGATACACAACTCACCGTTTCACAGTCCCGCAGTTTCTGCTGCGCGCCGTCAAAGTTAAAGTTGACGTAGAGGCACTCCACGAATTCCGTGATGGGGTCTCTGTAGGTGTACGACTCCTGAAAACCAGATCACAAAACGGCAACGAGTTCGTGACTAAAACATTCTGTAAAACTGACTTGGCTGCCAGTTGAAGCAAGATATCCAGTTACTGACTGACGCATCCTCAACTTGAAAAATTTTAACACTGGGCACATTAACCTTAACCGCTTACTGCTGGGGGACCCAGTTTCGGGTTCATTTTCTTTATACCTAATGCCGGGCTGCCCAAAACCGGACAAAAGAGCTGGGCCTTGTAACAAAAGACAGTACTCGGAACAAAAGACTGAGCTGCTGGGAATTGCCAACAGTTTCTCAGTTGTCAATAGCGTAGGAAATCCGTCATTGTTTTGATAGATTATACCACAGTTTGTGGCATTGAACCTGAGCAAATTACCACCAGGGACAAAAGCGCTCCAGTGATGAGCAATACAATACTGCTGCGCGCTAATCTGGCCCCTACTGAAAATATGCACTGCGGCGGTTTCGGGAACAAAAGAAAATTACATAACACTGCACAATCTGGGCCCTTTTACAAGGCGGCAGGCCTTGCTGCAATACTCGGGCGTCAATAAACGTTGTCTGTCAGATTAGTGTGGCCACCAGACAGTCATTTGTGTGGGTGTAAATGTCTAGTAAATGTAGTTATGAATTTTTAAAGAATTTTGAAAACTGAAAAAAAATGAAAAATCACCGGCCCAGCAGAATCAACATGAATAAACGGGCCCGGCACAAAATGGTTAACCCTCTATGGTGTATCTAATATCGTATTGAAATTGGAGAATGTTTGGGGAGTGTCGGGATGAGCAGTGTTTCCCCAACAGTGATGAAAGTTCTCCATTACATGAAACTAGAAAGAAAAAAAAAGTTTTCATTTTTGATAAAAAAAGAGATTTTTTTTGGAAAGCGGAGTTAAAAAACCACAGCAAGAAGCTGGTTAACAATGTCCACTTTCACTTACAGCCTGCTTGCATAGTCACAAGTTTATCTGTTGGATGTTCAAGACTTTTGAAATTTTCCGCCACGGGGGGCCACTGCGAATGAGAAAGTCCTTGCCTTTTTTTTGTTCCACTGCAACCGTGTACAACCAACTCAAGCCAAACACAGCGATAATGTAACCAAAATTACAGAATCTGTCAATCGCTGTCGGCCACACGTCTAAATCTGCTAGTTGCTAAAGCGATCAACGGCTTTCTTTGTCTACTCACCTGCTGGATGACTTTGACGAGGTCTTTCAAGACTGTCCGCCTCCGGTTCTTGTTGGTGATGACGGCTGTTGTGAGATAGCGGAGGATGTGTGGACACGTGGTCTGAATGGCATTCAGGTACCTGCCAGAGATGAACGCATTTGGAAACAAATTTTAAGCAATGTTAATACCTAATTCAATCCTCATCCTGCTTGGAATAAGTTTTTTTCAAAAGTTGATGGACAGCATGAAAAGAAATCACAGGCTGAAACTAGAGAGTTGTCAGGATGTATAGGAACGGGTGAACCCAGTGCTATTTGCCAGCCTGGGAGGCAAAATATATCAATAAATATGTTTGGAAACAATTGTGAAAAATAATTTGGCCAAGTCCTCACCCTGTTTTGAAACTGTCTTTCCCCAAACTTAAAGGACAATATGAAAAGGAATCAAAGATAAAAGCAACCCGGGGTTTGTCCCAGGATTTAAAGGAACAGAAATATTTCAACATTTTCAATCAAAATTTTTTGTTTTTCCAAAGCATTTTCAAAAGCACAGAGCATGTGTGCTAACCACATTAGAATTTTGATGAAATGTGAGAGCCTTCGGATTGAGAAAATGGCATGTTCTTACGCTGGCTGGTAGAGGAACTTGTCGATGATGACATCTCTCCCCTGCGGGTGATTGAAGTAGACAAACAGGCTCCAATGGATCAGCCACGTTCTCTGCTGTAATGACTGCAAGGGGGTGACAAACGTCTGGAAGGAAATGCAAACAAAAAAGATCTTGGACAGTTGCAGAGCAGTTGTACGCCTTCAAATCCGCCTCCAGCGGCAGCGCCCCCTTATCGGTTGAAAAGAGCCGCGTTGGTCGGGAGTATTCATTTTGTTGATAGCGATGGGACTGCAACACGTTTCCTAGTCATTTGTGAACAGGCGATCAGTATCAAAGGAGCCTCCGTTGCTGAGGAAATAGCGCCCTCTCTTGGTCCAGCTCAAGGCTAATACCCATGCCATGACCTCAGTATGAGACTCAATGGGTATCTACCAAGTCTGGCATCCTAACTGAAACGAACCAACACACCCCATCTACCACTGATAAATCTAAACCCTATGGGATCCATGTCTTAACAAGTGATGGCTATTTTTAAACAGAGATGACAGTCCTTTAATGGTAAGACAGGCTGAACATGTGCTACGTGCAAATGTTGTTTCGTGCATACATGGCATGGCACACATGCCATCAACTGGGTTCGGAATGTACGCTTTTCTTTTGGGCACCAGGTGCTCCATCAAAATGGTCGTCCACCTGCCTTTCTTATTCACGGCACTGATTGACACCCTAAAAGAGCCGGGGGTCAGATTCTACCCCTCCCCCTTAACGTTTTTCCCAATATTGCTGCAGTGCATTTTTTTTTCAGGAGTTAAACCTTCAGGATTTTTCAAACAACTCTTTGCGGTCATTTTGACACCAACTGTGTGAAAATAGGACATTCCATTCTTGTGCAGCGTGCATCTTTCCGAGACGGGTCAGCCAAAAATGCATACTTTTTTCCACTGCGGTGTTCAATGCATCTAGCCTGGAACTTCACATGACTGCAACAACAAACCTATTAACTGATTGACTTCAAACTTCACATTTGTAATGAAAAGGAGTGTCTTTATGTGCTTGCCACCCCAGCTGTGAGATGGTCCAAAAGAACCCGGCGCTTTTAGGGTTAAGTCAATGCTAGCTTGACTTTGATGAAAGCCAAACTTAATCCAGGCAAGCAAAGTAATGTGAAAAAGCACCCAGCTGATCCACATCTTCTTAGACAAAAGTGAGTTACCACCAGTGTTGTAGTCGAGACCACTTAAGACCTTCACAAGACCACGCAAGGCCACCATAACACCTCCAGTCTGAATTCAAGCCACAAGCTATTCAAATGAACTGCAACAAAAGCATTCCTTTGTCACTGTTCAACCTGTTACTTAAGACTGGTCTTGTGCATGGTCTTGTGTCTGGTCTTGTGACGGTTGCGACTACAACACTGGTTACCACTCATACAATTTGGCCTAAAGGAAGTTACACAACTGACAGTTGTGACCAAGCCCGGCCCACCCCAGGCAAGCCTGGCCGGGCTTGCCCAACCTTGCGTTACATATCCTAGCCAGTGAAAATCAGTTTTGCCTGGCCCCATCCAACTAAGCTCATTCCAATCCGGCCTTTTCAAGTCCATGCCAGGCAAGCCAAGTTAGCTCCATCCTGCCCAAACTAGTTCAAACCGGTCAAGACCAGTTCCTGCTCCCTCAGGCCCGCCCAGCCAAACCCACACCAGTCCAACCCCTCCCCCCCTCACTTACGTTAGAATCTATCACCTCCTGCAGTTGGTTGAGGTCCTCCAGTGCCTGATCCCAGTCCTGCTTCAGGATCTCAGAGGCCAGTTTGCCCCACAGAGCGGGCATCGCGTTCTTGTCATTCTGCGAGATCTGTGCAAATGCAGAAATGAAATTTCCCACAGCATCGCTCAACTCTGGTCGTGTTTCCAAAGGGACCCCTTACACTAGCTTACCAGAGAAGGTCCAGTAACTTGAGTGCATCAGCCCTAATTATGTCTGGTCAACCATATACGAATGACACTCTTTGTTGAAAGTTGCTGATCTGGGCAGTAAAACGAATGTATTCTCTCCAGATCAATTCTCTCCCTGCCTCCCTGAGATCTTCGCTGATCTCAAAACTTACTGAAACTTAGCAGCAGTGTTGAAGTCTCGTGCATCACAAGTCCCTTCACAAGGCCAGTCATAAGAAACAGGGTAAACAATGACAAAAGAATGCTTCTGTCACATCTTATTTGAATAGCTTGAATTTGATTCGGCTTAAGACTGGATGACTTGTGATGGGCTTGTGATGGCCTTACAGGGACTAACAGGGACTTCGGATGGAGAGCCCCCTACCAGAGCCACCTATGGTCAAACGGTCTGTCGAAACCAACCAAGGAGGTATATACTGCACAACAGCTAAACAGCAAGTTAATGGAGAGAGAAGCTGACATTCCACACAAGCCAAATATTCGTTTATGTGACACGTTGACACGCATGAAGCTGAACTTTCAATACTGGTGTGTCAGAAGAGGCAAGAAACATCAGTGAGCAACTTAAGTCTAAAACACGGGGCAGGTTTTCCCAAGTTCTCTTAGAATGAAAGAAAAAAAAAACAGGCTTACCAACACTCTAAAGAAATACAGGTACTGAGCTGCGGTGCTGTAGTCTCCGCATTCGTACTTGAACTTGGCGAATTTGTAGAGCGTGTCCAACATGTCCTGGCGGAACTGCAATAGAAAATTAAATGAAAGATATCAGTCTCAACTGACGGGAAACGTTAACACCTCCTCAACCCTTTTGTGAACAAAACCTCGTATGTGAACCACTGTGTGATTGCTTGCGACAATCATGGCACTGCCAAAAATCTCTCTACTGTACACACCAATGACAAATGTGAGCATATAGTTCTTGTCTCTTGATAGGTGTGCAGAACCTTAACGAAGCTCAAGACTTCTGGCCTTAGTCTGGCCCTAAATGGACCCAAAACCTGTAGGGGTCGAAACTGTGCTAAGAACCGGGCTACATTGAGGTACAAGGTTAGGGTTACATTCAGGGCTTCTGCTCACCCAAATGAAGTCTTTACCAGACATTTAACACACTTTTCTAATGTCCAACTGTCAGTTGATACCCACCCCATGGTTTGTTGCCATATACTCAAAGAGAATGCGGCCATCTCGGGTGTCCTGGATTTTAGAAATGACTTCTTCCAAGGAGAAGATTTCAAGAATCGGCTTCGTCTGGGCCATCAGCTTTTTCATCTCGTCCACGACCACAGCACGCTTGTCGTACATTTCTAAGGATGAACAACAAAAGAAATGTATGACTCGATCCTGATCAAATAACAAATGTGAAAGCTTGTTCCTGACCCCTGCTAATTAAACATGCACACATTTGGGTATGTAGCCACAGAAATGGACTTGCAACCAATTCATAACGATCGTAATTAAGAAATGCAGAACATATCCGTTCCATTCACATCAACAGCGATCTGCAAATGTCTCTCACATAACGTAAACTATAGGAATTCAACATTTGTTCGCCTTTATGACAGCCATTCTTTTATCAGGACAATACATCCGTTTGAATCAGGGGCGAGTTTTAGCAGTCATAACCAAGAATTGGTTCAGATGTAAACGTCTAAGATTTTCTTGGTAAGTTTTGATTGGATAAGAATTATACGTGATGAGGTAGCATTCAAATCCTGATCACATAAGCAGAAATATGGAAAGGTGCAATTTGCATATAGGTAATCCCAGAAATAAGGGGTCCAAAAGCATGACATTTTTGTGTACCTGTTACATCTGACCTTTGTTATTTGACATGGAAATATCGCTGGAATTGATTTTGAACTATTACTATTTGTTTGGCACATAATTCATCACTCTTGGAAATAGGAAAATGTGTTCTAACCTTACAAAATCATATATCAGATGTGAAAGGGACACCAAAAAACCAATTACCAATTACCAATACATGAGGACAAGCTTGGCTTTCCTTTGAGCGTGTGGAACCACTGCATACAGTATTGGCACAGTAAAGCATGAGGCATCCACATAACGATGGTAGCAGAGACCAACTGGATTAAGGTTAGGCTGGGGAAGGGAAGGGAAGGGGAGGGGATGGCCATGACTTGCCTGGAGGGACGTCCTTGTCCGGATTTAGACTTCGGTAGACATCCATGATGTAGTCCACCTTTATGGATACAATCAATATTTGATCAATCAGCCAAACTGATTACCGAGATGTGGTAAGAGTAGCCAGCCGAGAGGTTGAACAGCACATGCAAAAAGACATACTCCCCCCCCCAAAGGGTTCCAGTGATGCTCAAGAAATTGTGGGATATCAATTACAATTTGCAAGAAAAACAGTGTTTGCTAGTTCAGTGAGTGGGAGGTTGTTGTGATAGTAATTTCTGTCCCAGGAGACAAAAATCTACTTGCTAACTGGCCATGCACATTGTAAGTAGGAATTCGGCATTCCGGGTACAACAAGGCAATGGAGGGTCATCAGAGTTGTTCAGCATCGTCGCTGTTCCTGCCGGCTTTAGACTGAAACTACGGGGCTCTTCCCTTCAACGATTATTTGGAATTTGAACAACAATGGAAGGACTGGTGAATGTCCTTCAGTGCCAGATGACTCTTTTGAGCATTACTAAAGGTCTACTAGACTGGCTGTTTCATGTGTCGGTCTGGTTGCTCTAAATCGTCCAAAAGTTGGAGGATTCACAACTCTCAGGGTTGAAGTATATTTTCACTGCCTTTATAATTGAAGTTTACCACATACCATTTTTGTGTTGCTTAGTAGACCCAATTTGCCTTCAAGCATTTCCTTTTCATCGTAGATCTGTAAATGGAAAAAAAAAACCAAACAAACATAACTTTCTCCACACTAGGTTGATACATTTCAGTCTTGAGATGATTGTATTAGTATACTCCTGGTCAGAAAGCTGGGTAACCATGGTCACCCAAAACTACCATGATCATATAATGGCCACAGAGTACTTCTGGAAGCTAGACAGCCCCCCCCTACGTGCATTTGCCCTTACTGAGAGGTCACAGCGCTAAGCCAACTTGGCTTAACGCACAACTTGATAAATGCTGGACTCAAGTCATGCCGTAAGTCGAGTTGTCTCAACAGTCGAGTTGTCCCAAGTGGAATTGATAGAAAATGGGTGTCTGACATCCAGCAGATGCATGCATCCTCCATCACATCCATTCACCTTTTTCTATCCTTTTACGACATGTCGATCTTCCTGCACAATTTGCTGGCAATTTTGCGATCAGCCAATCAGGTCCGAAAGTGTAACTATTTGGCCATTTTTTTAGAGGGATTTTTTTTCAAAATGGCCACTTTTCTGGGCAGGTACGTTTTCTTCATTTTATATGTGGTCTGCTTCGGGTGAGAATTTTCTCAAAATTTCACTGGTCAACCCCCCCCCAAAATTGAAAGGAAAATGAAAAGGGACATGTCGAACATTGTTTTTCTGTGCACAGCCCGAACACCTGTGAGAGTTGTATTTTTAAAATAATTGTGAAGTATGGGGATTTATCATTGTTGTCTATGAGAATATATTTGTTGTGGTGCACCCGTAAGGTACCATTTCACTTTTGGCTTAGACTGCTATTAGCAGTATAGGCCTACTAATATGATAGGCATGCATGGATGCATAACAATAACATGCATGGAGTTAGCCCCACTAGTGTGGCACGGTCTCTTGCTACTGCTCCATCCTTAGCCACACATCCGTATGCATAATTTTGTGTCAGCATTGTGAAATCTTTGGTGCACCCTCTTGTAATCATAGGCACATATTTTTTTGCACACACAAATGATCCTTAGTCTCTTTGCTTTCGAATGACAATTTACTGAATGATTTCACTCACATTATTCTGGTATTTTCCAGTCATTTTGCCTTTACCCATTCAATCTCAACAGTCTCACTCTCACATGTCATCTTAAAATTAAAATGAGTCTGTTGAACTTTAAGTCACTTTGACCCCAGCCCGCAGATGGCTGTTTCATGTCAACACATCTCGCGGACTGAGTGATTGTACAGGTAAGTTTATTTTTTTGGTAGAGTTCTTGAAATGGAACAGCTGTCTGCGGGCCGGGGTCAAGTGACGTAAAGTTCAACAGACTCATTTTAATTTTAAGATGGCGTGTGAGAGTGAGACCGTGAGATTATAATAATAATAGCTTTATTTACAGATGGTAGCCATGTCATATAAAAAACAGATGATTTTCAATGGACCATCTAACAACATTAAAATAGTCAAAAATAATATGCAACTAAATTAAGCTATATTATTAAAACATACAGCACATTACCTACAGAAATATTCCAATATACAACAAAGAAAAATCAATATTAAAAAAAAATTACAGATTGAATGGGTAAAGCCAAAAAGACTGGAAAATAGCACTTACCAGAATAACGTGAGTGAAATCATTCAATAAATTGTCATTAGAAAGCGGGGAGACTAAGGAACATTTGAGTGTGCAAAAAAATTTGCGCCTACGATTATAAGAGGGTGCGCCGAAGATTTCACCACGCCGACACGAAATTATGCACACGGATGTGTGGCTAAGGATGGAGCGGTAGCGAGGGTCCGTGCCACACTGTTATGCTACTCCTCAGACTAGTAGTGGTGCTCGCATTGAGTCAATTCATGTAATTACAATGTACATGCACATGTACTATTGTGGTGCAACTGCAATGCAAGTTCAACATACGGTGGTCATACTCATAATAGTTATGCCTTATTTCAACACTGTTTTTTGAAAATGAGCCAGTGAGATAGCCTAAAATAAGAATTTAATAAAGAGGTACCTACTTCTTTTACCGACAGGAATTCCAACAACGGGAAGACCAAATGTCGGTCTAAATATTGGCCAATCGTGCTGGTGAGATCGTATTCTGCCATCTTTTCCCGCATGTGCTACCGGAAGTACTAGAATCCCATAATGCATGCGTATAGTGTCGTTCCGTCGATTTACATCGCGTATTAATCCTTTCAACCGTCTAATCCCAAGCCCAGATTGTCACTGTCGAAATTTATTGGACATTTGTCAGAATAGCTTGTTGAAACCTAGTATATTCGCCCAAAAATTAGAAATCCAAAGTCTAACTCTGACAAAAGAGGAAATCCTGGGGTTTACTTTGTTATGTGTAGTTGTGAAAATTTCGGAGTACTTCGGGTTTTTTGTAGCGATATCGAGCCTATAATTATCGATAATACATACAGATTGAACATTGGTATCGATGCCCAGAAAAAAACTCGGGGCTTCGCCAAATGCAATGATATTGGTGGGGGTTCTCCACTGAGCTTCAAGTTAGGTCGTATATTTTTCATAATTAACTTACTGGCCAAAAAGAATGCTTTCTCGACGTCTAGCAGTGGCGGAAATGTGTGCTGCGGGGAATGGGGGATAAACATTTTAAAAAAAATGCTTGGGCTTGGAAATTTGAGATTAAGGGGTGCTGACTCTGACACCAGGGGCACTGTTCATGATACAGGTGTACATATATGCTTGCACTCCAGAACCTAAATTCAAAACAGCCCATAGCATTTATTTTCTCCCTACATATTCATTGCTAGGGAATACATTTGGTTGTTGGAGAGTCAAAAAATTAGTCGAAATCGACCTGATATTTTTTCTCAAACATAAAAGATTGGGGTGATTCAATAGTCCAACCCAAAAGTGTGTGTGGGGGGAGAGGTTATACAGCCCCATCCCTGCGGGATTTATGCCCCTTCCTTTCTACAGCTTATAAACTAAGACTATATCTGATTTTTTTTTTCCATTTGAAGAAAGAGGCATCTTTTCAGACAAGACAGTTCTTTTATGTTGGGGCTACTGACATTTACATTGACATAATTTACTTTGAATTTTATGGAAGAGTGTGAAACCTCCTCGCTCAACGAATCCACCCCTGTCGACGTCCGGCACACGTCGGACGTCGAGGTTCAGATTCGATAGGTAGTAATCGACATCAAGCTGGAATTGGCTACAATAACAACATAAGCCGTGCATAAATTACTTGGCTACGGCTTGGAATTCCACATTACGCTATGGGCGGTCGCTTGCCATATCGACTCAAGCCACAGCCAATCACGGCTGGCTGGGTCTGCTAAGCTGGGCCTACTGTTTAGTGATTGCTATTTATTTTGACTATTAATTTTGTTGTTTTTCTTCCGTTGATTCACATAAATATCTTTCTGGAAATATGGCAGAAAGATCATCAAAGGGGAATTCCTCAAACCAAGGAACGAGGAGAGAGAACGTAGTCACAGGTGATTTATTATGATTCCTGTGACTTGGCCCTGTGTCGTATGTAGGCATAAGTGCATACAGCATTGGCCTAGTTTTCATGGGTTTTGACCGTGTCGGATGACATTGTTGATTTCTTGTTGCTTTTTGCGAAGTTTGAGTTGACATGAGCATGTTGAGTCTTGTCTACCAATGAGTACCATGACTGAGTCAGTAATGTTGCCTGTTGTGATGGCCGATGGCACATGGTGATGTTCGTCGATCACTCTTTCTCGGCATAGGCCTACACTGCTGACTGGACCAGACAAGTGGCATAAACAATGATACTATCTGACTATGGAATAGACAAAGACAGTGTCACCGGCTAAATGAAACAAGACTAGGCCTAGGCTTTAACCTTAACAGTCCTCAACATCAACACAACCCTCCAATTGACTGATTGCGCCTGCTAAATCACGTGACCTACATATAAAGTGGGTATCAGCCCCATAACAACGTGTGTTTTGAGTGTTGTTTTACAAACTATACAGCCAGGTTACGGTTTAGTACCCATTTGTATCCGTAGTCCGAGTACGGTACCTACCGTCTGCGTTATTTTTGGTAAATGATACTTACGAAACACTTTGCTTTTGAGGGACGTCGTGTTTGTTGATTTCAATACCCACTATAGGTCACGTGACTTAGCGGGCACAATTGGTCTATTAAAGGATTGAGGTCTGTTACTAGGGTTAATGATATTAAGCTGACTCTGGGTAAACAGTGTCCTCTTTGACGCATATACACAACTTATTGCATAAAGGCTGTTACCTTATTCTGTTATTACATTCAAGCTGGGTGTGTAGTGCAGTGGATAGAGCTCACTTGACAATGCTTGATGCGATTGGATGTGCTGTAAGTTGGGTTCAAGTCTCAGCTATTGCCGTCAGCTTCTCTTTTTTTCCGTCCCAAAAATTCAGAATAGTCTTTTATTATTTCAAAATTGACTCCAACATTTAATTACAGAGTATTTTCTTTTTCTGATTGGTGGCTCTCAGGACTTGTTTTTTAAAGGGAATTAAGTCCAAAACTGTAAAAGGGTCTGATTCCCACCTTGTGAATACAAAGTCACAACCACCATGTACGTTTAGGAACTGAACCAGACCAAGATTAGTTACCATAAGAACTACTGTGCATGTGTCCGGCTAAATATCATTCAGTTGCATTCAGTCGGTGACTACTAAATATCCACAGCCATTAAAAAAAACATAGAAAGCATACAGCTGTCCACTGGATAGTAGCTAATCTTTGTGATTAGAAATTAGTCTTCTAAGACTTTTATAATGAAGATTTCTCTGCAAAGTGCACGGTGAAGTAACCTATGTGTTGTGACTGAACTAGGAGCAGTTATTTTCTCAACAGCTAATCAGTGTTTGTGATTTATTGATTAGTTTTACCATAGCATGTAATGATTCATGTATTTGTATTTTCTAGATACATCAGGAACTGCTAGCAAAGTTGAACATTCGGCAGTGGAAAAAATACCCGAGTGTGCAGTGTGTCTCCAGACTTGTGTCCATCCGGTTCAACTTCCTTGCAGTCACATCTTCTGCTTCCTCTGCGTCAAGGGGGCTGCCAACCAGAGCAGTCGATGTGCCCTCTGCAGGCAGGGAATTCCTGTTGAATTTTTCAACAACCCGACCCTCGTCGGCAAGAAAGATGTGTCTGCCCAGGGCTTTGAGTGCGATGCGCAGACCGAGACCTACGCGTGGTTTTACGAGGGCCGGAACGGGTGGTGGCAGTATGATGAGCGGACCAACGCCGAGCTGGAGGAGAGCTACAATGCCAAGAAGCGAACGTTTGAGCTACTCATCGCCGGGTTCATGTATGTCATCGACTTGGACAACATGGTGCAGATGAGGAGGAATGACCCTTCGCGTCGCCGTCGGATCAAGAGGGACTTGGTCAGTGCCCCAAAGAAGGGAATTGCTGGATTGAAGATTGCTGCTCGGCTGGAGGCCACGGCGGAGACTGTAGAGGTCCCACAGACTGCCAAGAAGGAAAAGGATGAAACTGCCGCTGGTGAGATGCCCTCAACAGCAAGTGGCACTTTGGTGAAAGCAGCGACTTCCAGTGGCCTGGGTCGCACCACGTCAAGGTCGGCAGGTGTGGGAAGAGACCAGGAGCATGGGGATCCAAGGAGTGTGCCTTCTGATCAGTATGACGCGGATGATGATTATGATGGAACAGATGACGAGGACACCAACAGTGCACAGTGGCGGTCGCAGCAAGAGCCCGCTCCGAGATTCAGACCACAGCAGCGAGGTAGCAGACTAGCGGGCAATGCTCGGGACCCACCGGCCGGCACAAGACAGCTGGCCACGTCGGGCGCCAGAGCCCAACCCCAGGGTCTGCCTGTCAGGCACCAGCGCGTGAGCTCGGCCCCCGAGACACGCCCAGGAAGACATGAACGCCCCAGGCAGGCGCTGGTTGAAGGTAGCAATCCACTGCCGCAACGTGCTGACTCCGCTCATGTTGAAAGTGCAATGCAATCGCTTCAGCTATCCACACCCAACGCTTCCGTGTATGAGGCAGTGGAAGCCCCATCGCAGCCGGCCCAGGGAGAGGTTCGCCAGCGTAGGCGCCGTCAAAGACAGAACGATGATATATGGTGCTGATCAGAAAGGTACCATTAGTCGGCTAAACCACGCGCTTTATGTTTCCCACTTTATTGACTTCTTGGGAAAACAAGGCGGGACATGATTTTACATCAAACTTATAATATCTCTTGATTCACACAGAAAAATATAACGTATTTATTGTGGCCTCCTTGTGTATTATTTGTGTATTAAACAAATTTATGTCTTCATTCAAACTCTGCAGACATTTTATTAGTATAATTTAAAATAAAACTTTATGATATGCTAACTTATACACCTGTAATGTGCTTAGAATTCTTTTGTTCATTAGTGAAGTCCATAATACACCTGAGAAGTTAACATTTATAAAAATTATGTTTGAAGCATTTGGTGGGCCCCATTCGTGAGACATTCCTACATGTACATGCCATTTGAGTTGACATTAGGGTTGTGATGAGTACCCGACGAGTACCCATTTTTTAATCCAATCTCAGCCGTGTAAATTTAGAATGTTTCAGAAAATGAAAATCTTATTGCTTAATTGAAAAATGAAATAACCTTTGTTTTCAACGTCCAGAGAAAGCCTTTGGAATGTCAGCTCATGGGCAAGGCAAATTACATCCAAATCCAGTTTGAGTGTATGGACGGTTAATGGGAATCAGTAAAAGGGGCTGCAACACTTCAAATGTCCATGCAACGTTGCAAACTGTGCATAGTCAATAGAACGATCATTAACCTTAACACTCCTCAGTCCTCCAACAGGTGAAGGATTGAGGAGTTAGGGTTAAGGGCCAACCCACAGTTTTCTGACCATTCACAGCTGTGTTTTATATCCGACATGCGTGGACTAAAATCTTGACGTGCGTGCATGCGCAGAGGATGCATGCGACTGGAACCTGTAATGTGGCATTGGAAACGAGCACGTGCCAAGTGCCCGCATGCGCAGTGGGCTGGGCTCACTGGATCGGTCTACTGCTCACAGTGCTTTAATAACCCCTGCTTATAGTTAACAATCTGGTTATTGCAGTCACAACATGGATGGGAGTTTTCAGGCAGTATGCACCTACACTTTTTTTTTTCTCCAATGAGATTTCTCAGGTCTTTGGTTCTTGACCTCTCAAAAGAGTCTGGTTTAAACTGGGGTAGAGCCATGTTGACCATTCGAGAGCCTCTTAATCAGTGCCAGAACTGAAACGATACAAGTGATAGCCATATTTTCTGGGTATTTCGTTGAAAAGCTTCCTGTAAAATCTTTGCCAAATAATTCCAGTGCTGTGCGGTAAAATCAATGGGCAAAACATCTTTCAGCTTTGAACTTTGGGTCTCGGAATGTGTTTAAGATGAAGGCATACGTGTTCATTATTGGTGCAAATGTGAACACAACTTCATTGACACCACATCAAATGTTTTGTGCTGTGAATTGGCAAACGTCAAATGCACATCAAGTGAATTCTGCTTCGAATGCTTTGTGACATGAAACGTGATCTCCTTCACGTTTGTGCTGAGTAGAAATCAGGTTCAGCAATGGCCTGAATATATAAGGTCCCGAATCTATCGTAATACCAAACACTGAAATACCTGTTTAACTTTCATTTCCCCAGGCCAAATGCTGGACTGGGGGCATGAACATCCCAGTACATATACATGTAATATGGACGCCAATCATATTTCTCTACTTAATTGAATGCCACTCGGCCATAACAAATAAACCCAGCGTTTGCTTCAAATTGTAACCGCTGCATTGTAAACCTGTGCATTTTGTGCTTATTAAATTCTCTGCATAGATAAAAGCGTGGAATGTATTTATGTGTGAGTTATTGACACCATCAGCCCTATGAATTTTGCACAATGAATTCCGCTGTCACTTTTTTCACTCCCTATCTTTTTATGAGCATTTGCTGAGTGTTTACTCGATCAAAAAAGGTCCCAATCCTCATTTTTATGTTGCCCTTTGAGTGATCATTTAGGAACAAACTCCCAAATGGCTTCCGACCAAAAAGGAGTCTTCTACCTACAACAGTTTTTTTCTTTTTTTCAAGAAGTTTGTATGTACATGCAATGCACCAAAATGTTAGAGATGTAATAAGCATATAGTAAAAACATTTAGAAACACAGACTACATGTTCCATAGATCTTAATGCATAAGTTTAAAAGTTCACCTAACATGGCAAAAGCTATGAGTTGATGAGTTTTGTTGATTGTCAAGTTGCATGCATATATTTATGCTGAAACTCAATTCACCTGCACTTTAATAGCAAGTTGCAACTCCTTTGACTCAAAAGCACACTGTTTCTGTTCAAAAATGTTCAAACTGTGTTCATGAACTCACCAGATCATTTTTAGGAGTTTCAGGAGCAACGACTCTCGCCTCTTATGAACACAGGATATTCAGGGCTGTGCTGCGATCATAACCAGGAACTTCTTCCATTGTTTGTTGCATATTGTTTGGTAGGTGTTATTGACTGCAGCTACTTGCATAGAGGCTTTTCGTGGTAGCCATCTTCCAAGGCAGATCTTTTGTTTCACAGGGAAACTTCCTTTGTGAATACCCTGTGGCACAAAAGCAAGGGCCTGCAACATGGCTGCCATGCAAACCCTCTATACAGGCTTTCATTGTGTACTTGGTTACGACTTCCAAAATATAGTTTTCATTTCGGGTATACCAAAACATAACCACCAAAGAACGGGTTTGAACAGAGCTCTTAAGCACCATGCTGAATATCACACACATTGAGTTTTCCTAAGTAAATGCTGATACTGCAGAGGAAATTACTTATTAGTGAATGTTCCCGAGAGTTTTTCTTGTTCATACCAAGAATAAGAAATCAAGTCTGAAGAGAACTGTAACTCCTAGACTGAATTAAACTCAATTCCAAAATGCTACAGTAGCCCAATCCCACTTAGCTCTTGACGGATTTGGGCGTCTTGGACCTCAGGGACTTAGCTGATCCCTTGGGCAAGTCCCTGCCCAGGGAGTTCTTGCCTCCCCCTCCCCCACTCTTTGTGCTGGCGGTCTTGCTTCTGGCCGGCAGGCGGGGTGGAGACTTGGTGCGCGGGGGCGGTCCTAAGGCTGCTGGGCGGGGCAGGGCGGTCTTCTCAAAGTAGTAGTCCAGGTCCTCGTGGGTCTCTTCCACCTTTGCCTGGAGCAGACGCTCGGTGTGGCTGCCTCGGAGGTTTGTGGCCTCCCGGATCGCCCGAGAAAGAATCTGTCAGACGCAACAAATTACCAACCAAGAAATCAAAAGATTTGGGAAACAATACAAATAACTTCAAACCCTATCATGCTATGGATCTACGTATCACCATTTTCAAAACCCTTGGGCTAGATTTTGTTCAACCATTTGGAGACGGTATCACTGCACAAGAAACGTTTTCCAGGACAAAGCAAACTGTTCAACAGCAAGTATCTTTGCAGGGTTTTGATCAAAACACATTAAACAATGACATAATACGGCCGTTTTTCAATAGTGCGCCACCAAGAGTTTGCAACGCCTTGGCCAATCACAATGCGTGAAATTTGTCGACCCAATGCGCGTTTGAAAAGGGTCAACAAATTTCAATTGGTGGCGCACTGTTGTGAATCGCCCGTATTATGCCACATGAGGGACTGCAAGTTTCAATGTTGGTTTTTTTTTTGGTCAACAATTTTCCAATATGCTCACCTCCTGTTGGAGTGGTCCCCCTGATTCCTCCAGAGCGACCAGGGGTCTGTCAGCATCCGGCTCCTGTCGCAGCAGCTCCTCTCTCTCAGCCTGCAGGGCCTCCATGCGGGCCTGCTCTTCCCCTTCAATGGCCGCCAGCTTCTGGTCGTACTCCCAAATGTGTTGTGGCTTGCTTTCCTAATGGTGGATGCAAAAGTTCAAAGTACCCACTGGACTGGTGGGACTGAAGCCAGTGTCCCCCCAAGGGAGGTTGGTGCCCCTTCGAGTGCCCTCCCCCCCTTTGAAATTTTGAGATGTACAAGTCACAGTTCCCTGTACGTTTTTGGTGCCCCATGGAACAATGTGTGCACCCCTACGTACCCTCCTAGAAATTCACCCTAGTTTACGCCACTGATTACGAGTATTCCAACATAGGGTAACAGCTATGGCAGCAACACTAGGAGATTTTACCAGACCTTTCTTCACATTATGGGACATATGCCAAAGCCACTCTTTGGAACAGACATTATTCACAAGGAAGCCATTTTTATCATGTTCCCCGAATCCATCTCATTCAATGTAATCTGTCAAATGGGGTTGTGCCAAATTATTTGGGGTTCCATGCCTCACTTTCATTTTTTATACGTAGCTTAACCACTTGCTGCCGGGTGGTTTGAAAAATGCAGTGCACATAATCAGGACTTTTCCAAGATTTCCAGTTTTCAAAATTCTTCAAAAATTCATCATTTCAATTAATGGACGTTTACACCCACACGAATTCCTGTCTGGTGGCCACTCTAGTCTGACGGACAAAATATACTGATGCCCAAATATTTCAGCCAGGTCTGCAGCCTTGTAAAAAGAGCCCAGATTGTGCGGTGTTATATAACCTTCTTTTGTTCACGAACCTGGCACAGTGCGCCGCTGACCTCTTTTCAATAGGGGCCAGATTAGCATGCAGTGGTGGCGTGTGGCTCATCGCTGCGGTAGTGGAGCGCTTTTGTCCCAGGTGGTAATCCGCTTGCTCTAAATGCCCCAAACCGTGGTATACTGTTTCAAAACAAGGCTGGATTATCTCCACTACTGAAAGTCAAAAAATTTTGGTAATGCCCAGCAGCCTGGTCTTTTGTTCCCGATCTTTTGTTACAAGGCCCAGTTCCCTTTGTCCCATTTCGGGTTCCCCGGCTCCGTGTATAAAGCCTACGTGCTCGAAAACGGGTCCCCCCGGCAGCAAGTGGCTAAAACATTTCAATATAACCAATCACATATTTTAAATAATTTATCATTGTAATTGAAATTAATCTGCACTGAAAATGTTCCACTGCTCTCATTTTTGTTCTGAGGTGCCAAAAAAACCTCGCTTTCAATTCAATATGGCCGACTCGTGAATTAGGTCATGTGCCAAGCCACTTTATGTTTCATACCTTCAAGTGTATAGTATCTGGGGGTGGTTCAACCTCCAGTGCGAGTTTGGTGACCATGAGAGAGCGGGGCTGCATGAAGACAAACTGGTAGAGTCTGTAGTGCCTCATGAAGGTGGCAAAGAGGTGGCTGGTGAAGATCTTCAAGTTCTTATCCGAGATGCGGCCATCCTCAGCGTACTCCAAGGACTTCTGCCGGTACAGCCTGATGGCGTGGCCGAGTGGCTGACCTGCAAGTGAAGTATACACGAGCCATAACCCTTTTCCATTCTTCTGCGCATAGGTAACCTTAACGCCTTCGCTACGGAGGACTGCTACTACCGCAGCATTGTGTGAGGATTAGTGCATACCACACATACAGTCTATTCACCATGTGGCTGCTGGTTCAATGGGGCCTGCTGCTGGACAAAGCCCTCCATTCAGGGCATACCACAGCCCAGCAGTCGCAGTCAAAATAATCCCTCCGTGAAGGGGTTAAAGGTCACGTCACCGGTGTGTGACCTCTTAAATGAACGATTTGAGAGGAGCTCTGTAACCTGGATCAGAGCAGCCTGACCAGCGACACAAAGCAGGCGGATTGTGCTCTCTTGTGACCACACAGTATGCCTGTTACTGCAATGGGACTCCCTAGCTGTGCCATCTCAGCAATACATGTGCACTAATTAATGTAATAGGCCCATTCCACATCACAGCAAATGGAATTTTGTACACATATATTATAGTCAGATCCCACACCATGGATATTCTGGATCGTGTTGATATGCACTTTTATCCATGCGAGATCTATATACGGATTTTCTCAAAGTTGTTTACTGTTGGCAGAGATTTGTAGATGTCCTTTTGCTGACCTTGAGTTTGCTTGACAGCCAAAACTTGTGAACCATGAAGCATATAGAGACCTGTACTTTGCAGCACCATGAAACAAAACTAAAATCTGTGTGGCGCAGGTGGCTACTGCTAAGTCTTTCCACAAAATGCATGCAAGTTTTGGTATAAGGAATAAGGAATTTGATGTAAGAGACAAACCAACTCAGGCACTACTTACCAACTGTCTGTTCTTGCATCTCCCTGGCAAGGTCCAGCACCCCACACACCTGCTGCCAGGGGAAGCCGCGGCTGGCGGCAAACATGAGACTGTCGTGAAGGTAGTCCAGCAGGATCGACTCCCGCATGTTGTCATCTTCGCTGAAGCTGCTCAGGTCCCAGTTGAGGCACCGGGCCAGCTTCAGGCGTCCCTGAGGTTTCTGCAAGTACACGTAATCCAACCAAAGAAATGTCAGCAAAATGTCACTACAATCGTGGACTGGCCTAACTTGCCAGTCTGGATGTGCTTGGCATACAGACTTTCTGCATTTGTCCTCGTAAAGGAGCCGGGGAAAAGGAAAGGAGGATCTCCAAATTCTTTTGATATCAGTGCTGTTTGTTCTGCGGTGGGTCTCATGTTTCTTCCATTCATGCCTGATTTACCACAAATCTGATTGACACCAATATTAGAAAAACTGAAGGGCTGGGGTTCTCATGTATTTTTCAAAGACGGGTCAGCCAAAAAATGTGAACTTTTTCCATTGACATTCTCGTGCACGCAGGCAGACTAGGGCCTAATGAATTTATTGTATTCATAAATATGATAAACTATACATGACGCTAATAACAACGCCTGACGTTTGTGTCAGATTGAATTGAAACTTCACAGTCCAAAAATTACATTAGGCCAAGGCCAGGGAAAGGATGTTGCACCCTGAATCCACTTTTGTCCCGTGATCTCAGCGAAGGTCAGTCATTGCAAAAATATTCAAACGAAAAGAATCCGGGAGTGAACTGAGAAAGATTTCCAATTTTCCTGAGAAAATATTTCGAAAATGCACTAAACTCTCCATGACCATGGACCGTAGACTTTGAACACAATCAACAAAGCGGAGTCAGGACACTGCAAGGTGTCTTTCCTCTTCTCTGGAGAAAATATCTCTTTTTGTGTTTATTAATATTATAGGCCTAGGCAGTAGTAGGCCTACACTGTCTAGGACTTTTGGAAAAAATTCCCTGCAGCAGCTAGCAGCTTCCCACTTCTCACAAGTGTTGGCCCAATTTGAATCTTCAGTGTGAGACATGAGAAACCTGCTGTCTGGCTAGCCTTAAACTCGTCGGAAAATTGTGGTGAAGGTAAGGGGTCACCTTCCCTGTGAATAGCAACCTGCACAGTATCAACATGCTCAGGGGTACCTAAGTACTTAAAGTGGTGAGCATCCCAGGCAACATTTCAGCCCGTCAAGCCGGATAGAGTTCTATTTCCAAGGATGGATTTGTATCGGGAGATCTTAATTTAGGCTAATTTTGGATTTTTTTGCCCTGCCCGACGTGTATTGTAACACACATGGCATGCTTTTTTGTGCATGGTCAGCTGCTAGGCCGGCATGCTGTGACATCGTCGCCAGGACATTATACGTAACATACAGTTCAAACATTTGAACAAGATGGAGACACTGATTTCAAGGAAAAATTTCTCTTTTCTTCCCAAATGTGAATAAACCTTATCATCATTATTGGAATCTCCATTTCTCACTTGGACAGTTGAAGGTCCATTGTAGACTACCCTTACCTACTCAGACTACCCCTGTGCACAAACACGCCTGAAACTACTCCCAGAACTGTGGGGTCCGACACCCCACAGATGCCAGATTCCAGGTCACAGTGGACATGGTGGTGGAATGTCAATGTGAAAAAAAAAATTGGCATGAGGTGAAAAGAAGCTAAATAGGCCCCCCATGTGATTTTTAGAAAAGATGTGATTCTCCAAATATTCATCACACCACGCGGTACATATGTTTTCACACTGTACTTTAGAAATGAACTAAAATTACCGGCAAAGATGCCACTTGTTTTGCATCCTCTGCGCTAATGGAAGCTGCCATTTTGGAACTCGTTGCTAGGCAAAGAATATGCTCAGCCTAGCCAGAATCAACGTGGACAATTGGTGGCGCCCTTCGTAGTAGTACGGCCGCCCGGGCAGGCGAGGGCGGGGCCAGGGAACCAACAAGTTTATACCGAACGCACTCCCCAAGTAAAGTTCTTTTAAAGTTCATGCAGAAAAAAAAAATGGGTTTCCTGCAGTAAATTTCACGAAACTTTATGCAATGGCATATCTTCACTTACACCACAATTTACAGTGGAATTTGAACAAGTTTGGCAAACTTTTAACATATACAGTCGAACTTCGTTAATAACAGGTCCTTTGGACTCTGCAAATTACCTTGTTATATCATAAACCTTGTATTATCAGGAATGAAAACAATGAAAAAGAAAGGATTGGACAAAATAATTTCCTCGTCTTGAGCAGAATCTTGTATTAACTGTGCTCTTATTAACGAGGTTCGACTGTACTTAGCTAAAAACAAACAGCAATTTTTATAGAATTGAATAGAACAAAACTTTTTTTCCGGGCTGCAATGGTTTTGACTAAAGTGAAAACTTTATGTGCAACTCAAATGAAGTTTTGCCAGTTGAAAAACTTTTGAATCTACTTGGAATTACACATTCAATTCCCATACTAGTCAATTTAATTCAAGCTTTGGCAAACAAGTATCAATTAAATGTTTAACATTAGAAATTATAAAAAATTTAGACTTTTGCTTTACAAAAGAGTAACAGAATGACATCAAAACCTAAACTATGATTGACAGAAAGACAGACGAAGCATTAAGCCATGAATTAATGAGATTTTGGAACATCCATGGAGAATGTTCCCAAGTCAGTTCATCAATTACCCTTAATACAATAATGATGTTGCACAGAAGTGAATTGAACATATCAAGGCCATTAAGCACGCAGTATCATTTATAGTGATTTCTACACTGATCTGTTAACATGAACCATTTCAAATGGGATACAGACAAAAGGCATGTTGAATTGTTCCAGCAGAGTTGCACTAATACTGCAAAACAAATGTAACATGCTTACTGACAATTTAAGAATGAGCCCAACAAATATACAAGCCAAAACGTTCCCCCAAAGGAAATTAATGCATCAAAAAATATTATCCTCATTTCTTATAAAAGCAAATTTATATACAAAGATAACTAAACTGACACGACAATAGACTGTGTACAAAACCTTTTGTTATAAATTCTATCACAAAGATACTTTCATGAAACAAGCTAGGATACTACAAAGATACCTTTCAGGAATTTATTGCATGATCCACCAGATGTCAGAGTCGTGATAAATTGTGAACCATTAATACAGGACGCGTCTGTCACTTACGTCTGTAAATGGAGAAACTCAGTCTCCGTCAATTTGAGGATTTCTTATAGTGGGAGTTTATACCATTCAAGAGTTCGGCTCAGCCTGTTTCGCTTGGTTTCTGTCAGAGTGTTTTTTTGGCCTTAATTGTGGTTTCTCCAGTTTGTTTCTTTCCGTGGCGACTGAATTTCATTTCTAGGTCTCTGGTCAGTGTTAGATTATCTTGTGCTGAATCTGCTCTACACAATCATTTTCCTTACATGGTTTACATTAGTTTTAGTACACCTTTTTTCCACATAATTTTTGTGTGTGTGTGTGTCAATGTGTACTGTTAATGTCTGCTGAGGTCGTTAGGTCTGATTTCTTCTCTTTCAAATTGTGCAAGTTTCTCCATTTTTTTATATTTGGGGTTCTTGCTGTTCTTTATTTACTTATTACACTCCAGTCTTGTCTCAAGACCTTTGAAATGTTTCTTTCAGTTCTGCATTTGGACATCAGCATCTTTTCTTCGGGGGCAGGGCTTGGTTGGTTGTTAGGATTTACTTGATGTACGGAATCAGGTTCTGCACAAACCAGGACTCGGTGAACTGCAGGTGGTCGGTGTAAGACGTGAGGAATACCAGCTTTCCTTGCTCGTCCATCTCCTTCAAGCCCAGTTTGTCCTGAGCAAAGTCAAGGAACAAAATAACAAAAGTGACCAGAATGAGACAGATTTACATTGGTGCACTATGGCTTCCATTCTCGACAGTGAGATTCCACAGTTAAAATCCACGGATGCACACAGAAATGGGAGGGCCGAGTCAGAAGCCAATTCAAATAAATCACACTTGGTTTAACCCTCCTACTTTTGGGGGGCAATCGAATGCTAGATGGGGCCAATATATGATGTAAAATTTACATCTGACTTGTAACACTGTAGTCCCAACAAGCCAACCCGTAGGTCATCCAGTTATGAGCCGAGCCACAAGCGGATCAAAGAAATTGGGTGACAATCTGTCATCCCTCTGCATGTGACTGGACTTGAGATAACCTCATCCACAGCCCGGTAGTTAAGTGGCTATTCAACATTACCAGAGGGGTTGGTGAGGGTGTGTGGGTGTAGGGGGGTCAACAAAGTAAAAAAAGCAGCAGCTGAAACAATGTACAGAACTTTCTCTGGTACTAAAATCTTTATGACCACTGCCAGGTTCTGGTATCCCAAGCAAGCAGAAAAAGACAAGTGCAACTGATCAAAAAGCTGGTCTCTTCTTTCCTGTTTAGTGAAAAGTCAAACCTTTGCCTCTATTTGATACCTTCTGGTAAATTCAACTACTGAAAATAAGACTATTTGCACAGACTTGCTGTTCAACCCCCTTTGTTCAAAGACCACTCCGGACAGGTTTGAACAAATTAGCAGTGCCGTTGGGCAAAGGGTTTCATCAAGCACAACAACCCATCCCAGTTTCCACTCTGGGTAGTGACTGCCCTCTGGGTGGAGGACACAGAGGCAAGCTGCTATCACCCTCCCATGACTCCACATGGCTCATCTTACCTCTGTGTAAAGTGGGCTCTCCTTCAGTGTGTACACCTCCTTATCCTGTCCAGGCTCGTAGAAGCCAAACCACTACAAATGGGGGGGGTAATAAATGTAACTCTCAATATTTTAAAGACTGAAGTGAAGTACCTGTGCTAAAACACCCATACTTACGTTACATACTTAGTTTGAACATGCCTTTGTTTTCATGTAGTTACGAAAAATTGGTGAAACTACTCATTTTTCTTGAACTGGAAACACGATTTCCGGCTGGATTATTGTCAAAGGTTCCTTGACTGTTCCTTTTACGACAGATGGCCCTAACCCCAAAATGCCTCTAAACTTCCTTTTCAGAGAAGGGGAAACGTCTCGTGGACATTGGTAAGTCAGCAGAACATCTTCCCTTCCTGCATCATATCGACATCATTTGTCCACAAGTACACATTAGGTATGTAAGGTTAGCACACACCATCAGCCTCAACAGAGTTACACTACAAAATAAGAAAGACCTATGAAGGCCATCACAGGACCCCATGGGCCATCACAGGACCCCATGGGCCATCAAAAGACCAACAAAAAATCTCCAGTCTCGGTTCAAGTCACAAGCTATTCAAATGAACTGCAACAAAAGCATTCCTTTGTCATTGTTCAACCTGTTACATGTACTAGTGATGGGTCCTGTAGCTAAGTTTGTGACTGGTCTTGCATCCAGTCTCGACAACAAAACACTGTCAAAGTCACTCCATTAGGAGTCTCGTGTGAAGTGTGGTCTCTTTTAAAGCCTGTTGTGTGCAAGGTGCTGTAACATCTGGCTACCTGACCCAGTATCAAACCAACACAGGAAAAGAAGGTATTCCTGGTATCTGTTATTTGCAGCTTGATGTCACTGACTGAATTTTGTGACCTTTGTGTGATAGTGGCATCGTGTTAATACCTCGCTCTCCTTGGGTTGAACCATGGTGTCGTTGCCAAACATTACCATCACAAACTTCTTCAGCTTCTGGAGGTTGGTCTTGTATGTTTCGTTGACTTTCTGAAAACCAACGTCACATAAAAAGCCACTGAAAGATTTGGTCCTATGGAAAGGCTGCATGTTGGGAGCCTGGACAGATATATATCGCAACAAGCCCTCCATTTGCAAGTTCCAAGGAACATAACCACGTTTCCCTGGAAGAACCTTGCACCTTCTACAAAAAAACCAAATTTCTTGGGCATGCTCTGAATCCCACCTGCGTAGTTCATCTTGGCTATTATTTCAATGTTTCTAACTGACTGGTCCAGCAGTGTTAAGCTACAAGAAACCAGCAGTGGTTCATGCACATGATCAGTGGGGGTACCAATGACTTGCCTTAGAAATATTTGGATGATGCATTTATCCTTTATCCTCACAACTAACATTTTACTATCCTTCATATTTTCAAAAATTTTTGAAGTCCCCTTGTAAATTATGGGAGATTACACAAGCACCTGTGATTTTGAGGTTTCCACATAATACAGAAATCATAATTTTCTTTGGTACAGGGAAATCAATTTTTAAAGCTTCATCTAATCAAACATTCATGTACTTGATATCAGTTTTGGTGTGAGGATTTGGTGGGACCTTCATGTTTTTTTTTTTATTAAAATACTTCAGCTGTGGCAGACGGTTCCTTACCCTCTCCTGGTTGATGTCAGCCAGATAGATGCTCTTCTGTCGATACTCCTCCTCGTTCAGAGGGTCGTGCCAGTATTCAGCTTGCACAATACTGCCACAAAAAAGTAAAATCCCAGGGAGGTTATAAAAGGACTAGGAACTGCAGTACCAGACTGTTAGTGTCAGGAACCAGCTCTATATAATGGGACTTGGTACCAGTAACCATCTCGGAAGGAAACTGCTCAAAGGCAGTTTAAAACAGTTTGCACAATGTGGAGGCACATAAGCAAACGAATTGTGTTCCACCGACTGACAATCCCCTTGCTTCACATCACAAGCTGTAACTGATTAATCGGTTATTAATTAAAGGAAAGTTCTATTTTGATTTATTTTCTTGGACGTTTCAATAGAAAGGCTACAGAAAATTATTAATTTGGTCAATTTTGTTCTTGAGAGGGTGTTTCACCTGCTGATAACACTGATAAAAAAGAGGATTTTCTTTGTAACGTTTGTGTAGCTCATAGGGATGTTAATATGTACCACATGCCATTTCACCACATCAAGAGAAAATGTAGTCCTGGAATTTTCTTGGGGAAATCATATAGGTTTCTGCATAACTCATTTACGACTGCTACCAAACAATAGAAAGAAGATGACTCACTTGTCCTGCACGGAACTGTCCATTTTCGATGTCACGAACAGAAAAGAAACAAGGGGAAAGAAAGTTACAATTAATGAAACATGGAATCAATATCCATAATCAGTTAACCAAAAAGGCGAAAAGTTTTGTTTGGCGAACTACTACTACTACGAACTACCAATAAAAATGAAATATGAGTCAACATTCAAGTCACAAAAGGATATTCTCTGGCATCCCTCAATTGTGATATGACAAAACATTCTCAGAGGCTGCAGAAATGAACTCTTTTCTTGAAAGACGAGATTACTCACGGTAGGTAGGCACCAAAGTTCAGCAATTTCCTGATGTATTCGCAGATAGAGCTGTAGTTGCCAGGGCATCTCGGGAAACCAAAGACGCCTAAAAAAGAGACAAGAGCTCAAATTCTCTCCCTCAACTAAATTGAAAATGTAGGTTTACCATGCGGAAAGTGCAGGTACCGGGCAGAGAGTTTGACCTAATGGCAAAGAAATCAGTGTAATCCAGTTTAAAATGTAACTATTTTTGGAGGGGGTTTCAATGAAGAAAATGGCTACGTAGGGATTCGAAACTGCAACCTTTGGAATAAAATACTGAAGTCCTGCCAACTAAAACTATACAGCCTTATGCGCTCCAAATTAGTTGATGTTTGGGTACGGAACTAAGCATTTAAAAAAAATGAAAAAGAAAATAATTGGAAAAATGGAAGAAATACCAAACTGCACAAGACTTTAAACAGCATTTAGTGATTTGTAATGGCACATGAGACATGAAAGAATAACGAAATTGGCTGACTAAAGGAAGGGTTACATGTCCGAATGCTAAATACAGATACATTTCCCTGCCATGCAAGAAGATATGCAAGAAGAATATATGGACATATTCATGCAACATTGAATGGCTACAAAAGTAAAACCATCACAGGAGAAATAAATTTCAAGTCTATCCATTAGGTATGCGGTTTTCCTTAAAATAGATATTGTGACCAAAGAGAGAAGCAAATTCAGAGAAACTCATCATTAAGTGTCAAACAATCGAATCCATGAGGAAGGCCATATCTTCTATGGTCCAACAATAAGACTGCCTCATGTGGTCACGCATGGGAGCATGGTTGCAAGTCTTGTTTGGCATTTTACCTTGGTGCTGTCCTCCAACCGAAATGAGGTTGAACATGGGAGGGGTTGGGCATCTCTGGGCCACTGTTCTCCTTCAGAGACAAAAAAAGGATCACCAAATGTAACAAGATGAGTCATAAGTCATTAAGACAACTTCTGACTTGAAGGCCTTTATTAATTAATCCATTATTAGGTGTCAACCCTAACCACTTCCGTCTAACAAAATCTTCCTTTTCATCAGGATATCACGCCTTGTGATACATCAAAATGAGCTCAGATTGTTATGTTTAAAGGCGCCTTGCCATATGCTCATCAGCACTTGTGCCAAGCATTGCGTATCCATCAAAATCACCCTGGGAGCGATTGTGACAGCCGAATACACAATGTACACATATGTTATCTGAATGGGTCTATTTCTGAGTGATAGTGAAACACTTGAACTTATTGTGTACAACACCCATCATAAAATGGAAAGGCACCTTTGTGAACACTAAAACAAAATCACTGGTGAAAAATAATGTTCTTTTCCCTTAAAAATTAAGGAGCATAGTTCATGTCAACCCTAACCTTCCTGGATAGTTTGGTTGGACTGCCACAAATCAGTCTGCATCATTGTAAAAGTGGCTAACCTGCTCAGTGGTACAAGATCCAACAGGTCAACCCTCCCCAAGGCCAAACAGCCAGGGAGACTGTGGTTGTCAGTCACCACAAGATCCAACAGGTCAACTCTCCCTCAAGGGGCCAAACAGCCTGGGAATCTGTGGTTGTCAGTTACCAAGATCCAACAGTGGCACTCTTCAATGGGACTAGTTATGACCAGTTTGTTCCGCTCAGCCCGCTGCTTTTGATTGCCCAATGCATCAAAGTGCATTGGACTTTTTTTTACCTGATGCACGTGCTGCATTAGCAGGATTAGGGTTTATAGAAAAGATTAAAGCTTGTTAAGTTTAATTGGGCTATACCATGTTGAATCTGACAAGACTCTGTGATTTACAGTAACTCTTGAGGGCTAAAGCTATTGACAATGGACAAGATTGTGAAACGTGCACATTTTCCATTGGTACAAGTACTAAAAACTTGTTTGTTTTAAGATTTCACATGACATGCATGTGCCAACGTTCAAGCATTTAGTGCACATGTTCCACGACACTAGAAAACTCTCTCAGCAAAGCCACTAGAAAACAAACAATAGGGGAAAATAAGTGACTGATTAAAGCATGGACCAAGTCTGACATGTAAAACAGCCACATATGAGGTTGAAGATGGGGTCACAGTTCATGGCTAGACAAATACAGCCGCAGTCCAGGGGCAACTGGGCAAGCTGAAGTACATGTACAAGTATTTCAAGGTTTAGTTCTCTTTGCCTGAACTCCCATGTGAGGTTTGGGTGCCCTATCTTGATGTTGAAGAGTTTGCTTAAACAGCAGGTCATAGCCTGATGTGTTGGACTAGTCAAAAGATACGAAACAAGGTTTCTTGGTCTTAAGTACAAGGTTCCAGCAGCCTGTTGGAGCTCTTAAGTTTGACCTGGGTTACTTAGTGCAAGCTACAGCATCAGCATGAAATGTGAGGTTTTAATGCTTAATGCCAGCACCACAAAATTGGTGATGGTGCCTAAGACACAAGCGTTACGAAACAGTGGCACCTGGGGTGAAAAGAACGCTTATTCTAGCCAGGGGGAAACAGTCAACTAACTCACAGAAATTGACCTCCTTGCGAGAAGCCCATGGAGTTGTAGCCCTTGGCCAGCTTGGGGTCCGACCGGATCTTCTGGCAGGCCATCTCCACTTGCTTATTAGCGTTCATCAGAAATCCATTCAAGGTGTCCTTAAAGTGAGACAGCGATGAAATTAATTTGAGGAACAGTTTTTCTGGAAATTTATACTCTTCTTTAATGTACGAAAACTGACTCACATCCCTCTAAGTTAAAGGTGTTGAAAAGTGCACTTTTTAAAAACATTTGAAATGATCCCAATTTTCCTGGACAACCGAGGGCACTATTGCTGTGATGTCATCTAGAGAAGACACATTTCAGTGCATAGGTTTCTCTGTTCAAATTGTGAACCCAGAATTTACTCACTGACAACATTCTATGAAAGGGTTATTTGCTTAGTTATTGCTATGTGCTTACACAACAACGTATCACAAAGAAAAGGAAATTGAGGCCGGCAACATCTAAAAAATGCAGCAGTTTTAGTGCACAAACTTGTAACTTTGAGATTTCTTGTTTAGATGACATCAGTTTTGCTGATGAATATAGACACATTCATTAAAAACAAAAAGGCAGCAAGATCCCTTTAAACCAGTGAAACCAAAAGGGACAATAAGGCTGTCGGAGACATTAATGTGCATTTTAAAGTTTGTGTCGGAAAACCTTCCACTGCAGAGACCAATAGCGGGAAGCGAAACACAAATCAGTTTAACTGAAATGCTGACAGGATACCTGTAGATATGCAAAATGACAATATCTTGTCCAACAACTACCACCGACAAGCCACTATGCAGATTCTAATTTAACAGTTATTATCCTGACTCTAAAGTCCTGACTGCACCCAGTGTAGGAAAAACATATTTGTTTATCACTGGAAATGTATCTTACTCAGATGGGGGGGGGAGTAAAAGAGAAGTGTGATTACGATGTAACTTTGTTACAGCAAAACTAAAGCTGCATCGGTCCGAACTAAAGAAGGGACAATATAAACTAACCAGCTATTACATGTAAGTGCTGGCCACTACAGTGCTGTATTCCAACCGTGCTCAAAATCAATACCAAACAAGTTGTTGGCAGTGTATAAACTCTAAGCAGACAAACCTCAATGATGTTGTTGCCAATCTCCAGCGACCTCACGTAGATACCCGGGACTTCCTTCTCTACCAGAGTCTGGATGCGGCCCAAGCTGAGGGGATTGCAACAGCTGTCCCCTGGGGTTAAAAGAGAGGGGGAAAAATTAAAGTCTTACTTGATTTAGAGAGCTGGGAATTCCATCCAACAGAGGGGAGACTGGAGGAAAATCCGCAGAAAAATCACCAGAGATTTTGAGGGCCCAAACAGCAGCATGGGGTCTATGGTATACGTTTTGTTTTTGCTAAACGCATCCCTTAAAATACCAATTTCTTCCGTTCTTTATCAACTTTACATGAAAAACACACATTAAGATAAACTTGAAGTTTTCTGAATTCTTAAGAGATTGTTTGAAAAATTCTGAAATCAGGAAAATCTGGATGAAAAAAATCCTGAAATTAGGAAACTCCGAAAGAACAAATCCTGAAATAAGGAACAAATCTCACCCATGATCCAATTGTGGAGAATTTCTCTGTGTAGGGAAAATGTGTGGAGAAACACAGATCCCTGATAAGAGAGATCTGTCTCCTGATTAGGAGAAATGCAAACAAAAGCGATGCTGGTGCCCTTCATTATATTATAAATTCATGCTGGTAAGTCAGGGGGACCGGGATGACCAAAATGACCAAATCCTAAAATTGCCTGGCCATTCTTGTGGTTGGGATGACATCACTAAGTCTTGATTCTTCTCTCTGATTGGTCAATTGGTGGCTACTCCATACATGTACTTCACACTCGAAACTCAAAGGGACAAAAATAGTGTTGCCGTCTATCATGTCTATGGGGAAAGTCTGAATTATGGACTAAACTCTAAACCTTTATGCCTACATCAAATATGCCCATGAATATTGAATTGTGAATGTCTCCCACACTGCACCAAAAATGTTTCAGTTATTTTTATCATAATGCAGCAAAAAATGAGGAAAACATGCAAATCCCTGTACAAAGTGAATGGAGAGTGCCCCTTTGCTCAGACGTGAGTGCAATTAATGGAACAACCTCCGACTGCGAGAATGGGCATGATACTCATACTCACGCACACATACCTACACTGTACTTCACGTGCTTTTGAGTCAACTCATAACCTTGGGCAACTCATAAATTGGATGACTCATACTTTGGATGACTTGTACCATGGGCAACTCGTACCTCAGACAACTCGTACCTCGAGTTAAGACCACTAGTACCTTCATGTTATCAGTTCCGTTTCTAACTTTCTTACTCTTCCTTACTTCCAAGGAAAAATTTTCATAAATCTCTCGGAGAGATCTTGAGCACCAACATGATTTTCTGTAGTGCCTACCATGGGCATTTGCACCGTCAGTTTACGTGATGGTTGTCGGACAGCCCGACTGTTTACCAACTTGACTTCTTCTTAATATCCTTTTTTGGGGGGAAGGGGGGAGAAAGGAGAAGAAACTTTCCTAAACTCTAAATTATTTTTTAGCAGAGGGGACTTGAATTTATTCTTATGACTCTGGGAAAAAGTTACTGGACTTTTTCATGTTGTGGAGGAATGATAGCTTTGTTTAGGAACTTTTTTGGGGTTGTGCTGAATAAAACTTGTTATGTCTTGATTTCTTTTGGAAATGTTTCTGGTCTTGATTTTTAATTGGGGGGGTGGTTGTCTTCCTTATTACATTTTTTTTGGGGGGGACAAGTTACAACGGACATTACTTTATAAACTTTGGTTTAGGAATTTCAGAACGAACCATGGACTGCTCCAATGGAGGGGTTGCTTCATTTTCATGACGTGAGCTGGAAATTGAAAACTTATCTTTGCTTGAACATATTTCTTTTGTCCTTTTTTATTCAAGGGCACATTTTGAGGCTTGTTTTTAATCTGCCTTTTCACAGTCAACTGATCATTGAGAAAACCGTATGCTCTGCTCATCTTAAGCATGTCTCGAGTCACCAACATGAGGTTCTGCTAAAAATGCTCCAGCAATTAAAATAATTTCGTCATCATATCTTTCGATGAAAAAAATTTCTCCTGAAGAATATCCAAGCCAATATTTCATGTTGTAAATGCAATCAGACATGTCAGATTTGGGACCAAATTACAGACGAAAGTGGACGGAAAATTGCCCCAGAATGCACCACAGAGCATCGAGAATCCAAAATTTTCCAGGGCCCTTAAGCGGGCCCCGTACCCCAAGCCGTAAGGGCTTAGCCTTCGTGCTTTGTGCTCGCAATTTTGTCTACCGCCCTGCCAAAAATTTCGACCGTGGAGAACACTGTTAGTTACCAAATTTTCCGCAAAATTTTGTACCCTTTATATCCTGGACTCCCTCCGTAACGTAGTACGGTCAGGGAGTCCACCTGGGCTAACCCGTTCCCCTTCACGCGTCACACAGAGATCCTAAGCTTCGTACACATCGAATGATCCACTTCTATTTCTAACCGGTACCGTGACCTCTGTTTACTTTCATGAAATAATTTGATTACAAGCATTTCAACAGAGATTAGACAGCAGTTAATTGACATCAGATATTCTTACCCATGCCGTGCCACATCACAAGTGGCGTTGTGGCCAATGCTGGGGACAAAACGACCAGGAAAAATGCCAAATTCTGCAGCTCCATATCCATTCGACGGTGGTCTTAACAATGGGAGAAGTTCAGTGAGTGAATACATAGCCAAATGCACCCGACTATATAGTTGTCAAATTGCTTATTGACGTCTGGAAGTAAGACCAAACTGCTGCTCCGTCATGTGACACTCGGACTTTAATGTCACGTGATGTCCAAATTAAGCACTACAATTTCAGGAAGTCACCGCAAGCATCAAGGAAAAGTGGTAATGTGTGTTAATACACATGCTTACATGAAAGGACTGACATTCCACTCAGTACATGAAATAATTTTAGCTTACAAGAAGTCTTTTTCTCAACAAAGTTCGATCAACCTCTGAGACAACAAAGTCGAGAACTGCAGACACCAACTTTTGTGAAAATACACATTTTATTCATTTTCAATCCAGGAACTGTCCAAAAGGACAAATGCCACAATGTTTCAGGCAATTGATACTCCTCACAAAAAATCGATTTGCAAAAAACTCTCCAATCAAGAACTTGCTTACAGTGTGATTTAAACAGAACAAGAGACAAACACCAATTAATTTCAGGGAAATGACCAGAAGCAAAAATAAAATTTTCAAACAGAAATGATGCAATAATATGATAGGAAATTCGGGGGGGGGGAAGCATGCAGGCTGGGCAGATTTAGGAAAAACTGGTGAAAGAAAAACTACACTAAAGGGAAGAAAAACCTGCAATGGAATTTGAAGACTTGAACAAAGAGAAATAAGGTGTGATCAGATTTGTAGACAATGCACTGATATCCATTTTGAATCAATTTAGCACACTGAAAAAGATCTGTTTAAAGTTTATACACGCACATCAACTACACAGATATAGATTCTCTAACTATTGGAGGATTTACGACTTTGGACTTAAGATGTCTGCTGTTTTGAAACAGTTGAAACTATCATCAAGTTACTACGGAATCTTCAACACAGATTCCTGCTTTTCTTAAAAAGATGAAAATAGAGTTATGATATTGCTCTCAGTGCTCTGCATTTTGAGCACAGTGTATAGCTGCATTTGATGCATGTATTTAAAAACTCATCTTACAATTCTGAAGGGTTTTCAAGCTTGCAAAAGTAACCCAAGTTCAACAGTTAATCATGCTAGCGCTCCACTGTTGTGATAAACCTGTAGGTTTTGCAACAATCTATGCTAAGTTTAGGTAAGACAAACGACAGTCAGTAAGGTTAGCCCTATAAGGACCTTCTTGACTATCTCACAGCTGGATATTGGGCAGGATTTCAATTGTTCCAGGCCTGATCTTGGCAAGCATATAAGGATGTTCATTATGAGTACATTTGTGACTTTTCAATTAAATTTTACATACGGTTTCATTGTAATAATACAGTTTAACGGCTCACGTGTTGGCACACATGCATTGAACGTGAAAATGGAAAAAAGCTACTTTGGGCTGACCTCCCTCCAAGAAAATGTGCATTTCGCAGGAAACAAACTTCACTGCAAAAAGATCAACCAACCCCTGCGCTTTAGGAGTGTATATTTACCTGAGATTGTGACAATGTATTGGCCACACAATCATAGTTGCAACAATCCATGTTCCTCAAAATGACAGAAATGTTTAAGTACCTTAGAAACCTTCAACAGTTTAAAAAACAATCAAGTTATGGACATTTTGAGTAAGATTGCTGCTACTAGTGACATCGTCAGCTGTGTTTGATTCCGAAAAAAATGCCAATAGTTCCTATGTCATAATTATCGGCTTGGTACAACAAATTCCTTCCAAAAGTCCAACTCTTTCTTGGAAAACTTCTACGAGAGTTTGCTCTTGTTCAAAACATCATTCAACCATTAACTATCCAACATACATTTTTCACTTTGCTAATTTAATTTCTCCGGCCATTTATAATCCTAATTGTTTTTAGCATCAATTGATAGGAAAATTATTCTTCTGTGCATTGTACCATGTAGCACCAACCGCTGTGACAAACAAAGAACAAAAGAAGAATACCCTATTCTTCCAATGCACGCAAATTTCTCATTAACTACGCAATGCTCTGTGCACCACATGCATGGCAGGACCTGCTTGATAAACAGCTCAACGCACATGAAAAAAAAAAACACTCAGGATGAAACCTATTACTGCATGAGGGACAAATATGATGGAAAAAATCCTTTTGAGGTATACAATTGAATTTTATCCCTGTCCTATTTTGTGAAAATTCAGCAACTTCCCTGATAACGTGCCAATCCCAAGGTGGCTCACATCAGAGGTACAGAAAAGGACAGACAATGACTTAACAAAACTACCACTTCCCCAAAAAAGACAGATCAATGACATTTGTTAGAGTAATCACTGCACATTCTCTGTGCTTTTGACCCTTTGACGCGAAAGGGCCCTCATGAGGTGCCACACAATAGGTGTGCCTTCCAAAATGGAAAGTGTTAATCTACAAAAAAGAGAAATCCACCTTTTTAAATACCTGAAAAGAGTACAAGTTCCCTTGTCTTTCCACTGAGAAAGAAAACGTACCAATAAAAACAGAAAAGATTTACATGGAGAAAAAAATTCTGAAGTGTTGCCTGTGGTAAAGAAGTTGTATCCTGCACATTTGAACAAAGTCTTTGGGTACTGTGACCTCACACTGTCCTTACACAGTGACAAAATGACGATGCCTATAAACTGCACAATTATGTGATGTTTACTGACTGTTCTTCAACTGGTGCCTTGGACCAATCACAGCCTTGGACCAATCAGAGCATTGGACCAATCAGAACCTTGGACCAATCACAGCCTTGGACCAATCAGAGCCTTGTACCAATCAGAGCCCTGGACCAATCAGAGCCTTGGACCAATCAGAGCCCTGTACCAATCAGAGCCCTGGACCAATAAGAGCCTTGGACCAATCAGAGCCCTGGACCAATCAGAGCCTTAGACCAATCAGAGCCTTGGACCAATCAGAGCCTTGCATGTAGATTGCATTTTCAATCAGCTACAACTGTCTCTCTTGCAGCCTTGTACAGGAGTCAGAATAATCCTGCTTGTCTGGAATGTCTCATGGTCAATGCCTGCCAGCCCTACGATGATGCGCTGTCAAAGAAACAAAAATTAGGAACTCAATGAACTTCAGTCATGCCACATTGTGCTGGAAAACTGGATGCCTTTTTCCCTTGAACTCAAACCATAAAATAAAGGGTAAAGTAACCCCCGCAGGGAAACCCCCTTACCTGAGCATCTGCTGTAGCCACTGGTACCCTGCTTTCAAGTACGGCAGGGTGGCCGTCCAGAGCAGGACCGAGTAATGGAGGATGCCGTCCCACAATGCCTCAAGGTGAGGGGAAACGGCCGCCCAGAAGGCGATGAGATACGGCGAGAGGAAGTCCCACGCTAAGACCAGGTAGCCCCAGAGGAGATTCCACAGGACAGGAATCTGGGCTTTGATCTGGGTTGCAAAAAAAAGACACGTTCTTATAGTTACCAACATTTCTAACCACATTTGGCAGATTTCAGTAGATTTGGTAAAAAATGCTTGCACAAAGTTGTAGGCATTGCATGGCCTTAATTGATTTTGCCAAAAAAACCCAAAATTTGAAAAAAATCATAATTTGGGGCCAAAATGTCTCTTCCTGAAAACGGTGACGAAATGGTGTCCTTCCCATGGTGTCTCCTCCCTGAGCTATCTCAAAGCTTACCAATTCCAGAGCGATGGGGACATTGTGTGCGAGCCAGGCCCATAATGGTGTGGTCAGCTCGGCCAAGTAGAGAAACAGTGCACACAGCTTGTCCTTCAGCAGAACCAGGTAAGGCCCGCACAACTCGGCTGCCTTCACATAGTAGATGGGTACGTTGACCGACGCCCAGCTGAAAACAAGACACACGCAGGTGTTTGGATGATGCAACTTACAGGTGACTGTCTTCCCTTCCCAACTACCCCCTGCCCCCGAGGGCTGCATCAACCCTCCCATGGTGACAGCATTCCTCTTTTCAGTTGCTCGGCAAATCATGAGAATGACTGAGCATATGATGCTGCCATGTTTGCCTCGCGCCCTGTAGACCCATTTGCAATAGTAAGACAACTTCACAAATTGATAAAAGAGAACAGACTATTTTTTCCTTCCGGGCACAGTCTGGTTACCTGCTTTGAATGGTAGAAAAGCAAGATGGCTGCCCGTAGATAGGGGTCTATTGTACAGTACGATGACTGCATCTCAGTGAGATACGAGTACACGTTTGTGCAGTCCAGAAACTGTGCTCTACTGCTCTAATACGGCAATAAGGAAGGGAGGCTGACTATTTTTTAAATTTCATTCGGACAATTACGCTGTGCAGTGTTGTTTGACGCAGTCCGTAGTTAAAACGATTATCGTGGCCTGGGCCTTAGGGTCGGGCATGCATAGCACAAACCCACGCAAGCAGTTCCGCGTTGCCAAAGCGCCGTGCGCACACTGTACCTGTGCAGAATCATGTTGCGTGTGGAAGGCCCATGCCAACTTGGAGACTGCGGACACATGTGGGTATTTTGTGCTGTGAGGTAACGGGGAGGTTGAAGTCTACATGGACGACTTACTCAAATGCGATACCGAGGTACAGACTGATTTTAGTCCAGGTGTGCTTGCAGACGGCCGAGATGCCCGACCGTTCAAAGAACGCCTGCGTCAGGGAACCTGTTGAAAAACGGAAGGAGGAAAAAAAGACTGCACTTAAAATACCGCCATTCGATCGGCACACAACAAAGTACGAGCTATGACTGTCAGATCACAAATGAACACGGGGGAGCGGGTTAGTGTAGGGGTCCCTCCCTCGCTTTGCACCAATGAGGCCTGGGTTCGAGTCCCGGCTTTGCCCAGGCTTTAAGTGCATTTGGTTTCCAGTCCATACTCGCTCTCGCAGGTTTTCTCCGGGTACTCCGGTTTCCTCCTGCCTCTAAAACTGGACCTTCTTCCTAACTCCTTAATGTGGTGTTGATTGATAAAGGTTATGAATAAACATATAGTTATTGGCACAAACAACCCGAGTAGCTGAAAGCGCCACTGAAACAAAACAACACCAACCACAACAAATGAACATAACAATCAAATGAAAATGTAAAAAAGGCCATGATTTGCCAGAAAACTTTGCAACAGGCAGAAAAAGACCCACGAATGGGTCTGGCAAGTCACAGTGCATTCTTTGATCAGAAATGAAAGTCATAGCACAATATAGATGTTTGAAAATGTCAGAATAGAAAGATCGGTCACCTTTCTAATAATTCACTGTGGATCTTCAAACACAATAATTTTATTTAAAGAGCTCCCCGTTTTCTCTGTTTCTCCGAATGACGCAATCTACATTCAGAATTCGCATCTTAACTTGAATGAAAAAAAAGCCCTTTGTAGCTTGTTATAGATGAGCTCTGAAGACAAATGACAATTTGGATGCTTCCATATTTATACGAACAGATAAAATCAGAGAAAACATGTTTTCCTTAGGGGTGCTCTTTAGGGGTAGTCTGACTTCTACAAAGAGATATTGTCAATATGTTACTCAACATGCACAATTAGCCGGCTTTGTGAATTCTTTAGGGATCTAGGAATCCACTAACTGTTTAGCAAGCGTGATAACAAGCTTATAAATTCTTTAACCATGATGATGAGCATGTACGTGTGGCCATTTTTTACCACACACAGGAGTAAGACCCACACTTTGAGGGTCTGAAGTTTGAGTGGGCTGGAGTCAATTACAGCTAGGATGGGTCTACCGTTACCGTGGAGCCCTTTGTGACTGTAGACATCTAGAGCAACGAATGTGACTAAGGCAAGAACCACTGCTGTCAAGACGCTCCTCCAGGGAAACTCAAACCCGCTCATTCGCTCAAGCAATTCCTGTCATGAAAGCAAAGCACAGAAACAAAGCAAAATGAGGCCGAGTTCATTTAATTACAGATGTGGCCAGGACTGATCAGCGTCCACTTGTCGGCTGCCAGTCAATTTTTACCTGGTGCACAGGTTATCAGGGAAAACTGACGACCGACTGACAAATGGTCCCCTACCAAACTTGACCTATAACTGTCTGCACTGTCTGGGCAGGGTCTCTGAAACTGCTAATTTTCTAGCATTACCTCAACTAAATGAGATTTTTGAAGAGAACTCAGACTCATCCAATGTGGGCCTGAGCTGACAAGCAAGCAAACCGATCCACTCCTTTCACACGTACAAGCTCTTCGGCAGAGAAGAGAGACCGAGCACCCACGGAAGACTGTATATTCCAACGAAGAACTGGCTGTTCATGCATACATGCAAAAACTTGCATGGGAAGTGGTGTGTAGCGATCCCCTCAATGTCCCCTAAAAACATGCTACCAGTTGCACCACCAATAAGCTCAAAATTCTGAGTTCTTTCCCACGTTAGTGCGCGTTGATAACCGCGAGGCTGACCTTGCAAGCCAGCTTGCATTGCTCATGCTCCATTCGTCCGTTCCTTGAGCTGGCCATGTCTTCATTGGTCAGGTGAAAGGCACGGACGGTCTCCTTCAGAAGTTGCCTCGGTAACTGAGCAACAGGGGAAAAAAAATTTAAATTGGGGTCAGCGTTAAGTAGTGCTAAAAAACAAATCTGAGCAAATTCTTTGGAAGAGTTCCGAGTAGATATTGTAAGGCCAACGGAAAGATGTGGAGGCCAGCTTTGAGGTTGCCTGACCTGTTTCTGAACTTTCTCCCACGACGCCAGCATGTGGTTCATCAGCACGCTGGACTGCAACAGGTGCGTGTCGTACATCTGACGCCACTTGCTGAAGCAGTGGTGGTCGGTACTGAGGCAGATGATCAGGGTGTTCAGCAGCTGAAACACGAGAGGCCGGGGAAAAAAAGGAAGTTTGCGGACAAACTTTAATCAATGGAAAATTCCGCACTTGTTGACTTTAAGGCCCATGCCAGGCTTATATTGTGGACTTTGTGTTCATTGGTGACAAATGGACAGATATTATGGACACAAAACCAGGTTCCCTGTGGTTGGCCTAGATTTGTGCACATTCGAACGAAAGTTCATCGTGCACGTGTCACATAATATCCAGGGGAAGTAGTACTGCGTGTGGTATGTCCCCCTCATAAGCCATGTGCCTGAACAAGGGTTGGTACATTTTTACAGAGCAATGATGTCGCACGTGGGGGTTTGTGTACACGTGAAACGCCTCAATGAATACGCATGTTCAGTGAGGCGGCCGGTAGATGGGTTAGCGTAAGACTTTTCTCTGTGCTTATGCCCCTGGTGCAAATCCCACACAAGGAGCTCCTACCTCATTCTTCATTTGCTCTGGACAGTTCACTGTCGTTCTCGCCAACAGTGATGGAAAGAAGTGGCGTAAGGTTGTCTCTGGATGAGTTCCAAAGGCTATGCTCTAGGTCACAAGTATGAAACAGAAACTTCTGTGATGAAGAAGGAGCAACTTTTAAGATACTCAGAGCAGATTTTTTGAAAGTGAGATTATGAGAAAAAAACACAACAAACGGGAGAAAAATCAGTAAACCATGACTACTTTATCAGATAGCAAGGGTAGTAAACTGATTTTACATATTGCTCATAAGTACAATGTATTTGGTTGAACCAGAGAAGTCAGAATGGAATTCGGCCTCCTGGTTTGACACTTGCTTATGCTGCTTGAGTTGTGTCTAGTACCAAGAAGACAGTCCTCCACAAATAGTGCTGAACACACTGGATTTCAGGATTCAAAGCCTCCTTTCTATAGTTTTCACGGTTCAGCCCAAGTGCTCTCTTTAGATGAAGCAAACTTGTCTCATGTTTTCCGTTTCCTTATTTTGAAATCGATAAAGCCCAGCTGACTTTTTTACCAAAAAAAGAAGCAAAGGTACCTTCAGTTTGGAATAGTGCTTCAAGAGTTGTTTCTGTAATCTATGAAGGAGAAATAAAGGCAAACGTGTTTAGTTCACAGCTACAATGTGTACTGACAACAGACTCCCACACATATGCAGCTTGAAGCAGTTTTTCCGTTAAGTTTATTCATTAACCCTTCACTAAGGAGGACTGCTACTACTGCAGCATTGTGTGAGGATTAGTGCATACCACACATAC
>NW_019091496.1:456065-512650 GCF_001949145.1 Acanthaster planci
AAATAATCCCGCCGTGAAGGGGTTCACAACATTCATTTTTGTACACTGCTACCGCATCACAACGTTGTTATTGACAAATTGTATCACTGTTGCATCTCTTGGTACAAAGTCCCTCAATTAAAGACAAATTTGACCAATGTCCGAATGCCGGGTTCCTTAGAATGTGAACTAAGACCTGTAGTTCTTGTTCCATAAACAGCCATTTTTTCAATTTTACTAGAAGCTACACGGGTAAGAGACGCCTTCAGGTACTCACTGCGCTGGGAGTGCCGTTCCTGGCGTGAAGACAAAGTCCAGGATGGGAAAGAACTGGTTGGGGCCCAGAACCTCGTGGGCCTTCTGCTTGTCCATCTTCTGCCTACAGATCAAAGCCGACCAGACAAATCTAGTCAAACTGTGCCATACTACTTTGTAGGCCCGCAAAACGGTAGGGGGGTATTAAAGAACCCCATCTGCGGTTTCCTTTCGGTGGTTCCAAGAACTCAATCTTCTGTGTATTCTTGCAGGACATTTATCCTACACTGACCTCGCCGTCCATTCTAAAAGTAATTTGTAAAAGCCGTCGTACCGTAATCCACACACCTCACCAAACATCTTGTTTCACATTTCTACCACGTGACAAGGAGTTGAAATACTTTTATTTTTGGCAAGAGATGTTGTGCTAACACACACAGGTGAGCCAACGTACCGCAATGTTCGGTCCAGATTGGCCATGGCATAGGTAGACGCTGGCTTCACACCCAGCAATGGCAGCATCAAACCACACCACACTACATGCAATAAAAGGTGAAACGGAATAATGATCAATTACCCCGACAATGAAAATACATTATTTTTCACTTTCTGGTCGATTGTTTTTTATCCAATGGAACTGCAGTAATGTGACCTGACCAAGATCACAAGATAATGACATCAACTGGGTGGAGTTACTTCCCAGTGTTATGTTCGCTTATCGAAGCACACCAGCCACTGATATAATTAGCATCCTTTCCTGAGAAGCATCCTTTCCTGAGAAGTCACTGTACGGAATACAGTGACTTCTCAGGAAAGGATAAAACTACGTATTTCCAGAAAACTTTATGGGTGTGTTTTCATTGTGTTCTCAAACTGCCATGCTTAAACTAACTTGATAAAGGGGGCCGTGCGGGCGGTTGTGAATACGTCGCGTGGTATGATTGAGAGCAAGCACCCACATGCAGTGTGACGGCCCTGGGGGACACTGTCGCTGAGTAACAAAATGCCTTGCAATTGCTATATGCAGCAGCCCTTTTCTTTGCCGAGGGTTAAACTTCTGGGACGGTTAGGGGATTTTGTGAGGACTAGGAAAGGCTGAACTGGTTTCAACATGCGGCGGTCAAATCTCACTGCCCCAGGCTACTCACCTCTGAGTCCAATGACGGGGTCACTGTATCCCGCCTGAGCGCACGACCACAAGACCGACAGGCAGTGAGACTTGTCATTCTGCTTCCGTTTAACCATAGTGAGGTACTTGGAGGCAAAAAAGACGACAAGAAAAAAAAAAAAACAAGAAGCAGAGGAAACATAGGGCAATCAGAAAAGAAATGGATGAGGTATTGAAAGTGAGGGATTTTGAAGACTTTAAAGTGAATACAATCTAACTGAATCAAATGGACTTGTACCCAGAGTCACATCCGTGTATGCTTGTGGGTTTTTTTTCCACAAGCTTCTGCGGGCAAACACTGAGTACACCGTGTCATAACAACATGTCGGGCAGGGCAAAAATCCACAGTTAGTTAAGATCGCCCTAGCCCAAATCCGTCCTTGGAAATACATATCAGCTGCCTTCTAGTGTCTGGAATCTGCTTGAAACAAGCCTCCAAAGGGAGAATTTTCTCATAAAAAAGGAAATTCTCCCTTCTTTGCATATATTGATTGATCGAATATTCAAATATGAGATTATTCGGCAAAGCCCTATTTTTATCACACAATCTACCTGTGAAGTCCAGTTTGCAACACTAAACACTTACATGGTCCATAGAGTTGGTGACAAACTCCGGGTTTTTGGATGCTATGAGCTGTATAAACACCCGGTAGCCATTGACGGCTGCTTGGCCTGTTGAGGGGAACAAAATATGATATAAGATCCTACAGTATAGATGGCCCTAGAAGCATGATGTAGCTGTGACGTCATTACATGATTTATTATGTAATTTTTCAAGATTTATATTTTCCCTTTGACTTTGTACACAGTTTTCAAGAGGCCTTTTCACTCGCTAAATAACCTTGGATCCTTATCAAAGTTTCATCGATTAAAGACCTCAACACAAAACTCACCCTAGAAGAATGATGTAATGATGAGACCATCTTTGGATTTATTATACAATTTAGAAGATTTGATTAGTCCCACTGACTTTGAACACAGGTACATGTCCTTCGTATGCGCGTCCTTGGCCTTGTGCGCAATTCGCCAACCTTTGCGATCGGACAACGTTAGCGTGGTTGCTCGGTAGAGTCTGAATGCATGATTTCTACAGATCTTCACCCGCGCATACATTATTAGGCAGTCTTCACACGCGTAGGTGGCCCAGGTATCCTTTGTGGACATGCAATTCAAAGCAGGACTGATCCACACAACCCTTTCATCGATGTACTTGTAGCAAGATTACCTGCAACTCCTGGCTGTGACAATGGGGCCTTAAAACTTTGTTGTTACAATGTGCAAATGCGGAAAAGCACATAAGAAGCAAGATATGGGAAGGAGAACACCCTCCTACCTTTGTGTTGATCATTGTTTGATCGGAATCTCAGAAATTCTCTACATACTAGTGGGGGGATGTGTTAGGTAACAATAGTCTGGAGTGTATATAGGGATTGGACATGTAAAGGGGGGTACCCCTCCGTCCCATATCTTGCTGGCTATAGAAAAGCTCTATGAACTGTCCTGGAACAGTCATAGACATCTAGTCTTTTCTTCTCTTTCTTTCTTAATTTATCCTGTTATCAGTTTGCAGTACAACAAACACTGAATGTAATGCTTCATTTTTCCGACCTCCCCACCTCTAAAAAAGACTGCAATTCATGTTTTGACAAGCCTGGAACTCCTACACTATCATGAAGAGGTATACAGATACAGATTCCATATTTACGTCAAGACCATGCGACCGCAGTGAAAAAGTCTTGTTTTCTTCAATTTCCCAAACAGAGAGAGGGGTCTGCAGTTGTATACCTTTGCTGGAGTCGCCGGCCAGCTCCCTGATACAATAATCAAAGAAGGCCTTCAGCATGTCCTCGTTGTAGCTTTTCAGTGTGGCATTCAGGAAGTCCAACAAATGCTTGCTTGTTTTGCTCAGAGGGTAAGCTGTCAATGAGAGAGGGAGACGGAAAAACAAGTTTGGATCGTGGTGATTGTGCTGAAGGAAGATTGTGCCGTACAGCTCAATGCATCCTTTCAACAGAGGAGAAAGTGCACAAACTTCTTTTCAGAAAATAGGAAATGGGGGGGAGCATGGAAATTAATTCTCTTGAGAACAGAAAGAGATAAAGAGGGAGAAGATAAACCACTCACTGGGAGGTTGATCACTGAACACTGGGTCACTTTCCTTGGTCAGTAGCTTTTTGTTCATGAAGCCGACTATGTCACCAAGCCATAACTAGGGATGGAATAAAGCCAACAACTTCAATGCAGAAATAATAAACAAACTTTTAGAGAGTGGAAAATGTGACGTGCAAGGCACATCAAAAGAGCTTTTCCCCCTCACAGAACGATAAGTCCAGACCCAGACAAGAAATCCTCTGTGAAAATCCGTTGCACAACCTACTATGAAGCAAAATTTCTTTTGGCTTAATTTTGAATTGGTTTAGGAAAAAGCTGTGGTTATATATTTCGGGAACATACAGTTATTTTGAAAGCAACAGTCGAGAAATTTTTATGTTAAAGTCAGTACTCAATTTTTGAAATGATGCAGGCTCAAAAAAACTGGCTTGTGAATGGAATGTCAAGTGGCTGCTCTAAACACGTCTACATTTTATGGTTTTGTGGCAGCAGGTGACCACTTGGTGAGTGGGCTATGAAAATTACACACGGAAGCCACTCGGCGGATGTATGGGGTAGGACTGTAGTCATGGCCATCAGAAGTCTATTGCAAGTCATCAAGTCTAGAGCCAAGTCGCAGGCTATTCAAATGAATACGGGCAATTCACAATAGTGCGCCACCAAGAGTTTCCAACACGTTGGCCAATCAGAACACACAAAATTTGTCGACCCTTTCTAAGCGTGCGTTGGGTCGACAAATTTCGCGCACTGTGATTGGCCAATGCATTGCAAACTCTTCGTGGCGCACTATTGTGAAACGGCCGCATTGTGACAAAAAGTACTCCTTTGTCTTTATCTATCTTGCTAGGCTGCTACTTGTGTCTGGACTTGCATCTGGACTTGCGAAAGGGTTTGCGATGTTATACAAATGTTGAATGCTTCGAGTGGTACAGCAAAACGAGCCCCCGAGGTTATCTGTAGAGCAGTATATTTTCCTTGGTAAATTTTACTACATCTCGAGATAAAGGGATCTTATTTAAGGAACAACTAATTGATTTAATATTCACAAAATTAAAATGGAGTGCTATTTGAAAAACAGTTTTGCTGAAAATTCATAAGTACATAGGGCTATAGAACATGGCAAGAAACCATTGAAAAAAAGATGTGAAGCGTATTCCCTCTATATTGGAAGCTCCTTACCGACCGCGCCTCCGGACACCTTGTCTGGACCTCAGTCAGTTGAGCCTTCAGCTCTTTGGGGTCCAGTGCCTTCAGGGCTTCGGCCAGGCTATCAAACCCCTTCTCACCCTTCCGGGATGGGTCCTTCTTCTTCTTCTGCTGGCTGCCAGCAGCCTTCTTCTGGGTGTCGCCCCCTGCCGCTTTCTTCCCAGAGGGGCTGTCGGGGACTGCCAAGGGGGGCATTTGGGACATCTGAGCATTGTGCTTTTTGCTGAAGGCGTCAAAGATCGTCTCGGATTCTTTCAAGGGAGCTAGTTCAGACAAGAAAACCATCAATTTAAAAATTCCCAGCATGCAGGTTTTCCCAGCATGCAAAAAAATGCAAATGGCATGGTCACTGCCATCTTTGTTATTACTCACTGCCGGCTCAATCGAAATAAGTCAGGGCACCCTCATTACACATGCAATAGGCATTAGGCATGCTAATGTTGGCTTTAATGCACAAATGTGCTATTGGTTAATCGATTGTCTTGTGTATTGTATTGTTCTGTATTGCATTTTCAATTTCATATTATTTGTTTTTGTGTTATGCCAAATAAAAAATAATATTCAAAACTTAGTATAAGTGTTCACAACGAAAAGGTCATGAATGTAGGCCTTGAGGTTTCCTAAAAATAAACAAAGTGGCTATCGTTACGGCAGTGGTAACGCATTTCTCATTTTCTATCGTTACGGTACTGAACTGCGCAAATGCGATGACGTAGCTGATCATCATGACGGTTTATATATTTTAAAATTAGGCTCCTACCTGGATCGCTGAATGCTTGTGGCCGAGTGGTCAAGGTGGAAGGTGTGGAACCACTGGTGTGTGAGTTCGAATCCGTGCTTGGACTATTTTTTTTTTGAGTAAATTTCATGTTTTATACCATAGTACTGTAGGGATTGTTTTTTATGTTGGTTTCTGATTGTATAGGCCTATGTAGGAATTTTTTTTCTTTTTTCATTGGAGGCTTTGGAGGACTTTTTTAAAGGGAAATAAAGTCAAAATCTGTGCTTACGTTGACGCACTTGCGCAGCTGCAGTGCCGTAACGAAAGAAAATGGAAGATGCATTACGCCGGCTGCCGTAACAACAGCCACTGCGAAAAATAAAACTTTCTGATGTCCCTAATATGCTAGTGAAGTGGCATGTTAGTGATACTAACAAACTGACCTAGTTTGGCCAAGCAGTAGGCCAAGTAAAATGTTCGAACTTGCTGTGAAGAGAGGGGGTAAAATTTGTCCGAAAAATGGGCAACCTGACTGCAAGTACGGTTACTAGTGATGGTTAGGACAGAAAAGATGTGTAGTCAGCTGGCCTATTTTCCCTTTTATCAATACAAATTCGCCAGTCTCATCCGCAACACTCACGTGCCGCATCCACTGTCGGAGCAACATTGGAGAAATTTTTCCTTGCGGCCTTTTTGTCCGAGGCAGATGCTTTCTTCTTTTTCGACACTGTTTCCCATTTGTTCACGTTTTCAGTGTAGAAGGTCGCCATGTTGGTTTTCTCCGGCTGAAAACAACTGGTACCCGGTACCCGCGCCGCCAAGGGTGTTCTTACGTGCAAAAAAATGATTGCATGCTTTCTAGAGTCGCGGGAAGGGTGGGAAGGGCCTAATGGAAGGGGTACGGCTTGTTGTCCCTCGCCCACTTGAAATCGGTACTTCAAAACTTCAAAGCTAAAATGTTTGCATATACGCCCAATGTGTTTGGATCTCGCTCGGCACTATCGTCTTGTCTTTGTACGTATTGTCACTTGTTTTGAGTCTTGTGTTCGTCCTGTCCCTGGGAAGGATGCAAAAGCATTTCTCCACCACGGTGTCGGTCACTTTGCCCCATTTCCACTTCGCCCCTTTGATTATCGTTCATTTTGTTCTTCAGTAACAGAGGCATAAGCCTATAGATGCAACAAGTAAAAACATCTACGTTTGAGTACCCAAATAACGATTGGAAAATCCAACTTTCCAAGGCCCAAAACAATGCTTCTGATTTTTCGGCGAGACCCTAAAATTTTTATTGGCAAGTTAGGAAAAAACGTTTTCTTTGTGTTCCGTTGTCGCTGTGGTAAAAACACGTGCGCAAAGCTCGCGCTGGTTCCCGCCGTGCATCGCCCGTGTAAGAGAATGCGTAATGGAGTGTGGCAACCAGTCCATTCATGCCGCGGTGACCGCACATGTGCGTGATCCGTCACGCATCGACAAAAACATCGCTGTTGCAAGATTTCTTAACCTTAATTCTTAGTATTTTGTCTATGTGTTTATTTTCTGTGTTCATCAGTTTAATTTTAGATTGTTTTGCTTGTACTTAAAGCGAGCATGTTTCCACAAAATTTCCTGCGCACCGCTCCAATCGCCGGATAGGCCTACAACTGTCTGGATGCATCGACAATTATTACCAGAATGTGAACAGAATTTGTGTGTGTCGCTTTGAAATAAACTTGAATTTGGAGGATAAGAAATAACCCCTATGCTAGTCCATCCATGTGTATTAATCACCATAATGGACAACGCGGTCGACATTAATTTAATGCCGTAGAGTTTTCTATAATAACTACATGTCGTTTGTGGAACTCCCCTCTCTACCATTTTTGAAGAGGCTTGTAACACACTCGAGAACGGACGGCGAAGTGGAAATGGGGAGAAGTGGGGATGGGGCGAAGTGGAGATGGGGCGAAGTGGAAATGGGGCGAAGTGACTGCAAACCCTTCGCCACTGTCCTTCATGTTGCCATCATTCAACTATTATGTGCATGATTTTCATTAAGATATTGTGTTTATATTTCATTTATCTATGAATTATTATGTAATTAAGAACACACGTGTGATTCTATTGTAAATGACAACAGCATGGAAATAAATGTTGATTTGATCGATTGATTGATGAACAACACTAGAACGCTAACCAACAGAGAAGTGTTGACCGTGAACGAGGATAGGTAGCAGTCATGATGCCTGCATGTATGCCAGTGGGCGCGCATCTGTTCCCTGCTCTATTAAAGCGACTTTTTGAACCCGTGTCTTGAGATGAAACTTATAATTACAAATATCTTGGAGGACTTCGGGATTACGAGCCAAGATCACTGTTAAATTCCTAACCACGATAATTCCAATTACCACCCCAAATAGAAAAACCCGCTCCAATGCAAACTTGGGGGCTAGGCCGCTAGCGTGAATATTCCTCATGCGAATCTCGATACATGTATGGTTGTGTGTGGGGGAAGGAGTAAAATAATCGAGAAACGGTTTCACTTTAAACAGTTTTATTCCGTAAATCGAAGAAAGTTGGTAAAAAAGACAAGATAGTCGCCAGCAGGGGAGGACCCCCTTTTTAATTACATTTTATGAATGTTTGACATATTTGGAAGTGAGGTACGTGGGAGTAGATGAAATAATGAAGATATTTATATAACTTTATATCGATCATATTACTGTACTCACCGGACCCAGAATTATTCCCGAAACCCATTCGAACACACTGGGGGTATACAGCTCGATGTAGCCATGGCAGATGCCACAATAGTCCTCTACCCTCACGGGTATGCCATCCATACTCTTGAGAGGAGAAAAGGGTCCCTTACTTTCTAGTTCACTCGCCGTACCATTTTCTGGGCTTGGGACGCCATTCCTGGGGGCCATCGCACGCAGTGCATGTCGGAGTGGAATGTAACGCACGCATACCACCTGCTCGATAACAGGATGACCCTGCGGTAATGGCTTCCAATTTGGCTATACCATACATTCCATAGGTCTTTCTTAATATTTAAGCAGATTTTATGCACCGGAACTGAAAACGGGGCTGTAGGGGACTCTGCGCTGTCGGCGAACACGGAGAAGCATTGTTCAATGCCGTGTTGTATCAATCACAAACGAAGAACATCACCAGAAATTATAGCTTTCATGGAATTAGCATTCATCCAAAGGTCCTGCAGAAAAAGTGGACGAGACGAGGGGCCACTATGCAAAGTAGATTTTGACTTTGAAACGACTAATTGGGCACTTAAGATGTTCGTATGAAAAATCGTAATCACCGGCCCTACACCGTACACGTTATTGCACTTTGGTGCGGTTCGATTGATCCAGTCTTTTCCTTCGTCCACGATTGATCGCGCCCAGCTTAATGAAATAACGTCTGTAATTTTGGAATTAGCATCTATACAATTCTGAACTTCGAAAGGAAATAGCCCAATTATTGAAGGTACCCGCTGAATGACAAAAAAGTTTTCAAGCTGCTCGATCGTGGCGACAACCGGCCGTTTAGGCCTAGACATAAACGGTGCATGCCTGTAACGTCCACGCTGTTGCTCTCCACTGATTTTGGATGTACTCCTCCACAAACCCGAAGGTTATCTCAGGAACCACGGAAAGATCCGTTAAGTTTACAGCCATCTGAACACGCGAGTCCCCTACAGCCTCGTTTTAGTTGCTGTGAATAAAATTTGCATAAAAATTAAGAAAGGCCTACATGTATGGACTCCGTAAAATCCACCGTATGCAATATGCACATTTGCACCTACGGGAAAGTGACACATCGACAGAACACAAGCAAAACTGACAAAGCGAATCTGTGCAAAGCCTGATCCATCAGCGCTTTAAATTTATTTGTCAACACGAACACGCAACATGTACACCTCGAAAAAAGTAGACCCCTTATGAGGCAAATATGCACAAAAAATTGCTACCGGTACTTGCTCTAGGAATCCAATTTTGATACAAGTTTTTTTCACAAGTTGTTTTGTTCTCAACAAGAATTATTTATATCTACGTATACCCCAGTGATTTGGTGGAAAAAGGGTACTATTTACAAAGGTTCGACATGTTATACAAGCATTTTGTACGTAATTATAAAACATGTTGTTAGAAAAAACCTTTGCGCCACACGCATGCGCACAAGCATCCACATTATTTGGTTTAATACCTGTCTCTCTGAATATAATGTTCCGTTTAAAATCATGCACGTGATGATTACGTGTTAAAGAAAAGAGTATCAATACTGGGCGCGGGGGATGACACGTCCTTTCAAGTGAGCGCTGTTTCTCAGCACTTTTGCAAACCAATGCAGATATAGAAACAGGTCTGCACTTAGGAAATTGTTCTGCTCATGGCGAAAGGGAAAAAGGGTTGTGGTAAACATAAATCAGGTGAGTTCCTATAGAGGTTGTGCACGGCAGCCATTTTCCCGGTAAGTGCTTTTGTTCCACAGGGATACACATGAGTAGACCTTTTGTACTTTCCCTCCGTAACAAAAGCAGTTGTCGTAAAGATGGCAGCCATGCAAAACCGCTATGGCTTAGTGGATTTGACTGGATTGCTCAAATAGTTTTATGCCATAACAAAGTAACATCTAACTGCATGAAAACGGGCTTGCAGAAACTGCAGAATCTCTGTTGCTTACATATAAATAGTCTTTTGCGCTTAATTTCAGTCAAGCACGGTTTTAGACCGATAAGAAGCCAATGAATTCAATAAGATTTTTCAGGACATTTTTTCAGGTCCCCATTTTCTAAAAGATTTGAAAACAATAAACGATTTGTAAGTTTAACTTGAATGATGCCTAGTGCTTATTCGACCGCACTTATTTGAGTAACAGCATAGTGTCAAAATCATATTGGACTTCCCCAGACAAGTTACAATGTTGTTTCAAGCCGGATCAAGGTATTTCGACGGGTAAAGCTCTCTTTGATTCAGAAACGTTCAGTATTGGAATGGTCTGGTGCCCTTAAACCATACTCGTCGACTACAAAACTGTATTTGTAGGCTGCATACTCTTGCTACATAGCGTGACAGACTTGCCCTACAACTGGACTAAAGGGTGAAAGGCCGTGATCACTTTCAATGGGAAATTCAAATCAAAACATTCGTGGGGCAACGTATGACCCCCCAAAAAATAAATTTTACTAAATTCTATTTACTCGTAGATAACCGCACCTATTTTAGACTTCTTACACGATAGATACAGAAATATTTTGAAATAATGAGGGTTTTTTCGAAGCCCGTTTGGCTGTGCGGTCAACGAAACACTAGAATTGATCTCATTAATGAGAAAGATGGTTGAAAAGCGACTATCCGACCATTGGAAAACTCGTCCCATCATCCATACACTGACAGGGAAACTCGATTTCCCGCTAGCCAAGGTGCACACAAGACTTCGCACAATATCAAAAAAGGGCCAAGACTGAACCTTTTCATGATAAAAGTGCACATTATCTTGTCTCGACGTAGGTTTTAGGTGGATGCGGCCGTACAACTGACAACAAACTAACGCCAGAGTTTAAACTTAAGATTAGAGTACTGTGTGAATGTCAAACAGAACCCTTCCCAGTGTCCCCCAAATACCATCATTTCTTGGTCGATACGACTGCAAAACGATGTTGCCCCAAAACTGAAAACATATCTACACGATACGCTTTTCCTTCCGTACGCTATATACACACAATTGTAGTGCTTAAAACTGCAGCAAGATAATTCAACGTACGATAGTTTTGATCTGAAGTCCGGAAGAAAACAGCTTTGATAAAATACAGTGCTAATATTACAGTCACCTCCATTATTTTAGATCTTACTTGGTCCCTTTTTTGTTTAGCATACTCATTATGTTGGTGATGTAAAACAAGAAGAAGAGACAGAGGTCACTGACGAGAATTCACTATCCACAGAATCGGTGAACGGAACACATGCCGCCAAAGGGCATCAACTGTAACAATAGCTACGGTTCGCACCAAAAAAAAAAACAAAAAAACAAAAAAACAAAAAAACCTCCCCCGATCTCTTTGTGAGAAGATAGACCCAAGTAGGCCTTTATTATTTTGATGGTTACATTTCAACGACGTTTTCAACCACGTTACACTCATGATTCTCTAGGGCTATGTAGTGCCATCTGGTGCTTACAAAAGTGTTGCCAGGACCAAGCAAATTTTATTTGATCATGGGCAAAATACTGCCGAGATTAAGTGGGTAAGCAATGTACATCGTGCACTGACAGTTGAGGAGGCATATTGAGTTCGCATAACCTTCCTAATTCTGCGCGTTTTCATCAGCAGCAGCCCCTGGATACAAGAATGTTGTACCAGACATGTACCTTGACCCGTTTCATCGTTCTGTCCGATCAGAGAACGGTGGTGATCGGTATTTTTCCCAGTTCTCATAGGACAGACTTCGGGCAGCACACGTTACACTGGGGTGCGTTCCATTAGCTTCTACGAGTTGACTCGTGTTTAACCTCGCTCCCACCTTCTCGCTTGTTTGACACGGCACACACACGGCAATCCCCACGTCAGAGTTACCCTGTGCAAGCTTATCGAACGCGACCGAGTACATGAGAAGGGATAACGCTGTGTGTTACAATGCCTTGTATTACCAATCAGAAATTTTGTGAAAGGGATCGGCGACCTGGGATACAAAGTGTAGGTGGTATGAGACGGGTACATGCAACATTTCAATGTTTCGCTTGACGGTTTGAAACTCTCTTCATGCATGATTGTTTCATACATTAGCCAAAACTGAAGCTGCGCCTAAGCGTCGATGTCACGACAGCGTTTTGAAATAAACGATCAAGGCTGTTCTACCACACTACAGGCTACAGTTGTTCCACAGCATGTGCAGTGGTTTTCAACCACCAACACCGTGACTGCCATAGATTTCATTTGAGAAAAAAACCGCCACGGGTGAACTTTATACTTAAAATCAAGAACAGCTGAATTAAGAGCACTGCCCGCACGGAATATTTCCATAAAAAATTAAAATGGCGCCGAGCAAACTGCAAAGTTTTTTTTAATTCATCTAAAGCCGGGAAAAAGTGCAGAGAAAGGAACACCAATTACTTTGGAAAGTTTTAAAAATCTTTGGTTTCAGTGTTTAAGAAGATGATCGAAATTCCTCATAGATAAATTTAACTATTGACTGGTATAAAATGACTGAATGATTAAAAAAGCCAGGAGCCCAATCAGATTGACAAACTGTGAACAAAACAAACGTCGTTGATTCAAAGTGTTACTCGATGAAATAAGAAACTCTGACCTACTACCGGGAATAATTTCAGGTAACGACTGACCACATAGTTGCAAATTCGAGTAGGCATGGTCAGGGGCAATACTTAGTTCACCAGTCTCCTCTGAACTTTGGTTATATACATTATACATGTAACAGGATTTAGGGTCCCTTTTTATTTTAAACCTGAACGTAAGGAACTCTTTTGGAAATTTAAGAAGAAAAAATCACCATTAAAAATCATTCTGAAATTATTATCACAGCGTTTTTTTCATCAGGATTCAACCAGAATATCGAGTCATGAAGCAATTGAAAGCAAACTAAACAATACCGGTACGACAGCTGGGGGAAATCCATTGTCAAGAAGATGTATGGCCCAACAGATGAGCCGTTTTGCAAGCCGTGGGCCACTTGTTCGGCTTATAGCTTAATAGACTAAACCGTTTCAAACTTCCGAGCCTTAGGCTGCATCAGTTTTCCAAAACTCGCACATACGTGTATAGTGTGGGACGCTGCGGATTTTCCCCGCGTTTTTTTTCCTGTCTGGAATAAAAAATAGTTATCTATTACAAATGGGAAAACTGTTTTGCGTGCGTTGTTAGGGGTCATCAACACGTTCTCAATAATCCACAATAACACAACCCTCTGCCTGAATAACCAAATCGATTATCACATATGCTTTCAAAATATTTCAGCGGCACAAAAATGACCTTAGTATTCATGGTTATTTTTACTATAGCAGTGGAAATATTTGCGGCTTTTCACAATCAGGGTGGGAGTTCAATTTTGGACGATGCCCCATGCCTTATAAACAAAAACAATCCATCATGTGTTTCAAATTTGACTGAATCTTGATCCACAATGCTTCGGTCATCCTGGTTAAGAAAAAGAAGAAAAAAAGAAGAAGAAAAAAAAAAGAAAAGAAAAAAAAAGAGAAATCGCGTGTTATCGGGAAACCCTGAGAGTAGTAACTTTTGTCTCCAAAGGAATGGACCTGAAACCATAATGCCGGCTAATTTTTTCTTTGCGACAAAGCAATGTGCAGTTCTAAGACCGAAAAGAGTAAAGGTGAACATGTAAGCGAGACATACATGAGTGGATTCGACAAACAAATTACCGACGACAGAACTCAAGAATTGAGGTATAACCATTTGCCTTAAAACTCCTCACACTGTACAGCTCCATCAATATCAACGATAAAAAATTGCACTGCTAATTGTAAACTTACAAATTCCAAACTGACAACTCGCTTTTCAAAAACACCTAGTTTACGATACACGTGCACATACACGTACAATGGGTGTGTCACATCGTAAAAATGTACAAGCAAAAATCACCATGACGACAAACGGAAAAGAACTCTGACAAACTCCCCGATTCTAAACGTTTCACTATACTGAACTTGCTACCCATCACGACTTTGTTTCACATTCAGACAATGTTTTTTAGTTAAAATACTCTACGGTTACCAAGAAACAGTTAAAAAACAATACAAATTAGGCCGTCCGTTTGTAAAATCGTTAAGCAATACACATCAAAATCCGTGAATAGAAAACGAAACAAACGAAAAAACACCAATAGTTTCGTATGAATATAAGTTCTTTGGCAGATGCGCGTGTTCCATCATAACGTTTTATACCGTATTACAATAAATCAGAAAGTCACCCATCAGTTTTGTTACGTTATAAAAGCTCACTATCTGAGCCTATGGCGAGGAAAAAAATGTAGTCTCTGACGTCATAATGACGAAACTACTTTGGTCAAGGGTGTAGAAAAGTCGCTTGCACCGGTTCAGAGTCCAAACTTCATCGCGTAAACACGTTGATAAAAAGGCCACAAAATTTATAACTTCAGTTACAACCTTTTGTTTTTCGAAGTTTCCCCTTCCTGCAAACTTTCTTACCCTATAGCCAACCGCCCCATCGTCAACGCATTTCCAATCCAAGGCCTCCCTGCAATAACAGCTTGTGCATTGAGTAGTCTTTTATCATCCAAGCCATCACCGAACTTTGACAGGCTGTAGGACTGACGGAGATGCCAGCCAGAACCCTTCAGAAAATCTTGAGAAACCAGCAGACACGGAAGTGGTCCCCATGCAGACGCAAATTGGGCTGCAGAGACATTACCCCCAGTGAACTTCACCAAAGTCAATTTAGTCCCCCATCTCTAATCTCTCAGACCTGCGCACCAGTTTGTTTTTCAGCTGCAAGAAGTGACTTTGGCCTTTGACGTTTATCGGGATAAGATAAAAAAAATGGTAAAAGTTCAACAGATAATGTCACATGTTCACAATAAGTGTACTGCCTGGCGATTTCTTATGACAACTCAGTGATGGAAACCACGTCATGGCATCCGTGATGTAAATATGTTGATTTGTTTTACCTGTTTTTGAAAATTTCAACAAGGTAACCCAGTTATCAAAGAACTGTTCGCCCTTGGGGCCCTGGAAAAGTTACATATCAGTTAGAGTAGAACTTTTCTTCTTTCTGCGGATTGAGTGGGACCTGCAGACAGTACTGAGATAGGCCCAGAACACCCAAAGCCCCGTCTTTCGATCACAGGGCTCTTACCCCGCAAACATTTGATGATGGACTCATAAGTGAACGCCTCTGGCTCATTCTAACTAAAGACCGATTTCGACGGAAACGGCTGGTTTTAAAACAAGCCAGTGGGCAAGCGACCGTACAACCCTTGGATCACACACGTTCTCGTAATACACGCCTCGTTCTTGCAGCTACGCCAGTCCAAGCGGCCGTGGATTATATCAAAGCAGCCTTATAAACGAAAGCACCGGGTTTTAACCTTTCCCCCTTCCATAAATTTCTTTTCCCTGTTCATCAAACACGCCCGCCATTTTGACAATGACAGAGCACGCCGACGTGTAAAATTTGTGTAAATCCCTGAGGAAGATAATTGGCTATACTGCCGTCTTTCACTTCTGTACCTCCCGAAGCACACCATTTCTTTCGGTAATGGTGTCTTCCATCCAGTATGTGCTCCTGTACTGTAACGGCGTCAGTCTTGCCGAAGACCACAATTGATTCACTGTGACCTTCTGGAATTGGAGATCACGCCCTCTAGCGGTGGATTCCGCACATTGCATGCAGCCAATTTTTCCAACGGTGTCACGCGGCGCGGGACCGCTCTGCTGTCGTCATCTCGTTCGTCTGATGGTCACGTGGTCTGATCAGTGACGTCATGTTCTATCACGGTGTGTGACAAGCCTCAGGTGTGTATATCCGTGCAATGCCGTCCACTTTGCTGTTCAACTGATGAAAGTGTGAAGTTGCTGATAATGTGTTGTTTCGTTTGTTGTTGCACTGCTTCTGTTGCAATTTACACTGATGCATCATTGAGCATGTTGTTGTTAATGTTGTTACTGTTGTTGAATTCGTTGTTCTGTAGCTTGATATTTGTTCCAGTTGAAGGCAACAGCTAGACATGCCAGACAATCGCCAAATTGTCTTGTCGTCCATATTGTCCACACAATGTATAGTATCCGGTACACTGCTCCGTTCAACGTCCAATTAGGTCATCATTAGTGTTTCGAATAATCACACCAATAAAGTCACGAAATGGGGTCTGGGGACCAGACCCACACCCACCTGTGCGCCTCTCACTTCTTTTCCCCCCTGCTGGCGTTCTCGATCATCCGCCTGAACATTTTGGAATTGAGAAAGCGGGGGAAGGAGTCACGGTGCATGAGGATGTAGATTTGGTGCTGGGCCTCATCAAACGTGTGTGGAGTAGGATGGTCCATGTTCTTATTGACGGCTTCCCGGACCCGTGAGTCTAGGCTTACCTGAACCGAACAAATTGAGGGGAATATGGACATCATTACACTTCAAGAAAAATCAAGAACAAGAAGGACAGGGGTACGGTTGCAAGAAGAAAGCCAAAAGCCCCCCAAAATAAGATACTAGCAGCAACAGACTTAAGCTAACAGATGTAGCAGCTGAATTCCTGCAGCAGTAGCACTGGCATCTTTTAGCAGCAGCAAAGCAGAAACAGCATCGAGTAGCAGCATTGAGTGTGCTTAGCAAGAGCAATAGTAGTGCGGGCAGGAGTTAAGTAGCTAGCCTTAGGTCATAGTAATGAAGCATCTACCATCTGCAGCAATGACAACAGCAGATGCCAGCAGTGGTCATTGGTTTGCTGGGTATGTAATAGAGACGGCAGTTATAGGTAGCAAGCCTCCAACAGTGGTACAGGCAGCATCTACCTACATAGCTTCTGCTGTTGATTGGCTATAGGCACTAAAGGTACAAGAGTAGTAGACACAGTCGGTGCAATAGCAAAAGTATGGTAAATGTTGCAGCATTTCTATGTAGCAAGCGTCTAGCAGTAGCAATGACAGTGTATACCACCTGCAGCTATGAGGACAGCAGCAGCAGATAGCCTCTACAGTTGGTTAGGAAGGTACCTGTAGATGCCATAGCGGTGTTGTAGTCGAGACCATCTCAGGACCATTCATATGACCAGATACAAGATCATGCACGAGGCCATTCACAAGACCAGTCACAAGCAACAGGGTGAACAGTGGCAAAGGAAAATACTTAAGTTGTACCGGTAGTTCATATGAATAGCTTGTGACTTTAATTCACAATGGGGTGTCTTCTGTAGGTCTTGTGAGGGTCTTTCAGTGTCTCATAAAGGTCTTACGAGGTCTCGACTTCAACACTGTTCAGTAGCAAATAGCAGCTGCTGGTAGCAGTTCTGGGTAGCAAACCTGCAGCAGTAGCACAGACATTATGTAGAAATGACAACAGCAGCAGCTAGCAGCTGCAAGTTAGCAAAGCAGAAAAACATGAGCAGCAACAACTAGCAGCTGCTGACAGAACCAGTAAGGTGTCTAGCGGGCTGCAGCAATAATTGCAGCAGTGCAAGCAAAGGTAGCAGATTAAGTGAAGCACAGAAAATAAGAACAGTTTTTAACCAACTGACAAAATTAACAGAGTGTCTGTGTAGTGTCAGGATTTCCAACTCCTTATCAACTCAACATACATTAAGCTGTTCAAGAAAGAGAGGGCATTCCCACTTGTCAGGACAATAGTTAAATCCTGTAATTTTCGACACCCAGGAAATTTTGTCAGGCTCGCTACATAGCAGCAATACTACACCCACATTACACCTACAAAATAAACTATCAATCAGACAGTGAAGATTGGTACTGGCTGGAAACGTGACAGCTATTCTATTCAGGAATAAACCAACCTCCTTTGGGGAGAGGATGGATATATAGTCCTCGTAAATTAGCCTCGCCTTTTCCTCCACAGCAGCCGAGTTTGATTCTTTCCCCAGCTCCTCGCAGGCGAGCCAAAATAGCAGATTCTCTTCGCTGTATTCCGATCGTAAAAAATCTCGAAATCTCCTGCGACCCCCTAGATGAAACAAGAATGTAATTGATCTCAAAAGAAAATCAGCACTGCATGTACTATCATTGTAAAAAATCCAAATAAGCAAATGTAAGAGTCAAAGCTGTGGGAGGATCTATGCAGAAGATTGCCCTTCATTAAAATTAATTCACTGGAAACGGATCTCTCTTCAACAAGTGCAGAGCTCAGCATAAAATCGCCCGGCACATTTCTTCTGGCCTCTTGGACTGACCACGTCAGCGGTGAGGCGACAAGCTACGTTAATAGACAGCCAATCGAGCCAATGTCTCCAGCCAACCAGGCCACTAACAAGCAACAACCAGCACCCCAAACCAGTCGCCAGTAACCTGTCTATCAACTAGGTAGCTAAGGGAAGCTAAAAACAACCTGGTGATCCAGTCACTGTAGCCAGCCTAGTAATCATCGTGGTTATCTGTTTGAACTCTAAATTGCCAATTAACCAGGTGACTGACAGGTCTACTCATCAGCTAATATAACCAGTATCACTTAATGTAACAAGCCAATGACCAGTCGATTTAGTCAAGCCACTTGCTAGCCAACTGATCGCACCGGTGACCAGTGCAGTGCCAGTCGACTGGCCGAGCCAATCCCACTCAGTCAACCAGGCTTGTCACGGACCTGTCTAATTGTTGATCAAGTCAGTGCTAGCCAATATTCTACCAGTGGCCAGTCTGAAACAAGTCGACGAAATCGCCAAGTCGACAAAATCTGTGGTTGTGGCCAGTTGCCAAATAAACAACCCGGCCCACATTCAACAGTAGCTGAAAACAAAGTTTACCACTCAGACGGCCAAAATCTAGCTCACCAGATAGGCCAACATAGTAGCCGACCAGGCGAGGGTGCCTTCCAAAAGAAAACATTATCAGCCATGTTGCCAACTATGCAATCTGACAAACAACCTGCTAAATAATCTACCAACAAACAAGCTGACTGGGCCTTGTAGTTAGCCAATTAAGATAACTCTAATCTTAACTCCAACCTGTCAACATCATTGTAGACTACATAACTGTCACTTACTTGCACTTTTCATCATTGCATCGAACGAATGTGACCAAACTCTTATTTCCTCCATGGTGGGGCTGAGTATGACGGAAAAAAATACCAGTTAGCACGTAACATTTATGGGGCCTCAGGCCTCCCCCAGTCATATGTCAAAAGTGTAAATACAAATGGTTTCCCACAAAAGATCTTCGTTACTATAGGAAAAAATCATGAATCAAACACAGCATGGTTCGTCTTTACGTTGATGAGGGTATAATAATAGTCATCGCTTCAATAATCCTCGCAGGTCTCTGACAGGTTGTGGATTCTATCACGATTATTATGATCAAGTCCAAACTTACAGCTCAATGACCTGTAGCCAATATTACAAAGGGGATGAGCACAGATGAAACTACTAAAAATAGTTGTTTGGCAAAAAACAGATGCAAGTGCCAGGCGTTGAAGCGAAACCGGCATGATGCTTGCGTCTGGGTAAACGAATGTTTCTGGACAAATGCGTTTCTGCCCTTGGAAAGCTTCTGCTAGGATCAAAACGTCAGGCCCCCAATTAAACTCTCTTTCTTCATGCGCCCATGCAGTGTTGACTGCTTCGGCGCTAAGGCGAAACTGGACGGGGGAGGGTGCTACCGTATGACGTCTACGCCGCCTGTGCCCTCTACCAGAATTCGGAGAAGACAGAATTCTAACAGAGCTTTTTCTTTTTACCCCACGGCGAGACCCACACGGTGGCCCTCAGAAAACCATGCCCGAAGTGTGAAATGGACCTCAGTTTGGACGTTAGTGGTTTGACAGTTTGACAGAACTCGACTCATTTTTCATGTTAGGCGTCAACAAGAACGAAGGACAATGGATACTTACTTATCATTGGCATCTCCATTGGCCAATTCCATCGACCCACCGCCCGATTCCTCTTTGGCTGTGTTCTTCATGCTTAAACTGTACATGGAGAAAGAGAAAGATCTCATTAATAACTGCCTCTTTCGTGCAGCCTCCTCTTACACGTATATGATGGTGGATCACTCCAGACATCTGCGTGATCAGGATTAACTCCAGGATGGCTCACATAATTTCAATTTCTACTTCAGAGCAAGTTCTGGCACGTCGCCACAGTCAAAAAACTGTAAAGAAATCGGCGTACGCATCACTTGGGAACAGGAGTTCGGAGCAGCTCGTGAGAAGGGGAAAGTGTATAGAGCTAACCAATGTCCATTAAGAAAATGTTGTTCTTGCCTGTCCAATGAAATTCACGCAGTCTTCTTGTAATGTCAGATCGGTCGTAGTTCAGGGAGACTTAGGACAAAAAGCTCGGTCATCCGATGACTACACCCACGCTACGTGACGTCGATTCAAGACTTCTTGTGGCAGCGTCTGATTTGAGTAATGTCTGTTTGTTGTGGTTTAAAACCCCTGCCTTTGAGTCTGGTGCACGAGTACATTGTCCCGGAGTCGGAGTTTTACGATAGCGTAACAATGCCGTGTTCCTTTCTCGTACTTTGAGCTTCGTAGCAAAGTCGCTATTTGCTCCCATATAGTATCACCAATAAAATCGCCGCAATAGTACATTTTGCCCTTTATCAGAGGGAACTATTTTTTTTATCTCCTGTCCAACGATCATAATGTCAAGACAGCATAATGTCATGAATCCCGTTTGGCATAAACAAGACACAAAAGATATAAGATGCACCAAAAGGTAAACAAATGGGGCATCGAGCCCGTTTAGATTCAGGTTAAACGGTCAATACAAAAACACTGAAAGAGCGACAATAACTAAACAGGGTAAAGGTGCAGAGGGTTGATGGGTACGCGAACAAAAGATTTATACCCGAGTATCCAGCTTTATAGAACCAGGACGAGTTGAAATCCGACTCTCGGTCAATAACGTCGAGTATAAAGGTAGTTGGCAGAGAAACGACAAAAACGCGCCTGCCGATGACGAGGTATCTTCTTCAGGGAGAATGAGTGTCAGTGGTCACATCATAAAGCTAGGACCAATGGTCACGTCGGTCGTAATCTGAGTTGACTAACCCAAATGGCTGAGAATCATTAACATTAGTGATGATTTTAATCGCTGATGGGGAAATTATCACAAATTCAAGTGCACCTCGCTCAAATGAGTTAGGCTTCCTTCTTGGATATCATAACGAACAATGTCAAACATACAGTTGATTCGCTCATTTTTGGCAAAATGCAACGGCCTTTGATAGGCCTTCTTATATACTGCCCACCATTTCCTGTGAACCACCGGAGAAGTGCACGAAAATTTGCCACTGGAGGCCGAGGAGGTGTGTTGAGAGAAAAGTGCTGGTAGTTTGTGCAACGACGTTCATTGTTATGACCTTTGTTGGTGCTGGTAGCCGGCGACCCTACCTCTATATACTGAGTTGTGACGCAGAGCGATTGAAAGCACGTACGTTATATATTCCAAGGTTTCAATACCAAGCCCTTCACCGTAAAAAGGGCACCCAGGGTTTATACACATATTCTATACCCACTTTAACCTGAGGTTAACACTCAACATGTTTAGATATTTACGATGAAATGTGTTTTGGAATGTGTTTAAATAATAAACCCTTTTCCATGATACACGTTTAGCTTTGTGAAAACGTATTTCAGTATAAATATAATTATGTCTAAACATGTGTGAAACGTGTTTTAAAAAGGGGGTAAAAAGTAATTATTATACATTTATCTAAACGCTAAGCACCCTCTTCCAGTGTTAGTTCGTTTTCTTGCAACTAGAGCATTGGCCAAAGGATTTAGCGAATGTCAGAATACCTGTAAGAGAAGTGATTTTTCCTTTACTTTAAGCTGTTCCCACGACGCTCAATTTCTGAGTGTTTTGTGGGAGTATAACACAGTTCATTCATCTCAACTGAAAAAAAGTTCGAGCTCTGGGCAAATCGCGCCGGAGGTCACACGGAGAAGTTGCGGGAAGGGGGGCACGGCTCGAATGCAATGACGTATCAAGCGCGAGAGGGCAGAGGCGGATAGTCCAGCTATTCTTTGGCTACAAAGGGGGCAGGGTCTGACCACAAACTGCCTTTTCAGTACATTTCAACATCAAACGGTAAGTTGATGTGCCAACATTATACCTGAAGTTTAGACTTGTTTTAACTCTCTCACTCATTTTACCGGATGCGGATGCAGTGGCACCTGATCTGTGAATATCGAGCTCGCAGTTCTATTGAAATGTCAAATTTTAGGAGGCACTCCACAGAAAACTGTCAAATTTTCGTTGCTGACCTCTCACAGTGAAAGGTGCTCCTTCAAGAACCTTGTGTGGGTTTCAAGCGACAGTATCTATATACAGCTCTGTCGACTGAGCTAAAACGTAGCAACTGTATCCAGATCGGAGAGCTTTATATGCGTACCAAATGCCAACAAATTCTGTCATAGACAGCAGAGCTCCGTTTATCTGAGGCCGGTTGAGTGGAATCATCGCGGTACGGTTGTGGCCTGCCATTTAAACATTGGCATTTTACAACTCCCGTAGGTCACATGTTGCCCATCATTGGGCCACACAGGTAAAATTCTGCAGAGAGGGATAAAGATGAGAATCGATCGATTCCCGACGGGAATTTCTTATTTGAAATGTTTTGTCGGTTTTCGGGGGGGGGGAGTGTACTCTCCCAGGCTACCCATTGCCCCCATATCAACTCTAGCAGTCTCCGATCCATTCAAAAAGAAAAAAATCACTCATACCCTCGAACCCATGAATTAAGGGGCGAGGGCTTGTTTTACTGCACAGAATGGGCTTTATTCATAAGATGACCATGTTGAATCGTGCTCCCCGAATCCACTTCACTTACTTAACATTCTGAAACTTGGAAAGAACTTGCCAATTTTGCTAAAATTACAGGTATAGCTTCGCTTTGATTTTGCGTTTTTGTTTTCATGTTGGCAATGATAAAGGTAATTTGACGTTTCACCGTGATGTGGAATCATCCATCTAATCTGTAACTTGCCCGATTTGCATCATGTTCGTTCTCATACACCATACGTTTTTACTTTTGGAGCATTCAGACAGGGATCGCCTCGCTTTCGATTCAAGATGGCTGACTCATGAATGAGGCAAATTGCTTATTGATTACCACGAGCAACTGCAGCAACAGCACCAGCAGAAGCAGCAGGCCCTGGAGCCTCGCGTGCCGCCCCGTTCCTGTGCCCCCTCCGGCACCTGGTGCGTGGACGATACGGACGGCGGATCCCTCGCCACTTGGTGAGACGACTCTCTCATGGTCTCCGGCGCCTCAACCAGCATGGAACGAAATGCGGGTGCTGTGGAAGACGATTACGACAAAAAGAAAGCAGATGCATGAAAATTTTACTTGTTTAACGAAGGACAAAGGGAAGATCACAACTTACAACAGATGTTGAAAAGATGGTATTTGGCGATGGAATTTAGGGACAACAAACCGACTTCAACTTTCAGCCGGTCACAGACGGCATTTGCACAAAAAAGGAGAACGTGAAAGTGCTAGATTTCATATTATATGGGCGGAGAAAGGATGGTCGGCGGTCGATGAGGGTAACCACGGGAAGGCAGGTTGGCATGCAGGGAAGGAAGGTAGCAGTAGTGTGCCAAACTCAGCTGACTGTCTTTAGCAACCCTGCCAGGAGGCAGGTAAGCAAGCGGACAGACAGATAAAAAGGGTAGCTGTCTTGCAGTGGGTTTAACAAACTTAGAATGTAGACACAAAAGGGGAGGGGGGACAGAGAAGCATGAAACGAAGAAAAAGCGGACAGTTTTTAAGGAATTCTCAGTGTGAGAAGATATTCGTCTGAGAGAAGACTACGCAAGAAAGAGGAATCACAAAATGACACCTGCATGGGAATTCCAGCAAACTGAGTAATGGCGCCCATAATTATTTCAGGGGAAAAAACGACTGCGATGATCTTATCAAAGTAAAAAAAAAGTGACATTTCCCGTAGTCATGTCCGTACCTTGCTTAGTTGCGCAATCTGTGCAGCATCGAACCGTAAGATTGGCATGAACTGAGCTACATTATCGCTGCAGCGCCGAGCGTATCGGTATCGCTTCTCTCTCTCTGTCCCCCAACTGATCTGCTCTATGCTGGGGGCATATTCGTTACTCCTGTGCTAAAGCCCTCTCAGACGAATCACTGGGATCTCTCACCGCGAAGCCGGGAGCGGGCAGGGCAGACGCTGGCCTGGGCATGCCTCGGAGATAATGAACGAGCGACACGGCTAGGCAGTGGTCAGTGAAGGGCCTTTGATTCATCAGCACCGCTCAGTCAAGACAAATGCGAAAGAGCCAGCCGGCCTTAGTGTGAATGCCATACACTACCAGCGAGATCGTATCATTCAAAGATAATGATAGAAACTTGTGTAATTCCCATTTGAGTCGTTTGCATAACCTGAAACTAAGCATAAGTACACTGATCACTCAAATCATCACGGAGTGGCATTCAGCATAAAATTTTGAATTTCAGTTGCGGGCTACAACATACGATGGTTACCGACGCTTTAGACCAAATTCCAAAATTCTTCATGCCACGGAAGTTTTAAAACAGCCTAGCTTGCTTATACAATTCCCGAGGTGGATTTTGTTTCATAACCCGACATCTGCGACAACACCATGCTTTTTTTGGGCACGTGCCAAGCCCTTACGAGTTTCTCGAGTGAGGCTTTAATACATTTGACTCTAAAATGCCAGTGTAAAAAAATGGTTTCTTGTTCATTTCTAATGTTTCTTTCTTTTCTAGGGTGGGGGATGAGCAGATGGCTTTTTTATCAATATTCTCAACTGTTTTACTGACACCTTTGTGTCGAAAGAGCTATTACAGTAAATCTAACAGTTTTTAAAAAATTAAAATGGACAAAACAAAAAACTAAAACAAACGAACGAAAAAAAAGGAGTAGACAGTAAATAATAAAACTGACCGTAAAGCGTTTACTCGGCAAATGAATTACGTTTTCGACGCAGGGGCTGCAAAGGCAAAATGTACTGAATTCCGAAGGGTAAGGAAAAAATCAATGACTGCTATTACAAAACGCTTTGTACAATGGGCCTAAAACTTCGCAGATGTACACAGTTTGGATATCTGTAAGTTTACATCTTTCAACATTATGTAATGATAGGCGACTAAGAGTTGAGTGCTGCAAAAAGAACAAAACCAAAAAGCTAGACTCTTTCAAGATTATTTTCCAAACACACGTTAAGTTTTGTAGACACGCAGTGATTGTCAATATATAACGACACTGCAATTCGAAATGGTCTCAAAGCGCACATAATGTTTATATACATGTAAAACTACGCATCGTGTGGGAGCACTTGGCAAATGTGATCCACCATCCCCAAACCAGGCTGAAGTAGAAAACTGGGATACTTGACAATTCCTCTCCTTCACCTGTTTTTCACACTTGTTTCAAAGTGGTCCATGTCAAGTCTAAATTCTGTCACCAATAAGAATTATACGGATAGCGATAGCTATGAATCTTCCATGAAGACATGAACAGTGGGATGTCCAGGTTTTCTGGGAAATGAAGTAACATACTTCAGCCTGGTTTGGGATAGTGGGTCACAACTAAAAAAAAGGAATACCTACATCTTGTATTGCGTCGGACATAATATATGATCGACGATCACGTGACATCCGTGCTCACTGCAAAGTTCAAGGCTCACGGCTTTGGGTAACGTATATTTTAGTTCCATTTGTATGAACGCTTTCCAGGCCACTGAGTCTCGTTTCCTGTTGTGCTCATAAAGGTACCAAACGATATCATGTGTGGATAGTTCATGTGTGGTGAGACAGAACCAAGGGCATGGTCAAAAGAAAAGGAATCGGAAATGTATTTTTAAATTCAACCTTCTGCTCCTCTTTATTATGTATGAAAACTGTTTGACACCCTTCTTTGATAACTGTGCACTTTTGAAAAAATCTACAAATATAGCCATAAAAATAATTATCTGTTATCTGTGGTACTTCCAGAAAACATTATTTGGAACCCACAATTTGCTCATGGAAAATATGCGAGGGAAACTGGCTCACACTATCGTTTGCTGAAGCAGAGATAAATCACCAAAGACGAGAAAACCTGAGACAGCAACAACGACTGAGTTTTGGAAAAGTTTGGTTCTGAAGCAGCATGTAATATTGAGACACCTTCCAGAAATGAATATAAAACTTCACATTTTGGAAAAAACCCTAAGCTCCAAACATTGTTAAGGTCAAAGTGCAGATAAATACCCTTAAATTGACGAAAGTGGACATTAAAAATAAGGTGAAATAGGACACACGGATATATTTACAAGGACTGTATGGGAGAATTTCGTTGCATGCATGGGCCCTTTAAAAATCAAAAGTGAAATTTAAGATATCTTCTTAAAATTTATTCGCACAGTGCAGGCTTTCACAGTAGAGGTCACATTTTCAAGCACGGATCTTATGCTCATTACGTATCTTTAATTGTCACTTGAAGAACTTTATGATGAGTTTCAACATCAACAAGACGATAGAGAAAATGTATGGAATATATTAATTCTAATTATCTGAAAGTTGCATTAATTACAGACACAGGAAAGGAAAAGGAGGGGCCAATTGGGATGACATTTAGAAACGGATAAATTCTCCGTGAATGGACGGAGTCATAAGGAATGTTGCGCCGGACCTTGCAAGAGGCCCACGCTCGGCGTCCTGCGAGGTGCTGTCCATCCAGTGAACCAGGCTGCCTGGATTCTTCTGGATGTGGTGCGTGGCCGCAGATCAGTCTTAATTCACGAGATATGTTATCCAAACGGCCTCCCCGTGTTTTTTTTTCGAACCTCTGATAAGGACGGCGCGTACAAGAAGTCAGTTCGGCAATTCCAACGTCAGATGCTCAAATCGAACCGAGGCCATTTGAGAACAAAGCTATAGGTGTGCGCGCGCAAGGCCTGCCTATCAGCCTCTGACTCGTACGCGTTGTTCTCGAATGACCTTTCCTTTTTGATGAGCCAGTCACCAAGGCCTGCCTCGTTGGAAAACTGTTGAACGCTGGGCACGGTCACGTTCTCTGCGCGACACATGAAGGCCGAATCGCGGATTCAACCCAGGCATCATATATAAACTGTTTGGTTATGGTGTTGAACCACACAGGGAACACAGGAATGGGGAACGAGAGGAATTGGAGATAGCACTGATAAGAGGGTTGAACACATCTGCCGTTGTCGGAGATATGAACAGCATAGGTAACGAAGACAAGTAAAAAAAACACAGAAATGTGCGTGCGCCTTGGAAAAAGTTGCTCGTTAAATCACCATTTCGCTTGTAGATCTTGGCCAACATTATAAGCAATGTGCATCTTTCATCACCTTTGTTGATGTGGTTTATGTAAAAACCAAAAGTAAAAATGTCCCTAAAGAAAAGGAAACAAAACAGAAGAGAACAAAACAAACAAAAGCCGAAAATGGATATAACCAACTGCAGTTTTGTGACCCAGGTCATATTTCTGATGGGCCTTAGTTTTGTGAGCAGCACAGACAAGTTTTGCAATGATGCCACGGTGATGTGAAATATGAACTTGAGTGCTGGGCTGTGTTGGCCATGCCTCGATGGACAAATTTTGAACAAAAACTAGACACGTGGGAGGGATGAAGACCTTAAGCAAAAACGTGGGCAGGATTGAGTTCATTGTGATAGAGACTAGACTACTTTGGAGGCGAAGATTCATGACAGCACCGTCAAAGCAGGAATCTGACCCTGCGATTTCAAACAAGGACTGGGAGGGAACGGTGGCCCCAAGATGTGCGTAAATTATCCCTATTTGCTCGGCCTATAACACCCCCCCCCCGAAAAATGGTAGCCCTTATTTATCTTTAAGTGGAGGACTATTCGACAAGGTGATCTCCAATTCTTTTTTCATTCAAAAATGCGATCCCAGTTTCCCCCACCCAACTTTTCTCCAAGAGATAACCGATCGGCAGGTGCTTCAGAGAGGGGTTTGTTCGAAGGAACGTTAAATGCTGAAATTCCGCTTGGATCTTGATATTTGTAATTCAACGCAGCACTTCGGATGACGTGACAAAACACCGAACCCCATAGCACTGCAATCTCTGGGGAGACCAGTCGTCACCCCCCCACCAATTCACGCTCTCTGAACCCCGGATTAAGAGCCCACTCCTGCCTCCTCCCAGGCCAGAGCTGTTTATTCAGTGTTGCGACATGGGTGTCTCAATTATTGTTGGAACCAAAATGGTGGATTATGCGTCAGTCCACATGGACGCACAATAGCTGAATGTTGTCCTGCACACAAGAATGAACAGCCATTTTGGTTCCAAAGGCTGAAGATGAAGCTTCTCCCTCTGAACACAGCTCTGCTCCCCACCTACTATGCCTAAAAACTGTACTGAACGATGGGCACTCATCGGAAAGGTATTATCAGCGTTTGGAAATCCAAATACCTCGCTCCTTGAAATGAAAGAGAATTTTAGTGGTTTTGATGGACACTGTTCAGCCTTTGAACAATGATGTTTAGGAAATGGACATGTTCGGAAATGTTTTGCGTTTAAGCATGTTCACAAATTCATAGCATTATTGTTGTGGACATGGTTTTAACGGTGAATTCTGGTGTCAGCTTTAGAGCGCAAGGAGCAAACAGCAAAGTTATCTCAGGAATATACAAGAGGTGAATCCTTCATCAAAAATATCTGGAGAGGGGCCCAAAAGCATATGGATCATGGCACACCAACAATGGCGCTGCGGTACCAGCGTGCCGGTTCCCCACAGCAAATCGCAGCGTTTTACAGAATCCTATTTGTTTTCGATTCAATATTCCGACAGTAAAATCAGGGGTCCAAGAACCATGAACAGTGTAACATTAAAAGGCCATTAAAGCCTGACGTCGAATGAGAAATAACTGATGAGTGCGTGAACTTTTGGGGCATAATTTCAAACTAGCAAATATTACGTCATTTTTGGCTGGGATTTTTCTTGGTTTTGACAGAGATACAACACTTAAAATTATCCATGCCTTCTTGGATAACTGAGGGCGTTGTTGCTGTGATGGCATCTAGGGAAGACACAGTTCAGTGCATAGGTTTGCTGTTCCACCGAAAACGTTTCTAAGAAAGAGATTGATGCTTGATTATTGTTATGCACCATAAACAACAATAAATCAGCAAATATGTGAAAATTTAGTCCAGCAAAATCTACAAAAATGCAGCATTTTTATGCATAAGCCAACGTAAGATTGAGTATTTCTTCCTGGTATCACAGTTTGATCATGAATACGGAAACACTAATTGGCATAAAACAAAAAGGCAATAAAATACCCTTTTAAATAGTGAAAAAGTTGAAAATAAGGTTGAACGAGACGTAAAGGTGCATTTTGAAGGTTTGTATGAAATCAAATTGATTGCAGCTACCCTTTCATAAAACTGGCAAATACACGAATTGATTGATCAGCTAGTTATGCTGTAGTTTTCCGATAGGTCTACCCAATCACTATATTGTACCAATAATTTGTGTAATAAATACCCCTATTTCGGTCATACGGACATTTTTGTCTTTTCGGTTTACGTCAGTATGTGTGACTGTTGGATACAAAAATTGCAATTAAGTGTGTTTTGGGGGGTTGGCAGCAAATGATTCCAAAGCAACAACGCAAGGGCTAAATAACGAACAGTAACGTAACTGTTTCCGGTGACTTTACTGCACTCTCTCCATTCAGTACTTATTATCGAGTATATACATGTTTGTTCCGATGGTCCTTTTCTGAACTCAGTCACAACTAGGAATCTTAATGGGCGAAAAATGCCATTATTTTCTAGCTACGAATCTCGTCTTTTGGGAAAACAACAGGGAGGTGCTTAAAAGCATCAATTTTCCTCCCCCAATAAATGATCTCGGTCGTCGCGGTCGTTTTCTTGTCAGGTACTTATGACGTCAAGTTGAGATGCCGGGATGTTTTTTTAAGATGTGCAAGCGGTTGATCGTTAGTTTCTAAGCAGGCAGCTTTATCAAAGGTTTCGAAAGAAGTCCACAGGTGTATTTCGTCCATAATTGGCGCTGTTCATTTCCGTAATGCTTACGCTTATAGTATTTGAGCTATGCACATACATAGGGGTTTCCCCCTCCAAAATTGTACACGGGTTGAGGGAGAGCCAGTGCTACACTTAAATGCCTAGCTGAAAAAGTGTGACTTCGCTTTCCTGTGTTAATATTTACACTGCTCGCCTAAACTGCCTTTCATGTTCGTTTGCATTGGATTTCTATTATTTATGATGGCAGTGATACGATCTCAAGTACGGCGCGATGATAACGTCCCCCGCGCTTTATACTCGCGCAAGCGCCATTCCAGTCGATTTGACACTCACGTGACTTCTCGTGCTTACTCAGGCCTGGCCCCAGTAACCGACTTCGTGGTCTGTCACTCATGGAAACTACCTCACAATCCATTGCGAAAAACAACGGTGGCTTATAAAGCGAACGTTGCGAAGGAAATTTGAGACCGTAGTTAAATGTAGTGGCAAATCGGTTCAAGTCAAGTAAGTTCTTAGAAAGAAAGGTCAGAAACATATCTTTGGATATATGTAGCTTTTGACCGCTCGGATCAATTTTGCAAATTTAATCGATGTATGACCTCTGACCTGGTCGGGCACGGTGAGTAACCTGAGACGTTCGTCTAGTGCTGCGCATGCTCGTCTAAACCTATGACAGCATCACAGGTAAGTGCGAGGGAAATAATCGAACGCGCTGCCAATGGGAGACTGTTGCTTAACCGAGTGATATTCTGTGGCTCGACTCGTTACTTTTATCAAACTGTTCAAGTTTTATCCAATTTAAACCAACAATCCGATTTAACCGCTTCAGTGACACAGAAATATGCATGTGCATTCATAACTTAACAGTGTAGGTCCCTATACGTTACATCTCAATGCATCCCTCTTCCTTGTAGCCCGATGCCATTTTGGATTGTTGCGGTTGAAACGGGTGCATACTTGTTATTTTCGAGGCTACAAATGACGTACATCCGCCAAATTTTCTTAGCAGAAGCAACGCGGCCTCATCAACCGAAGTAGTGGGTATACGGTGAGGTTAACAAGAGCTAACAATAGAAGGGCATTATAGTGTCCGTTAGCCAGTGGTTTGTGCTTTGCCCATGGAGATATCAGACCATTAAACTACATGTAATTAGCAGAAGACGAAGCATTGAAGAGCGCCTGACTGCAACGAAGCAGGATGTCGTCATTGGAGGAGGGTATACCCCGTGCTAAGTAAGAGTGGTGGCGTGGGCTGCGAGCGGAGCGGGACCTATCGTGGCGCGGCGGTCAGAACAGTCGGTCAGTGACTGTCTGGGTACTAGTAAGGCACACTGCAAAAACTGGGGTGTTATATTAAACACCCACGGTGTTATCAGAGGACCACATCAACACTTTTCAGCGGTGTTAAATTGTTGGTGTTATTCCAACACTCTCAGTGTTACCAGTGCGCTGTGAAGTAACATCAGTGGTGTTAAAGTGACACATATTGGTAAAGTCATCTGATAACACCAAATAATGCTGTTTTTAACACCACAGTTTTCGCAATGTTGTTTAGGGGAGGGCAGTAAAGTTGACCTTAAAAAAGTCGTGTTGTTTTACTGGCGGCGTTCTGGGCCGTTTGTTATTTTCGCTCTAGGCAAATTTACATATTCATGACCAAAAAATGTATTACGCAATCTTGACTGCGAAGGTGGTCAGTGTCACGCTGTTCGAGTAAAGAAAAAAGAGGAGATTCGTTTTGTGGTGTCTGTTTCAGTTTAGCACCGATGCAGTAGGGAACATATAAGATTCTCAACTCTTTTTAGTCAAGTAAATGCTTCGGGAGACATCCAAAGTGACGACGCCATGGCTTGTAGTTGCATAGCCAAAGAAAATAGTGCACGTAAAATTATCATATCTTTATTACGCATCATCGAAATTCTCGATTGGTGTATTTTGGTTGTCAGTCTGAAGTACAATGTTTGCATTATTATTGTTGACAAGGTCATTCCTGTTTCCTGTCATGTTTGTTTTACCACTTCATGCGCAAAAAATTCATTTTTTTGGTCAGATTAATATTAATATGTGACTATTTTGCCTCCTCAAGTTATAGTCTCAAATGGACAAACCTCAAAAGCAAGGGTCCACGTCTTAATCTCTTTCTTGTTAGAGCAACAGTGTCTTGCAACGTTCCAATCACCGTGCTTGTAAAATGTGTACAAATCCACGAAGTTTAAGGGTCATAAAAAAGTGGCAACGTTAACAGCCTTATCACAAGAGTCGTCATTCATTGTCAACCTGGTCAACGTCGTGTCGTGTGTGCAACGCCACTGTAGCCTCAGAACAGTTTTTGTCGCCGTCGCTTACACTGTCGTCCGCGTAGTCATTGTCATGATCTAAAAATTATGTTACAATCGTGACAACCGTCACGGTCATCACCGTAGACACTGCGTCATCGTGAGCAGCAAAAGCGGCCAAAGCAGCAGCAACAACAAGAAGAAATAACAAACATCAACGACAACAAACAACAGCAGCACCAGGAACATAAACAATAGCAGGAGCAGTGGTAGTGGTGATAGCATTTGTATGAACACACAAAGTATCAGCGTAATGATTGTTGGCAGTGTCATGCAGAACCAACGACTATACTCCAGTGATGGTAAAAGTGGGGACAGCAGTAAAGTGCTGAGGGTAACAAAACAGCAACACTGGCAGCAGCATTACAGTGGAAGTAGCAGCATTGATGGTAAGCAAAATAATACAAGCTAAAGCAACAGCTTCTGCAGCAGTATAGCGGGAAATCGTTTCAGGCCGGCCTTATCCTACTTCAGAAATATCTTTTACAAGGATTATTTTGGTTTTCACCCATACAAGTCTTGAACTATTTTCATCGCAGGTAGACAAGAGTAAAGTGTATTAACGACATACACAGGCAATTACCAGACCGGCAAATATCCCCCCCCCCAAGAAAAAATCAATCAACTTTTTAAAGAAAAGCCACTCGGCCATTCGGAAGTCAAGAAATAAACACCAATGGCACATTTGCGCACCGCGTGTGTGGACGGAAATTGTCCAGTTCGATTTAAGTTGCACTGCATATGGTGTGACTTTAACACTCTTCATACATACATGTACATGTACACGACAGCTCCGAGCTGGAGAAAACACACTACAACCATAATGTAGTACCTGTACTGCCATCTAGGATTGTATTCGAGTAATGAGCGCGTATTCATTGAAATTAACATGCGTACACGTATCCCGTTGATGAATGTGTGACCGAGCTCAGATAACATTAATATATTAATATATTTACCTTTTAGTCTGGTGCTCGTCATGTTTGGCATACAAATACTACACAAAATAACCGTATTTTGACAGCGGCAGCGTGCTTAAAATTTTACGAGTCTGTATTTACAAGGGTATCATTTATGGCGAATATTACGACAGAATACATGGTTGCTAGTTATTCCAAACCAATATCAGATTTGAAAATTTGTATACCATAGGCATATACTATTCTAACATCTATTATACATGAAACACTGTGAAATATTTCTTAACTTATCTTAAGCAATCATCTGAATATTGAATCTAAATACATCATTAATATTTCATACGGCTCATTTGAACAGATTTGTCTTTATTTGACTCTATTTAGAGAAAGGGGGTTCAGGGAGTCCAATGTATGCACAAATTCAAAGAAATACGATACTCTCTGTGAAGTGGGATTCTACACAATATAAATTGAAATTGTAGACATAAGTCTTTATCCAGTAGGCCTACTACTGAAATATTCTTGTCAAGAATACCCACGCAATCATTCTCAACAGAACGCCGAATACAATTGCTGCATTTTTCCAAGGCAGAGCTGCATTCTCTTACGAAAGAGCAACCATTACATGAAAACATTCCTTTCCAGGCAGGCGATGGCAATTTGGGTCCACCAGAGGGAAACTCTCGCCCTCCACGCTATTTGAGATAATTAAAGACGGATAGGTATTTATCGGCGGCGCTATATAAATTAGAGTGGAACAAAATGCATTTCGAATAACGTTGATTTAAGAGTTAGAAAGTGACGTGGAAATTGAGATGGATGACGGTGGGCAAGTGACAACGCAAGGGGGGGGGGAAAGATGGAGTATGAAGAGAAGAAAGAATATACCATCACGGCCGGCCGGAGGTCTCTTGATTATTTTGTGAATGAGGCAGGGGGATGAGGACAGCACTATAGCAACCCGGCCTCGTCAGGGTCGAACCGGCAAACGAGAGGAGATGCATCGACAGACAAAATTAAAAACCACAACAAAAATGACAGTAATTAACCAGAGTGGGAAATTAAGGTACGTACCCAACGGCAAACGAACAGATCTCCTTCGGCACAGCCTTGTCACCTTCATGCGATCATGTTTTTTCCCCCGTAAAACGCCCGCCCGAAAAAATGCGTCGGCTGACTGCCTGCTATGCGCCTTCTCTTGTAGCTCGAATGGCCGACAGATTAAGCGAGTATCTCGTGCAAAGGGACAGCGGGTATAGACTTAGCGTAGCGAGATATATAAATTATAATAGAGATTGTATGGTGTGGAAGCTGTGTGGTGTACAATGTACAATGTACATGTATGCATGGGGTTCTGTGTACACGGCACGGGAGAGCCGTTCTATCGCAGCCAGCGACCGCTGGAGTGACCGCAGCGCATTATAATAATTGCATGCGGACTCACTGTGCGGAATCCTGGGTAAAAATTGGAGACAGCGGGAGCTAATCTCCCAGCAACGTCGCCAGCTGATCTGGACAACGTCTAGTTCCTGCCTCTGCAGCGCACTGCGAGGTTCGAGCAACGCGTGGAGATCAGACGGTTGGGATTCGTCGATACGATTCTGTTTTTGCTATCAGCGGTAGACGAACTGAACTCGCCGTACATAGATATCATATCAGGGATGTGCTGTACGCGAGTGTACCGCTAGTTGCGTGCGAGTGACGAGAAAAGGTTGTGTGCGCTGAACGAGCGCTTAATGGAAATGTTCTGAACGTATGGAGAGAATCACAGTTACGCGGGGCTAGCCGTTCTCGCTTAAAGATAATTATGCATGCTTGGGAAACATCAGCTCCAACCGTCCTCATGAACATAAAGGCATTTGCTCGCTTGGTGAACGGGGGCTCGCGTTCTAAGTGGAGCAGTTTGCGGAGAGGAGGGACACTAACCGTCGGCACGTAAGCCGAGAGGGACTCAGCTTTTTCGCAGTTAACTTAATCAGACGCTCCAGGAAAAAAACGACAGGACTAGCTAACCATTCACTTAATTCGGTACAGGCGTTTTCTTTGGTCTTTACTCTTACAGTTTTGGCCCCACCTCTGAATTCTGAGGCAGTTTTTCTACTTTAATAAGGAACAATATATGGTTGTCATGGTAAAGGTGATGTGGTGATCAAGGAAATGATGGAAATGATGATACAGAGGCATTGCAGATGGTAATAATGATGATTATTATGGTTTGTGGCAATCAGAGTGGTGGTGGCAGTGGTCACGGTGGTGGTCGTGGTAAGGGTAATGCATCAATACAAGAGCACTGAAAATCCTGAATGTACATTTCCCTCCATCAAATGTCCCTGCACGGATACATATACAGAATATTAGTCCTAAAAATGAACTACATAGAGGTTAATTACACCATACTTCACGTAAATTTCACCCCCACCACATCCATGGGCCCCCATCCTACGTATTACGTAATATTTGTGTTAACAATAGACTAATTCCGAAGGCAGCTGTATGGGAAGTCTACCACCACTGCGGGGGCACAATGCTCGTGGACAGGTGGTACGCGAGCGTTGAATGCCTCTGCGACCAATAAGGTGTTGTGACTGGTCAAACGCACACGCGCATCAAGTTGAGGAACGCCTGCGTGGGTGTGGTGCCACCGCAGTAATGGCGTCTCCAAAGAGTAGCGTCAGGAATCGAGGGAAGCGGGTCTTTTTAAACACAGCGGGATACTTTGGTAAGTCCACAACTTTATTAATATTCTCAAATTCAAGTAGGGTCAACACGCAAACACAAACGCACCAAACAAATAAGTTTTCCCGCATTTACAAGTTAGCTACCTTGAATCGAAAGACAGGACCTAGAGGTGATCCATGCGTATGTTCAATAATGACGAGTGGTCAAAAATGAGACAGAATTCGAGATACATTTGAGTCACTGAGTTCTGATAGATGATGCTTAATTTTAGATTTAAAAATTCACCTCGAGATTCGAACCTGATGAATTTTGTTGGACGCGAAGCCCTTTCATGAAATTCACTGTAGATTTTACTGAATTGTTTTTGTTTAGTTGGTAGTATCTTCTCTTGTAGCTAAAATCAAGCTTTTCCCCATTCATGGATAAGTGACATAATATCAGTGGTAATAACAGCAGTGCGTTCATTCAGTGAGTTAAGTTTTGCGTCACTTGAGTCAGATTACTGAGAACGTCTGCAAGAAACAACAGGGCTGCTATACACATGATGACGCATTCTAACTAACGGTGAAAAGTTGCGTTCCGAGATCTGACGAGCGACAGCACTATGATAACGACCATTATTGTGTCCACAAGACACAAAGATTCCATTAAAACATTAAGTCTCCAGTCAAGGCTCCAACTGTCCTCGAAGACATTTCAGATCGTGCAAGATATGAAAGATCGTGAAAAGGTGGGAAACTGACGTCTTGATGACGTCAGTATTCTGTCGTTCAACCCGAGAAAAAGGTCTTCTACCGGTACTTCAGAAAGGTCGCTGGTAAAATACAATAGCAGGCGTAATTGCCAGCATACACACCATATTGTGTTTTCGGCCCACGTGGTGTTATAACTCCACATTGGGGGGGGGGGATTTTATGTCAAGTTAAATATGGGGCTTCCTTGATCTTGGACAACCATATATACGAGCAAGGACTGAGTTGAAAATTAAAAAGACAAATCAGAATTAATAACAGGCTTGACCGAAATTTTGTGTGACCGAAATTTTGTCTATTCCAGTCTTGTTGGACACGCTGGATAATATGCGAAGGTTATAAGGTGTAGCTGCAAGGAATCTTTCGCACACACAACTTTACTGCAACTTTGCGCTCTTCTTCAATGTATGTTAACTCCGTTACATACCTGGTTACTTAAATGCACTGAAAAGTGCACGTGTTTAAACTTTCAAACTTACACATGCTCTCCCAAGAAACTGAGGGCGCTGTTGCTATGATGTCATCCAGGAAAGGCAGAGATCAGTGCATAGGTTTTTCTATTCAAATAGTGAACCCTGAAATATTTATGAGTAAGAGATTGGTGCTTGCTTATTGCTTTTTTTAACGTTTTTTATTTTTTACGTTTGGTTTATCTTTTTAGGCAATGGTTCGCATTTCCATGTAAAACTACATCCAAAAAGCACAAACATTTTGTCAGACAAATGCCAAATACTTGCGTAAAGAATGGGAAACCACAAAATTACTTGGCAATAGTAGCAACGCCACTTGTGTCAGGATGCAAATTGAGGTCAAAGCTTATACGGTGAAACATTACTGTTAAATATACAGTATTGTTCTGCATTCACAAAAGCACAGTGAATACGTGTAGCGTTTGTTTGCAAAAATTTACGCTAATTAACGTTGCAAAAATGCAACAATACAATACTGCTCATTGCACAGTAGTATTTTACAGTGTGGTATTCCCGGTCACATGATAGAAGTGGCCATTTAAATTTGATCCAGGATTTCTTTTGAATGTTAAGCTCATTTCAAAGGCCGAAAAGGCACCAACCCTGACAATGAATATTCAAACGAATAGTAGACGACAATTACTAAACTTTTCTCGATATTTTTCCCATTACCATTAATCCATGTCGGATGTAATAATTCAGAGAGAGAGTAAACAGCACCAACTGATAGCATAGTTTTCAATATTTGGGTTTCGTCTTAAGGTCCTCACTAATCATTTCATAATCTTTAAAAAGCAAACATTAAGAGGGTTCTTAGTTGCACATAGCAAAATGAAGACATGAAGACGACAATTACCTAGAGCAATATGGCTTCCAAAATGATGGTCAATCAGGAAACTCTCCTCAATGGGTTGAAATGGGACACATTCTTGCTTACATATTAAACGGAACAAGACAGAGCTCGCACTGTTATATGCTCTCATTTTGAGCTGGCTCAAACACGAAATGAAATTGTTCCAGTGTCCGCCAGCGAGTGGAGGGGTGCAACTGCATCTCTGTGGAAACTCTTGCCCCCCTACCTCCCCTGAGAAGAGGCTAAATGCACCGCAAATAAACTCTGGTGTCATATTGGTGTTAATTCAACACCCAGGGTGTCACCAGTGGGCTGCACTCAGTCAGGTGTAGTCCTCTGATAACACTTGGGGTGTTAAATTAACATCACAATTTGTTTACAGTGTGGTTACGTCAATGACTCCAAAGTATAGAAGTACACAACGCTTAGAGTTTAATTAAACAACTTTTTGTACCCAGTTCCCCCCACACTTTTAAGCCATGACACAGTTATTAATGACTAGGAATGTGTTTCAATGCTAAACGCTTTCCACGGTTCCTGTCTAGCTTTTTGAATCCGCTTAATCCGCTAACTATGTCCGCTACACATGTCGTGGTTATTAAACTGTAAAAAAAAGGGTACGCAAAATGTGTTTAACTCTACATGTTGTTTTTACACTGTAACCTTGCAGCCCACCAAGTTGTTTGTCTCCCAAGAAGTTTTAAAAAGTAGCCCCCAATCTTGAAAATCTTCCGCTAGGCTACGTTTAACATATTGGGAGCTAAATTTACATTGTTGAATATTCCATCTTATAGGCCTACACAACATCATCTGGATGAAAAAAAACTGTGAATATTTGTGAGTGTGGCAGATTTGCTGTCTATTTTTATGAAAAAAAATCTACTTTTTAAGATACTCAGAATTGCACAAGACCTAAAAACGAAAAAAATGGGGGGGGGGGCTTAATGCACCCTGAAAACTATGCTGCAGCTTTTCATTATTTTAAACAATCCTTAGAGAGAGTTCAAAATTTAGAGCGTAGAGAGCACTAGGTTCGATTTAATTGCTTCACTCAAATTACCACGTGCACCACACAGAAGGGAATTGATGCTGCCTCAAAATGAATGTAAACTAAACATCCACACAAAGCTCAAATTGTCGGATATAGATATCCGCATTAAATTGTGTGTAAATACCTGCTCTAAACGAAACGGAAATATATTACAAACGAAACACTAATATTTACGGCATAGGCTCAAACACACCATCATCGCATTTTAATGTGTGGCGGAAGCAAAGGAAATGAAAATCATCAGACCAGCAATTTAAAAGTGTATGGCGAGAAAACAACGTAAAAATGCATCGAGCTTAAAACTGCGAGTTGTCCGCCAAGTTAAAATTCTATGTAGGCCTACATGCAATAAGATTGGAATGTCATGGAGAATGAGTTAAATCTGTTTCAATATGTTGACGACCCTGTTACAAATCTTACCTTCATGCGAATAACATGAAGTTGTAACGGCAGTTAATAATCACTACAGATGCTAGGAATTGTTTTGGGAATTAGTGGCTAGTTTTGGTAACTTTAAATAGGGTAACATTTAGCAATTTACTTTCAGAAGAGCTAAAAGCGTACCAGGTGATTCTTTGAATTGACAGATTACACACCAGTTCGATCGGCCTTTCTGAGAACATCTGGATACAAGAAAGAGCACGTTCGCGGACAGGCGCGAAATGTAAGCGCTGCCTAGCCCCATCTACTCGTTCCATGAGTAGTATAAACTACACAGCGCCCTCTTGCAATGGCACAGTTGCAAGTACAGCCAACGTGTCCGGAATGGGATTCCAGAGCTGCAACTGGTCTTTACTGTCTTCATGTTCCATCCAGCGTACGTGTATTTGGAGCCGGCGAAGACCTAGACCATGCTCTAGACACAAGATTCGCACAGCTCTTACTTAAGCCTCCGGTTTACTCATGGGAGCTGGGGACGGCTCAGCTGTTTCACATAAATATGGAGGAAACGCAAAGCATTGTGCGTAGCGTACACCATTATCAATGCGAAACTCACTCCTCACGCACGCTTGAAGGCCTATTAAAACGTTGACGTGGGCGACTTTTCAAACAACACGTAAATGAAAGCTCAACGAAGTAGCAACCAGCAGAATCCATCAAGCGTGGGGTTTAGCAGAGGATTTTTTTTTGGCCGCAATCCGGACAGTTCCCAACATGTTCTCTGGTAGTCCTCCAGAACAATGACAAGAAAGGGGTGGTGCATGGTCATTTTAGCGCAGGATTCAGCAATTGTTTTAGAAGTTTACAATCTGTGTGTTTATTTTTTTAAATTAAAGGTGAACTTTTTTTATAGCAATTTCTTTTCAACCTGCAAGACTTCAAAATTTTGGTGAAACTAGACCTCAAATCTCCCGTGGACTATCAGTTAACTACCCGAATACTCTCGGACTCAAAACCCGGAAATACTTCGCTTCAACTGAATGCCAATTCAAAGGGATTCTGTAGTCATCTAGTCTTTCTTGAAAAACTATACTGAAACCGCCTATGCGTGTCCCCTCCGGACTACCGTAGTTTAGTTAACTGAAAGATGAAGAATACAGCAAACACACTTTCATATGGCAAGAGATACTGGATCTCAGCATTCCACATTATTTATGTAGAGGCTCTTGACGACCCCACATATCACCAACTTGTTAAGGGAGCACTAGTAAACTTACCCCGAGAGTGCACTCCTCAGCCTTCGTGGGCAAGCCGTATGATGTGTAGAGTTGCAGGTGGAAATCAACTGAGTGTTTTCGGTGAATTGGTTGTGGTCCAATCAGACTGTGCATGCACTACAAACACGCATAGAGAGATTTGGGTGAGAGAAACAAAACCTTTTGAACAAAGTATTTGGCCGATTCAGATAATACTGACGAGACTCCTGAATTGCACAAACTCAACAGTCCAACAGTGCAATGGTATACTAGTATCAGTGCGCAACGTTGCCGTCCGAACTGCCAGCCAGCTGTCGCGAACAATGTACAAAACCCGAATGTACAGTATTTGGATCATGGAGAGACGGTCGCACGTGATAACTTTTATCTTCTCATAGTTTACCAAATAAGCCAGAACCGTTATCAGATAAACAAACAAATAGGCTCGAGTTGGTTACAAATCATGGAATGGAGGAGAATAATACCTGAAAACAAGGCTTACATCCGTCCGGTGAACTACACGTGGTATGCACTAAACTTCCCCTAAGTACACGAACCTGACATACTTGTATTTCCGGTATTCAAGGTACAGCACATAACACCACGTCTACTTTACAAACTGGTGAATCGGGCCGTGTATATTGAATAGTCGGGATCCGGTCTCATTTGAACCACACAAGGAAAGGGCCTACATAAACCACTGAACAAAGAAACGTGCTTGAAAATGTTTCCTGCTCCTCTTTCGCAGTATACACTGACACAAAATACAAAGAAACGGATTTCTCTGAATATCGAAATGTCGTGGATGACACACTATAAGGGGTGTAAATTTGCTCTGGAAATTGGGGGGGGGGGGAGTTGTCGGGGATGACCTTCCTGGCCATGGACATGGGGGGTTGCACCATATGACACTATATACAGGTTCTTGATTTATATGAAAAAGATGTAGGCCTACATCTGTAATTTGTACAGAGTCAGAACGGCATTTTCATGTGTTTTTTTCTATTGGTATCCCTTTTGTGTGCCATTGAATATATTTAGTTGTTGGGAATTCCTAATTTTTTTCTCACCACGACAAAGTAGGGGGATGAATCAACAGCCCACCCCCCGGTGATAAAATGGGGGGGGGGGGTATATACCCCCATTCCCCCGGGATTTACACCCATGCTGACACAAAAGAATTCGGAATTGTCCAGTTGCGCACCCGGGGCTTCAGGGGCCTAGGGGCCTTCCTCAGGCTTTTTTCTTTTTGAAAATCGAAGTTAAATCCTAGCCCCCTGTGGTAAAACTGGGGGCGGGGGAGAGTTTAAGAAGTATCATGATTAGGGTAATTAATGTTTGGGGTAATCCGATCCCAGCCCCCGCCCCCGACAAATCCTGGGTGCGCCACTGGGATTGCCTCGACCACTCTTATTAGTTCTTTAACCCTAACAGTCCTCAGTCCTCCAACAGGTGGATTGAGGACTGTTAGGGTTAATTGCTGCTTTTGAGTTTAGGTGTGGATAAGACTGAAAGCCTGATTCCCAACCCAGGGAAACATAAACATGGGACAGCGCGCATGTGCAATATAGACCCGGTAGTGGTAAATTTGTATTAAAACATCAATGACCGGATCCTCAAACACTTCAAGTGCCGGATGATTTTGAAATAGCTGCAGTGTTAACTTCGCCTGTCGAAATATTGTACACCTTAGGGCTGGTTCGTATTTCACGAGAATGCGAAAGCGAATCGACTTTGACATCACGAAATGTATTCAACCTTGTTCTGACGTCACGAATACGCGTTTGTGTTCCCTTTCGTGCCAAGTAAGAACCAGTCTTTAGGAAAAACACTTGCAATCATTTTCCAATCAGCAATACAGAATTATCCATTAACCCTCATACAGCAACATACGATAACGTTCGCCATATTTGCGATAATCTCAATTTTATATATCACAACTCAACCATTAATGCTAAGCGCTGAGGCGATTGGTATGAGGGCGGAGTCCAGAGGAGGGTGAGGACACAGCCTCAAATATAACGTCACAGCGTTCCACACCTACCTGCCACGCATAGTGCGCGCACCATATGCAAGATATCCCGGCACCTTGTCAGTTAGTACGCGCGTGCCTGTATTCAATTGGACATCTATTGAACATTCAAAGCTCTGTGATAGCCTGAACAGTCAATCTTTGTTGACAATCTGCGCAGTTCTAAGGTCAATAAACGGCGATGAAGTACCTCAGTACAGGCAGCCGCGCCAGGTTGGTTCCGCCTAGGTAGGGTATGGTAAGTCGCCAACTTCGATGCAAAATCTTACAGTACCAATAAAACAGAGCCATTTTGAAAAGAAAAAGCCTATCGACGCAAGTGTCTTTTTCCCCTGTATGAAGCATGCAAAGCCGAGAATTTCAGAGAACAGAGGATGTTTTGTGCGCTGGTACAAACAAGCACACATGAATTCACGATCACACGTACCACTTCCTCCATATGATGTCACTTTTTGGCAATCAGATCGAGTCTGAGAAACTCTCCTCGAATTCAGTAGTATCAGGGAGCGGAGGGTCTCATTTTGGGCCCTGCAAAAAAGAGACACTTTCATATGAATCATTCTATAGATCTGCTTTGCTCATATTTACGACATAAACCACCTTTATGATGTGGCATTCAAAGGTAAGTTTTTTTTCTTGAGGGCGCTGCACTTGTGGCACCAGTGGTTTTGGTCAGCTCTACAAATTTTATACATTTTTCTACTGTGTTCGGTGTGTTTTTATGTCGTCATTTGTATTTGGGAATTGTGCAAGAGTCCTTCAGATGATTCAGAATATACATTTATGTGTGTAGAGCGCTGTTGTTGATTGTAATAATTGTGTGTACCGTGCGCGCGTGACGTCTTTGCCTGGATCTGTGCATGGGTCTGAACAACATGGCGGCTACCAAAAGTTACGGGTGTACTGAACCAATTCAAGCTCCATTGAAAATAGTGTAAAATCAAAGTTTGGAGCCCCATGGCAGGCAACTGAAGTCCCCGAGGAAACAAAAAACAATGTAATGTTTGGTCCTTCAGATTTCGTTTGATTTTCAATATTTGTAGGTTAACCAATGAATTTTAATTTTCTGCCCAAAACAAATTCACTCCCCAAGTGAATGTTCCCAAGTCTTCTCAGCTGCCATTTTTCAAATGAAATCCCTCACCTTCCTGGGGCTCTTCTGACGAATTCTCAATCACAGTTTTGTCTGCCTTGCCCCCAGATGCCGTCTAAGATGTCCTCCATGCAAAACCAACAGAGAGAAATTCTCGTTCATACCAGTGGCTATTAAACTTTTATACAAAATGATATTTGCTCTTTTTAGACATTGGTAGGCAGTTTTTAGGTCCATGTTTGTTATTTTAAATCTCACTGGCCATTTTACATTCATTTAATGTCATGGTTACATTCCTTGACTAAACTTTTCATGTACAGTATAAGAAATCACATTTTTACACCATTTTAATCAAAACAAGTAAATGATGTTTGTGAGTGTTTTCATGTAATAAATCTCTTTTAATTTATTAGTTGGTAATTTATTTATGGTGTTTTTAATGAGCTACGGTATCCAAACATATATTACAATTGCCTTTTTAAAGATAAATAAGTATTTTGAATTGAACTGAAATAGTATACCTGTTGTTCACTACAGGTGTAATATTTCAGATATCAGGCAGATATTAGGGGTGGGAAAATCTGAGCTAGTCAAGTATACTTCCTCTCATTTGAAAACGAAATTACCCATAGTGGCAAATGAAAGCAATAATATTTATGTTATAAGCATAAACACGTGATAACTGCACATCACCAACGAAAGTAAACAAAAAACGTGAAGAAAATGGTAAGTAAAGCAAACACACAAGTCAACGCTACAGTCGCCCGACTAGGCATGCGTAAATTGTACGTGGAACTAAAAAAAAGTGTGACCAAATGAGGGGAAAGGGAAAGTATGTTTGTAGCAGATCACATAATTTACATTTTGTCGAAACAACGGATTAAAAGTACAAGTGCTTTACACTTCCTTATTTTAAAAGAAATTTGAATTACAATTACGAACATCAATTAAAGCTGCACAATACAACCAGCAAACAACTGACAGGCAGGGCTGATCGTCTAGTCCCCGCCTCAATAGTTAATAGGCAGCTCGAAAAACAATGGAAGGACCGGTTAAAAGTCTACCCGCCTCCGGCCACTGGTATGTTTGCATTGATTAAACAAAGAAAGAAACACACCAGCCTTATCTTTGCGATCGACATGCTTTTGTCGACTACTTGTGTCGGATAACAGTGTGACGTACTTGGTTTGGCCGAAATGGCATTGGGTAAAAACAAAATTACTTAGATTAAATTTATTTTGATGTTAAGTTCTTCTGTTTATGATGAGAGGCTGTCTTCTTTTCTTCGATAGGCCCATCTGATTTCTAAACCGAACTGGGCAACTAATCAGGAAATCCTCCAGCCAACATGTATATAGGTCACAATCGGAGGTACTGAAGGCCTTTGGAAAATCAAAAGGAATACAGAATGCAGGCCGGTGTTTAGAATAAACGAACCCATTGGCAAACCCTTTTACAAAGAGATCTAGCATACGGCTTGTTTACGGCACTGAAAACACGTAAGCCAGCAGATAGTAAATAACCCTTATAATGAATTTAACGAGGGCGCTATGACACTAGGATAGAGGCTGCGCCCGAACCAGGATTTAGTCAGCTGTTGTATAAAACAGAGAGTTTCACATTCGTGCAATGGACAGAGTAATTTCATTGGGTTACAAATGAAATGCTCCATACTTTTCCCCGCTGCACTAATAAACACTCATTATGTGTATACACTGAATCTTTTTCGTGCGCTACTGATCTCCATTACCACTGTTACCGCTTGTTGGTTTCATTTGGTGAAATTCTCTATCCCGTGTCAATAGTCTCTAAATATATGAATGATGTCTCAGAAATCAGGTTTGGGGTAATGATCAATCTGATAGATTCCTTTCGTGGATATCTAACAGAGTGCATGAAAAATTAAACGTTCCTTGGTCGTAAACTAGCAACATTTGACTTATCTGATATTGCTATTCAGGTTCAAAGTGCGGTATTGACCCAAAGTTGGACTGAATCGGCACAAATAAACACAATTTATGTAGCATCAGCTCACTAAACCGGCAGGGTCAGGTTGCCCAATTGGCAGGCACTGCGCCTGGGGTCTACGCGAGAAGAAAAATTGGGAGCTTACGAGGACTTTCGAAAGCCAACGAAAATACCGCAGCGTTCAATGAAACACACTCTGTGTTTTGGAAAGCATTGCTAAATATAATGCAAAAGATACAAATACCCTGTGACATGGTTGCCAGTGCTTTGAACTGAACAGGACCCCTATACTTACACTTGATTTGGTCCTGTACATTATTAATTCAACCCTATAAACAGTGTTGTAGTCGAGACCACTTAGGCCTAATACCTTCACAAGACCACACAAGACTGAAGTCTGAATTCCAGTCACAAGCTATTTAAATGAACGGCAACAAAAGCATTCCTTTGTCATTGTGCACAATATTACTTGTGACTGGTCTTGTGCAAGGTCTTGTGTCCAGTCTTGCGTCTGGTCTTGTGATGGTCTCGACTACAATACTGCCTATTAACCAACCCTGTTAACCCTAATAGTACTCCCCAATCCTCCTGCACTTTAAGAATTGAGGATGGTTAGGCAAAGTGGTCAGCAAAAAAATCGTACAGATGGAGTGAAGTTCCATAAACATGCACTGGTGCATGATGTGTGAGGAAAATAAACGTAGCTGCGAATTTCTTCTTTCTGCACCGAGCTCTGTACATCGAGTATGCGTGTACAGAAGATTTCCATCAAGCAAAACAAAATTTTACATTAATGTTATATTTATTTCAACGTTAATGTTAGAAACAGCCTACAGTTACAGCACTCACGACAGTGAAAGAGGACCCTCTTAGTGTAAGATCATATTAACTAAACGTGCCAGAAAGTAGTACTGAAATTAATGTGTAAAAGATGTATATTTGTATGTTTTTGTTTGGTGCATGAACAAATCTGCCTCTGGAAGGTCAGAGAGCCTTGTTCAAAAGCTAGCCTACCGTCTCTGGTGGCCAGGAGTAATTGGCACGGTCGGCAAACGGACGTGAACTTGCGGTCCTGCAGGGCCGAAATCTCGGATGGGAAACTCAGATCCTTTCGGTCCTCGGACATCGATGTCAGGATTATCACATATATACATCTGGTGACGGTTGTGGAAGCACTGCTGAAATGGTCTCAGTCAACAAAAAAAAGAACTGAGCAGGGGGCGTGTTATTCCTCCATTAACAATGCTTAACATGAATTTCATCGACGTTGAACACGAAAGGGACAATACGAACGGCCTCTATAATATGCTTTTGTAAAAAGATAAAAGGGCAAGATTTAACCAAAGTACGCAAAAGAATAATCTTCTAAGTGGACAGTGCAGTGCCAAAGAGCCTAGGCCTAAGTGATCAACATGGATGACAATGAGCGACCAACCAGCTTCTTTTGCCACGATTTTGTGCGGGTAGATGACGTCATGTCTGCGCCAGAAACGCAGTTATTGAAGCTTCTGCCAACTTGTGTCAGGGACAATGCAGATAGTATGCCAGGACTTTATGTCAAGCCGAACAAAGACCGCCCCTACAATGTGGACTTACGCTAGGCTTTCACTGCCGACGGGGGTACCGCTCATTTATGTTCTGCGATCGAGGCTTCGGGAGCATTCCGTGTTCAAATTTGACAGTCCTTCATTAGACAAAATGCATCGACAAGTTAGAGAAGCCTTGTAAAAAAGTTCCATGTAGCTGCGGCTGGACAAGCACATGAAAGCCATGGATACGAAGCCACTTCTCATAGGCACGACATTATCTGTTACGGTTAGAGAAATTGTTATTTTTACTACCATTTCTTTACCCAACGCTTGGTCTTTTTGTCCAACACTTAAGCGATTCGCACGGTACAGAACGTGGGGTAAAAATATGTGTGATTCACAACAGTGCGCCTCCAAGAGTTTGCAACGCGTTGGCCAATCACAACGCGTGAAATCTGTAGGCCTTTCCAGATGCGCACCGGGTCAACAGATTTCACGCACTGTGATTGGCCAACGCCTTGCATCCTCTTGGAAGCACACTAATGTGAAACGCCCGTATTGCCCGACGTTTTTACAGTGCAGTCCTGATGCAATCTATCTGATATCACTCTTTTAACTTTCAAGTACGTTCTCACGCTAAGATACTCACCGATATAACCGACCAAAGCCCTGGTGATGTAAATAGTGATTGCCTGCCATTTGCACTCGAGAAAAATCACTCGATTCCAACTAAGCCAACAGACTCAGCGATCGATCGACCAACCGATCGGCAGACTGACCAACCAAATTTGCCGCAGGCAAGTGGGCATTATAGTTTACACGTCCAGCGACTGACGAAAACCTGACTTTAGCATTATCCCCCTCATGTAACAAAACCAATCGGTCGGAGAATTTATCTACAGCTGCAAAGCAGCTCCCTGGAATTTAGTTTATTTCATGCACCCTTAAGAAAATTTCATTTCCTCACCATTAAAACAATAAAATGCAGTTTGAAACAATCACAAAACGACTCAATAAACGCGATCAAACTTGCAACAACGCAAAGGCACTTAACATAAACTATGTAAAGACAAAAATCACATATAAACCTATACACAATGTAATTGCACAATCGAGATAATAAGGAGTTCCATGAGCATCTTACAATTGATTCTGTTTAGTTAAATAAGTAGAAAGTTCAGTACTAAGTTATAGTGACCAGCAGCTAAAAACTAGCAGCCACCCATTTGGAGAATATTCCACACTACAATTTAGATAAAATTCGATTGATTTTTCCCCGTCCTTGGCAGATTATGCAGCCTTGACAAACTCAACAAGTTTTGCTTCACATACAGTTCTCTCGAAAAGTCATAATCCTGGAAAATCCAATGAATTTTCAGAGCGGTGAAGTAGTTCATTTGCTCATATGCTCTCTGCTGAAGGAGTCCACGTATCAGGAGTCCAAAAGGACGACAATCAACTTAACAACGAGTCGAGACCCCACCGGCTGGGAGCTGGGACTGCTGAATATATCCATTATACATTAAATGTACAACAATGGCAACTTCATTGTACAAATCAATACGTGCTAAATACTCAGAATACAATATCTGCAATTATCTGGTGGCAAAATTATATTTTTATATACGAGTCATCGAAGCTGTAACTGTTCTAGCAGCTAAAATCCTGTTACCAAAGCAATAGGGTATGTACACGTATACGACTGCCTCAATTTCGACATTGCTCCTCGACATGATACAAGTGATATACATGTTGAGGCAACATTATAGGAAGAAGCAGAAACCCCCTGAATAATGCTTTCAAGGAGCAGTTCCCGTACAGCTCTGGTAATGTGTAGCGCCCCCACCCAACAATTACTGCAAAAGGTCTGTTTCCGCGATCTAAGATCGACCTTTGAAACCATGCGACGCTTCACCATGTAGCTACTACAAATGAACAAGATCGGTAGGAATCAACAAACTGAATAAATCTCTAAAATACATGAAGTATAATTATACATCAACTCGGAAATGCCAAACTGAAGAACATAACAGAAAATTGTGTACACTGACGCGGGTCTCTATGCATTATACTGTATCTCATCAACTCGCCTCCCCAACAAAAAATGCATCGAATCGTTCGATTACCATCTTATCATATTTTCCTTGATATAATATTAAGATACGTCAAGTCAAATCAAATCAAATAAATCAAATCAGTTCAAATCAAATCAAATCAAATCACAAGACAAACGATGAAAGTACTTCACAAGAGAGAACATTCATGGCTCATCATTAAAAAAAACCGCAAATATTTCGCGTGTTTTTTTCTGGCTCAGGTAGACATTCTCTCCCAACGAGTGGAGCAACAAGGGACTAGAAGTACACCTGACCGTCCAGGCTTAGAGAAATGCGGAGGGACAATTTAAAAAGAAGGATCACCTGTGTCCAGAGGAATGCTTCTACTTGTGAGAAGACGAACAGACGGCTAGACGATGCGTGCACGCGCAGGGCCTTGTGACAGTAATTATGCGAAGCCTGTGCTCTCATGTGTCACCTCATACTCCATGTCAAACCACTGTTTGGAACCTGTGAAATCAGAAAGACATGTCGGTGGACATTTGAAAAAATACAAGAAACGGCTGTGGGCACTGAGACATTAAGAATGGGTTATTACCCCTCCTTACTGCTCCCAGGACAAATGTCGCTGGTCATAACTTTCAATATCGTGGGACCCTGGGATGGAACGCGTTAGCTTCAACTCAGCGACACGCCAAAGCTTTAAAGGCTTTCAAATCTCTTTTTAATTCAAACATATTACTACTTTATGATAGAAATTCTGAGTTTATTTTCTTATGACTTAGTCCAGTTTTACTTTAACGAACATGAGTAAGATTTATATTTCTTGTCTTTCTATTTTTTTATGAAGCAACTGTTTTTTAACACTTTATGCACTTCTTATTTTTTATTTTACACTGCCCTTGGTCGTTTTAGTTTCTGGGTCCTTCTTTTAGTCTTCATAAGCGTCTTAATGACAAAAATTGTAATGGTTTGGATCCTTTCTGTAATCAGTGCGTGTTAAATTTACTTAAAATCAATTTTAATTTTTTTGAATATGCTAAATAAATTTCACTCGCTTATAGTTTATATATTTAAAAATAATACTGTATATTTTTTGTATCGTGTATAGGTTTGTAATACGGGCAATTCATAATAGTGCGCCACCAAGAGTTTGCAACGCGTTAGCCAATCATAACGGGCGAAATTTGTCGACCCTTTCCAAACGCGCGCACTGGGTGGACAAATTTCGCACATTGTGATTGGCCAACGCGTTGCAAACTCTTGGAGGCGCACTATTGTGAAACGGTCGTATTGTTACTGTATTATTGTATTATTACAGGGCCTCCAAGGATGACAGTTTCTTAACTGACAGGGCTACATGTACCTTGTTCAAATAAAACTACGAAATAAATAAATAAGAGGCGACAAGGAACATTTATTTCTCTGGCAAGATTTCTCAGACCTAAAGTTCCTGTCATGATAGAAAACCCCTACAGTCCTCTCTGCTCCAAGAACATTGTTTTTTTTCAAAAGGTTATGGAGCACCAAAAGTGAATAATCCACGCGCACAATAAGAGGCATTAGTGCGAAAACCAGCGCGTGAACCAACACGCCCACGTATCTCCATTCGTTTGCAATGCAGTTCGTGCAGCTCTTGAAGGTTTGCATGGTGGAATACGATAAGGTATGGTTCTTGGTTCAAATGACGTCCCACTTCGGTCCTTTATAGACCTTTTCCCTGCAATGTTGTGACAGAAACTTGGCGATAAAATGGATGTGCAATGAAACAGGGGGTCTGAAGTCAGAGGTCAAAAATTGTAAGTAGGAACTTGGAGCCGAATCGTATAGGCAAAGCCAACATTTAAACGGATGGACATTTAAAGTCAAGAACCTCCCTAGCACCGTATCTATGTACCCTGAGGCAACGGTACGACGATAAATACACCTACCCAGTCTGACGTCTGAAGGTCCCAGACACCGGAAGTGCAGCCCTTCGTAAAATTGCACCAGCTTATCATGACAAATAAGGTTGACCTTATTAACACCCTTCAGGTTTTCTTCAACGTACCACAAGAGATGATCAATAAGAATAGTTTCAATACCCTGCCCAAAAGGAAAGAAACGTTAATGATAAGCAAATTCATGGGGACTTTCGACAATTACAGAAAGATTTCTGCATGGCTTAGCTGTGTAATTTTATTTCAAAATAAGCCAGTTTCTCAGAGCTGGAGAGAAAATTCCGAACCTTTAAACCTCGACAGTACGAGGACAACATTTCCCCGAAGTTGTTGTTATGCAACATTCCTGTTCGGTGCATAAGAAAGTTTCACCCAAATCGCATACAGTGCTCTTTTGTATTACGGGGTAATTTTAATCCGCACAGGCGACTGGGTATAAGCATCTTTTTTCTGACCCAATAACCAAGCAAACAAGTATTCCCTGTAAGAGACTTGCATGAGGGTAACAACTTTCCTGTTTATTTCTCTGGATTTCTCGTCTTATCTCAACTCTATTGGTGAGCAAGAGAAGAGGGAAAATCCGACGAAAATGTAACTGGAATTGTGTGGGTGATGAGTAAAGGAAAGATGGCAGGTTGCGTCCAAGTATTGTAAGTTATTGCAATAAGTGTGAAAAAAATGATATCACTGAGCAAAATAATAAAAACCACCTCAGACAAGACTGTTATACAAATAAAGATCATTATCAAGTTGATACAATTGATGTACTAACCTTCCCTTGGTAATCTGGTTGGACACGTAGTGTATGTAAACAAACCGTGCAGCCGTCAGGGTCGTGGACAAACTTGGCATCGACCGCCATTTTACTCCTAGAAGTCTTACCACCACTAACAAACTTGACAAAAACACAAGAAAACATACGCGATTGAATTTAAGATAATACAAACGCTCTAGAAACATAGGAGGAAGATTATTTCAGTTTGGAGGCTGGAGAAATATTCTCGGATGACATCTCAAGAAAAATCAATGCAGAACTATAGTCCTAAGTAAGGACTGAAAAACATTGATCCATATGTCGGTCAAGGCAAGACCCGAACCTACGTCACACAAGACAGTGACGAGAGGCATGACAAACAGACCACTATAAGCCAGGTTAACAGATAAATCATTTATATGCTGCTGAAAAAGTTCGTAGATTGGGTTTACCCCTGACATGAACATTCCATAGTTTTATGCATTATAACTGGCGTTGAGCCAGCACATTTTCCATGTCGCCGTTTGTTATCCACAAATTGCCTTTGTGGTGTCTTCGCTCAATAATTTCGAGTTATTGTAATTTTTGTTCGTTCCAAATGGAACGAAATAAAGTTTTCATTTGTAAAGTCAAAAAGTCAATAACAAGTTCCCGAAAATCTGCAGGTAAGCGTTATGGTGCATTAGGATGGTTTTACTTTTGTCAACTTACACCAATCAAACGACCGTTTTCAAAGTAGCCCCAGAATAAGTCTGGGGCTACTTTTTGCCTAATCTGCAGTGCTCCCTCGGGCAACGTTTCTTCTTCGCTTGCCAAACCTGCATGGGGAAAAGACCCGAGTTTCAATGACACGGAAGTTGGTTTAAAAATCATTTAAAGGAACGCTACCTCGGTGGAGTCGAGACTAGTCGAAGTCTAAGTCGAGTCAGGGTCCATGAGCACACCCATGTCGTGTTTCAAGTGCCAAGACCAAGTCAGTATATTGGGACATTTCCAATATGAAAATTAATTGAACAAAAGCCATCACAACGCCTTAAATAAGATTGGTATCGAGTCAACTCTGACTCCCCAAAACCAACCCTTCGAGTTCAAAAAATTTGCAAAAAAGAAAACAATTTTTTTAAATACGCAGAATTGCGGTTTAAGGTGGAACTTTCATTCTGCTTATCCTACATTTTGTTGTCAGTCTTCTTTAAAAAGGATTGAGAATTTTTGTGATTGAGAGTTTTTATGTGATTATTTTGGCTCGAGTAAGGTTGATCAGTACGCTGAACCTAGCCTTTCCTGCACTGGAGTATCCCCTTTGACATCAATCCATCTGTACTAAAATTACCAATATACCCTCGCCTCGGGTAAAGCTGAGGTTATGGCGACAGACACTACCTTTCAATTTTTTTCCAGTCAGATAACTGTCATCGCCTACGGCCTTTAAACCGGCTACAAATCACTACACAGCCTTAATTTATTCTTAATTGATTCACACAACAGTGTGTCTGAACTCAGAGCAATTTTAAAATTTGGAACCTCGCGACTGATTGTGCTGCAGTGCATCAACCGTAAAAACATCCGACAAAAATCAAAATCTGACTTGGCAGTGGAACACCTGTAAAATCCATGACCTCGTATACCACAGCGAACGAGGCAACATGGATGTGCACTGAAGCCAATTCGTTATGGAAAAGCACCGGACTCACGTGACTTCCACAATTAACGTGGCACTTTCCTTTTCATCAGCAGGCTACAATGGCCTGTCTGTTCTTTTGAAGTCACAGTCGTGTTTTGCATACAAGTGGCTGCTTAAGCTATGGCAAGCCGGCAGAACAAAAGTGATAGAATAATTCACAAAGTGTTGAAAATCCAACACAGCTGTCAGAACTCCAGATAAATATACAAGTACTACTAAATACTACAAGTAAATGAAAATACAACTCTGTTTAAAATTAAACGGACAAACTGTCTATTTTGAACGAATTTGAAGTAAAATCGAAAAACAAACCAAAAGGTGGCATTCTTGCAAACTTCAGCCGCCCATACAAGTTGTCGGCAAAGTGACAGTGGTCTATAAATTGGGAATGCATGCGCAGGACTGTCTTTTTTGAGGAATGTACTTATGAACGCCGCGGAAACAGGTAGCTCAAAATATAAAGCAGGAACAACACGGAGCAAATATGCCGTGAAAACGGAAACTGATTTTTGTCTTAAAACATTAATAAATGTCTCGACCACAATGATGCGTGTTAAATGAATATAAGAAAATGAACTGAAAAAATCCAGATTCTTTTCTTTTGGCTTTGGTCGGCATGTTGCATATTAAACCCGAGGCTTAAAAATGCGCCACATTCGACCCCTTTCGTCCGACTATAGACCTACATTTACACCCTATGAGAACTGACAAGCCAGTCGTGTTTATATGGACGGCTCATTTCTGTCTGGAGTCGTTGGGCTTACCCGCCTGTAGCAGCCAGGCTGCATGAACTTCTTGCTCCGACACCCTCCTGATGCACGCGGTTGATGACGATGACGCCATATGTACGGTCCCCTTTGTAGCGACAGCCACACACGCTCAGTGCAGGTCGCAGGCCACTCTGTGAATGTGGTGACTGAAAAGAAAGTCGCCGTTGAAAAGGGGGTTTAACCACTGCTGATGGAGCCGATATTTTCCTATTCTCGGATAATCTAGGTTATGTCTCTGCTTTGCCGGCTATAGGAGGTTCATAGGAGATTAGAGATTGGTTTTTCGATTGCTTCTTCAGGCCTTGCTTGTGGAAGGTAGTTGACGAATTGCCAACAATTTAAGGGCGGCTCTCGGAAAATGGACTTTGAAGTTGGACATTTCAACCATGGTTCAATAAAGACTGAAGCTGTTGGTCAACGATCGACCCACAGGGACATCATGTACTGCTGATAAACACTTTTCCTCTCATGCTACGTGGGCTCAGCGACTGTACATTTTTCAGTGCTTTCTCTGTATATATACCAGGCCTACTGTACGTGTACTTGTGCCAAGCTAGCCAACGGTCGGTGGAAACGACCACCTAGCCGTCAGACCATGGAGGTAGAATGGTCAGACGAAGACTGCCACTATGACATGCTGCGTTTTAGTATGGTTATTCTACTCACTTTCTTTATGCGTGTTTTCATCGGACCACAAAGCCGGGTTCTGTACATTCGTCAGAGTTTTGTGCCGAGTACAAACTCAGTAAACTCACGTCGTCACAACATGCTTCAACGTTGTACATGCGTTGGAATAGCCGCGTGAGCAGTACGGTCGGCCAAATATTGCATATTGTATGCTTCAACTGAACCTTGAACTGGGTCAGCGCCGGTCACGCTGCATAGTGTTATCATTTTGTATTCCTTGCTGGTAGTAAATCGTTCAGTCAACTGTGGTGCCCAAATATACATGATAAGTATTAAGTAGGTCTACGCATGGTCTTCCTCCATGGTCTACGTGTGCAAATCCAGTGACTTTAATTTCAAGTATGCGGATTCACTTTATAACAACACTCGATCGTGTCACTTACCTCGTTTTTCCCAGAGTGTACAGGTCTGATAATGCAGGTCGAAATTCTGTCACAGATGCAATGTTAACGGTGCATGGACCACAAACATCACGGCTGCAGCGCGCCATATGCCAGTGATATACAGTCCTTTGTACTTCGCACATGTACAGTGCATGTACCTCGATACACGTGTCGAGTGCGATCGATTAGAGGAATTGTGAATCGATAGGGAACTGGCCCGAGTATTCTACAGGTTCAGCAAAGGTTTTATCTGTCATTTGACAACTGAGACCTGACTGAGGCTTGCAATCCCGATGTGGGGGGTGGCAGGGGGCTCAGTCAGGCACCAGGGACCATCAAGTCCAACAGTTGAGGAAGAACGGCGTGACGTGTATTAATTTTCCTGGAGGTCCTTCTGTACTTTAAGAGCATTCCTCGCAAGCAAGCACGACGCCGTGCCCCCCGCTGAACTTGACGATATTTATTCTCCACGTCTGACATCAAGGGTTGCCGTACATTATAAGTCTGGCCTAAACATGTCAATCAATGGATGTAGTACTGGTGTAAAGCCCTGGGAATGGGGGATCCCCAGCCGTGGGAAATGAGTCACGGGATTTATGTTCGCCACAAAAGGAGGCATAAAACAGTATTAAGTGAGCAGATGGTATAGTATTTTAGTAATTGCATTCCCATATGACTAAAGCACGGTCATTATATACATGTATATTGTGCGCAATATTTATTTAAATCAAGCAACGTAATATCAAGGTTAGGCTTTTCACATTTTTTATATTATTTATTTATTTTTGTTGTTTACTGTCAGTGGGTTTCAGCAAAGGAATTCCATCACCACCCTACCCTGTATATATAAATTCGAATCTACAGGCCTATGCATCGCATTTGAAGCAAGATATGGGACGGAGAGAACCCCCCCC
>NW_019091496.1:517220-543130 GCF_001949145.1 Acanthaster planci
CTACCTTATTGCCCTATTACACTCACCCTCCCTCTAACCCTAACAAGTATTAATCCAAAGCAGTTAGACTAGTAAGCTCAACCCTCAGTGCTGACAACGGAATCCAGCACCGTACAACTCTTGATTGCTGCTACATTTTGTTGCATGTGTCAGGGCCAACAAAGAATGTCTAGAGAGTTATATTCAGTATTACTGCCAGTGGTGAAAATGCTTGAATTGTTCACTGTTCCCAAAATTGTCTTCAATGACACACTTTCTTTATTGCCTGATTCTGGTGGTACTTGCAAAGTTCTCTGTGAAGAACAAAAGTTTGGATGTAAAAAAAGGAAGTCGGTAGCCCTAATTAGTTACGGTCGAAGTTTTCAATTAGTCTATAAATCTACATTTTACAATTTCAATTTCAGCATGCATGCTACACATCACACAACTATGAAAGTGCCCAAGAGTTCCAAAACGCTATCAAATTTGCTCTCAAATACATGAACAATGAGAAGCTTGAGGAGCTTGTCTCAGGAACAAGGAAGAAAGACCCTCTACTCTCGTTGCAAGTGATGTCATTTGGAATCAAACGAAAGGCCAGGGGCCTTCACAGCTTTAACATTACAGCACTTTCTGTTGAAGAGTTCACTTACCGAATGTGACTTGTGATAGTCCCTCGCACTTGTAGCCCAGTCCTTCATAGAATGGCACCAAGAAATCGTGGCTCACAAGACAGATTTTGGTGATATTGACAAGATCGTCTCTGACGTATTGGATGAACTGCTGCATGAGAGCCTTGGCAACACCCTGAAAAGACAGGGAACATGGGGGGAGACAGAATGCACATGAGCATTCCAAGTAATGAACAAAGGTGCAAAAGATGAGGATGAAGAGACAGTATTGGCTATTTCCTGAAATCAATTTTACCCTGACGAGAGATTCCTTGAATTAATTTTGGATTGTTTGCTCTGCCGACGTATATCATAACATTGTATACTCAGTGTATGCCTCCGAAGCCTTGCGAAAAAACCCACAAGTGTACTCGGGTGGGACTTGAACCCATAACCTCCTGCTTACTTGGGCAGACGTCTTAATCACTCGACCACCGAGCTTGCCAGTGTCGGCTGGCTGGATCGAGTCGGATGTGGCAGTGGGTACCGCGAACAACTAAAAATTAATTCTTTAAAAATTAATTAAATTCATCCTTGGAAACAGATTCCTTGACCTTCTTTCCTCGCGGTCGACCTCTGATTTCTAAAGTTTGATTTCGGCCAGGATTATAACAGAAAGGATTGGGCTCCGATCTGGCTTTGTGAATCTCTCATTCTGCTTCTTACATACAAATTATGACTCCTCTCATCTCCCTGGCTGGCTGGCATGCAGTATGGGAAACCAAGGTAAACAAGTGACGAAGATGAAGTAAATATTGGACTCTAATCCTCCTCGATGAGCAAAATAAAAATGACGGTCCAAGTTTTTTCATCCATAACAGGTCCTCGCTGTCCTCCCATGGTAGTTCCATTTCAAAAGTGTCAGTGCTTTCAACCCCTCCCCCAAATGGCAACATATATCAGCATAGGGTGGGGGGGGGCCTTGGAAATTAACCCCGTGCCCCCTGCTCAATCAGCAATACAGGTGCACCTCGCATGCAAGTGTAGCGCCATAAATGGAGTCTGACCTACCTAACTTCAAATAACTCATTAAAATTGAATTGTTACTTGATGCAGGACAGGCACCCTATGAATTTCTGAGCGAAGTGTTGTTTTTACTTTCTTCCTGTGCTCTGGGTGAGTGCAGAGTGAATGCACACCGACCACTGTGCCCTCAGGATCGTGGGTGAACATGGATTCGCGTGTCAGCTTGCTCAGTGATGTCTTGGTTCCATGTGTAATCTGGGGAGAAAAAAAAAGCACAACAAACATAATTTTCTTTTGAGTGGCCATAGCCAGGAACAAAAGAGTCTTTGTAACACAGTTGCACGTGCAAGGTGGATCCTTACTTGTACAAGCTGGATCCTTGGTTTGTCTGGCAGTTTTGGAAACCCTAGGCCTGTGGTTGGTTTGTCATTTGTAATAACCCAGGCCGTAATAACACAAACAGTTCCAATCACTGCTCTCATCAGTTAGCTCAAAAGTTGTGGTGTTGCCTAATTCAATCTTTTTGGTTGGATAATGCATGTGATATTTCAAAAGGTAACATTCAATCCATATGCACAAAGATTTTATTAGTTATTATTATCTATTCATGTCAATTCCTTTTTTCATCACATACAAGCTGGGCATAGGAGAGGCAAAAGCAATAACAATCAGTGTGGCCAAAGACCTGCCACTCCTCATCAAGCTGTGTATAGAGTAAATAAATATAAAAAATATATCAACATATAGAAGTGTTTGAAACCAAAAGTTAGAACTTAAAATATTTAAATATAAAAGAAAAGGAATTACTGGAAATGAATAGAGATAATGTACACAACTGAATATGAAAATAAGTAAGTTACATGAATAAGCAGTTAATGATAAAGACACAATAAATAAGACATAATAAATACAAAATAATACACCTACACGTGCAAAAATAATACAAAAATAACAGGAGGTTTAGCCACACACAAAGTACCAAGTTTTGAACTGATGCCTCCAAGAATCAGGCAAACCTTCATACATGCACCTTAAGTCCCCACAAAATGTAATTTAAAACACAGTGCTGGACTTATACCCAACAACTTCGGCTGAGATACTGATCACAGGTGCAACACAATGAAACAAGTGATGAATAAACATGAGGACAAAGGCCCATTCAAGCACCAGTGTGGGAAAACAGGCTCTATTTCTTGTGAATTGGGGCACATGCTCATCAGCCCTTGACCCCAAACCGTACTGAGCACAGGGTGCAAACCAATGCACAACTCTGTGGGATCTTGTCCGTCCAAAGGCTTCCGTATGCCAGTATATACTACCAGAACTGCGGGGTCCGACGTCCACCCCGGACCCCACAATTCTGGGGCTAATGCCAATATAGGTGAGCCCCTCTGAGGGATATATGACAGTGAAGCTACATTCTTGCTCTGAATGTTTAATGGTGGTTCACTCTCTTTGATCCAAGTACTGCCAAATGAAGCATCCAAGAAGACACAAAATATCACTTCTGCAACATTTTACGTCACCCAGTCTTGACACTATGCAATCAAAACTATTTAATTTGAGGACAGAGGGAAATGTGTGTGAGACTTACGGCAATCAGGCGATCATTTTCGAAGTAGCCCCAGAAGAGTTCGGGGGCAACCCTTTGACGGAATTTGCATGTCTCTTCAGATGCCCCCTCTTCACTGGAAAAAGCTGGCGAGAATGGATTATTATTATTATTTATTTCTGGTAATGACACCAAGGATTCCTCAAAAGCACCCTAGGCACTGTAGCTTGCAAGCCTGAAAAAACCTGTAGAGAGGAGACAATGAGAAGCAGTTACACTTTTAGTAGTGGGAGGAAAACCCCAGAGGAATAGTCTGGGTAAAACCCATGAAATCAGGTAGGGACTGAAAACCCAATCCACATGTGGACCGGGCCAGGATTTGAACCTGGACCGCAGAGGTGAAAGGTGAGGAAAGAACCACTACACCAACCCGAATGTGGTGTTAACAAAGTAACAAATTACACAGACTGCAGAGGGCAGCCTTTATGATGATGCATTAAAACATCTATCCATGCAACACTTACAGATCCAGAAGGGTGATGTATACCCCCCAGCAAATAACATTTTATACCATATGTGTACAGATGAAGTGATTTGAATGGTGTACTTGCTCAGACTACCATTAATTTGGCTCAGCTGAGCGGCAATGTGAAGTTAGTCCTCGTTTGATGTTCAACATTCAATGTGGTACAAGTAACTGTTTGACATTTGTTGAATATGCAACCGTTTGACATTCGGCGATCACTCAGGATGCACATCTCTAGAAACGATGGAGTGCAAAAGGGACAAAAAAACAAACTGCCACCTACATTTCAGGGCTTGTTTGACCCCCCCCTCAAAAACCCATGCCCTAGGTTGCCAGGAGTCATTGCTGATTGAGAAGAACAATGACATTACATTCACAGTAATCTCCAGGCAAGGCATGGGGGCTGGTTTTTTATTTCAATTTGAGGAAAGTGACATGTCTTTTCCTTTCTCGTTGCAAGCGAAGAACTCCACCGACAAGACTTCAGTCAAAGCTGTTTTGACTGTGGAAAACTGCCTGGCCCTGGTTGAAATGGAGGCAGCGGGGTCGTTAAAGTGTACAGAAACATTTTAAAAAAATAAGTCTAGACCCAGGGCGTGGGCTTAATTTCAATTGAGTGAAACAGTTTGGATGAAAATAGCAAGTATATAAAACTAACCGTTTTTCTCTATAACTACATTTGCGGAAAAAAAAGATTGCCCACATTTCAGGGTTTGTTTGACCTAACAAACTCATGGTCATGGTAGCCTTTGTGGGAGAGAGTTGTGTGTGTATACATCATTGTGAAATGGCATGTACATGTACAATGTGAATAGGTACATATGTCATGCATGTGAATGGATGTGCATGGTGGCACTTTTTTTGTCCCTTTTGCACTCCATCATTTCTACTAGAAATTCTAGGGGTTTGAACCCTGAACGTCAAACGGTTACTTATTCAATTGGAATATCAAACAGTTACTTTTTCAACACTGGATGTCAACGAGGAACGAACTTCACATGGGTCTGCTTCCTTGGCAAACAGCAAAGTGGATCTCAGTGCCCATATGATGACCCGTAACGAGTCCATGCACAGCATAATTGGTTTGAAAGAGGGCTAAACTGGCAATCTATTTGATGAGTGACTTCTTCAATAAAACCTCTGTCCTTGTTCCTCAAGTATAAGACTCAGTTCCAATCCAATTCTACGCTACAGAACAAAATAACGATTGACCTCTACTGTCACTAAGACATGCAGTGTAAGCCCAATACAACACAAAATATACTACATGTACAAATGTACACGTATTCCTTCTTACAGAGGCTTTCAATCAGCCAGGCATCGTGGACTTCCTTCTCAGTCACCGGTCGAATGCACACATTTGACAAGGCCATATCTAGAACTGGGCCCCCGGAATCACTTTCACTTTCCAACAGCTTTGCGTGAGGGTCAACTGTAGAAAAAATAAATCACCGCCAACGTTTAGGTGCCTTTTTCTTGCAACTCAACTGGAAGCCAGATGACCTCACATGTGGCATTTACTAGGAAGGTCACCTAACAGACCTCTGTTGGCCAAATTTAATTTGCCGACTCCTATCTTTGCTGCTTTTTTGCACTTTGACCTTGACCTGCTGGCTGTTTGCATAGTGAAGTATATATGGGCCAAGTTCCTGCAAAGTCATGGCATTAGTCATGTATTTTACCAGCCAAACCCAAAGGGCAAGAGGGGAGATGCTGGATTAAGTGGGGATTGGGGATTGTATATTTTGGGACCCCAAGGTTTCGTCATTTTATTCTTGTAAAACTGGACAGTCCCCAATAAACCAAAGGCTTGTATGCTGTCTTTACTATGCTGACCCAATGGTTTGGAAATTTCGAACTGAAAATTGTGAGAAAATGTGATTTTCTTACTGAAAAACCAGCCATGCAAATTTGAATCTACCATATGTGCTAAAACTATCCCCTCTTATTTCCCTCAAACTAACCCAGCCCCACAGTGGGGCTACTGAAACCCCTGCCCTCTTTTCACATCAACCCTACACTCAGCATGATGTCATAGTCATCTACCAAGGTGAATCCACCATCTACCAAGGTTAAAATGTAGGCCTCCCTTCTGTTATGGCACAAAGATATGAAGCTCTTAAAAAAAGCTTTTTAATAGCTCCATGATCAGGGTCCCCAAATATACAATCCCCATTAAGTGGTATATCACTAGACATTGTCAATGCCTCGGAAGGAGTTCCATACCTACATGTATAACCCAGAACCCAAGTGGCCGGGACAAGGCTGACAACTAACCTTACACAGTTCTGGAGGTAGCTTGACACCTGTGCACAAACCCTATTGAGACCATGACTATGACACTGGTCTGAAAAATTGTCAGTGTTTTGTAAAGTGAATACCTCAATATTTTCCCTGCTAAACTCTGTGGGACACGTTATTGCCTTCAGATGGATAATGGGTACGAATTGCAAACTGGTGTCCCAAGCGAAATGATCACACGACAAAATTTTCTGGCAAATCCCTCAGTCCTTCAGAAAAAAAGGTCGTCCACACACCAACTCGCCTTACCAGCCATGAGCTCAAGCGCGCGCGCGGTGTTAATGTTCAGGGTGCAGTCCACTAATTCAAGCAATAATTTCCGCCAAGCGCCCCCGCAGTATCTTTTGAAAAAGGGTATTATTTGGCCCCCAAAACAGTGAGATTGTGTAAATCTTTGCCAGGATCAAGTCCCTGGTTCTTTGGGCTTCCATCTGAGGGCAGAGGGGATAAAAAATACGGTTGAAAAATGTTCCCAAAGGAAAAATAAAGTAGGGGGTTGCCATTTGAAAAATGGCCGCGGACTGAGATTGGCACTTCGACTTTTGGGGGTTAGTTTTGTTTTAGGTGAATTATTAAAGATGTCATTGGTTAACCCCCGAAAATTGAAAAGAAACTGAAAGAATAATGACTGAATAATTATTACATTTTTGTGTGAGACACCCCAGGGATTTTGGCTTGCATGTTATTGAGCTCTGAAGAATGGTGATTTTACACTGTTTTCAATGGGGTTTGAATTAGTGGACTGTACCCCAAGGCCTTCAGCGCGTGAGTCGGATCGGTTACGGCGCCCTCTAGAGCCTGAAGTATGGTGCCGCATCTATCTTTGCTGAATAATAAGTAAACATAGGATGCTAGACCGTCAGAACACCATGAAGACTATAAATACCATATCTTGCTCGTTGGTTGAACAGAACTGGAAGAGCACGTGTTTACTGCCAGCATGACGTTTGAATAAGAGCTGGGGCCTAATTCTTTAGAATTTTGTCATTGAGTGTTGTGTAAGAAGTTTACATTATGCAGGTGTCTCAAGCGAATAATGTGAAGGTTTACAACCTCAGTCTTGGTAAATCACTTCCAGAGGTGAGGCGAATGTTATGATCATGATGATGATTGAAATTGTTGTTCATCACTTAACATTAGTATGCTCAAAACGATAGGCCTGTCCTATTCGGCAGTTGAGTAGGCCTACATTCTCGATATCTCGCGGTCGGAGGTTGTTCCAAGGTTGCTCTTAACTGAATATGAAAAGAGTACAATTAAATAAAGGGATTTACATGTTTTTATCACGTTTATGTCATGATGGTTGGGTTACGAAATATTGTTTGTGTATAATTGACATCTCTGCATTCCAGTGGCTTCGATCTCTCCCTTCATCTCCTCAGCCCGTTTCTTCTTAGAGTGTGTCATTTTGTTCATTTACTGTGTTCCTTCTCTTGATTTCTAGTCAAAACAAATTCAAGATTGTTTACCCATAATGTGCCATGTCCTTTTTGGCCTTTTCTTGAGGGCTGGGCCCCAACTGTGTCTGTCATGTCTGTCTTGAGGACGGACACGACAGATACAGTTAGGGAATTTAACACAGCTGGATGTAACATAATTACACTGTTCCATGTCAAGCCCCTTACAATTATATAATGTGATCGTAATACTCCTAGAAGTAGAACTACTGTATGGGGCTAGTTCCTAGTTGGTCCACCATGTGCACCTCTCGGAGAGGTAAAAAAAGAAGCTCCATAGTTCTAGGGGTACAGGTCTCCCCCTAGATCCCAGGTCCCCACCCAGCAGTTCAGTTTCTAACATACTTGCATTTACTCAGTGTTAACGACCGTGTTAAATGCTCTGAACCGTTACCAGCTTGTGAAGACAAAAGACAGTGAAGGGACAGTTGGAATTTAGTTCGGCAGTCCATGTTTCCCTTTTCTTGTGATTGTTTATTTTTTTTTTAGAACATATTTGAATTTTGTTCCCAGTGATTGTCATGAGATAGATGTATTATCCAAGTTGAAACAAATGTAGGCTGAAAGGCTACATTTACCAGAGTGTTTCTGCCGAAACCAGTACGCACGCTCCTAAATTTACTGCTGATATTATGCGATTCTCTCTTTAATCAGTGGTTGTCAGACCGGAAGAAGAGGGCGTTGCAGAAATCTGACCGAGGTAGGCATCACATCGTCCCTGTTCGGTGGTTGACTGCCTTATTGTACAAAAGGCCCCATTTCCTTTCAGAGTGACTTTACAAGTAGGGTACTTAGTGCTTCAAGAATTTTGAAGCATGATCATTGTGTAAATGAGACTGTCAAAACTTGCAGTTAACCATGCAGTGAGAAAAAAAATGTAAAAAAGTGATGGTGCCAGTCCAACTCCTTAGTGCAATTATAATGAAAAAGTTAAAAGGAACATCTGGCAGCAGGTTTTTTTCAAACTCTGTTGGCAATTTTACCACTGACTACTAAATGATATATCTTTTCCTAAAATCAGACACTATCTGACAGTCTGTTCCCAAGCTTTTAAAAAAAAAAGCACTAAAATAAGCTTATACAGAAGACTGCTTTCAGCTTAATTTGGCCGATGATTTAAGATTTGACATAAAGGCCACAATATTGACTATTGAAATGCTTCCTGCCTCATCTTTGTATAATTATGGATATCTTGGAGAATTTTGTCAGCTCAATGGTGAGTAAAGTTTGCGATGACGTATTTTTTCATATTTTTCTGAACTTGATGTTAAAGTCATGTAGCTTTTTGCATTTCACTACCTGATGTATTTTTTAAGACCAAGGTTTGCTGATCACTGGAGTACCCAGAGTACCTGAGTGATTTGAAGTGATTCTCTAACTCGATTCTTTCCTCATCCAACGCATCAGATCTACAGCACAGGATACAGTTGATTCAGGATTTTGAGATGCCTTCAGTCAGCAGTGGTGTACAAATTACAGCAGATAACCAGTTTATATTAGCAACAGGTAGGCAGGTGGACATGCTCAACTATTGTTAGCTAACCCTAACCCTACATAATACTGCAAATTACTAGTTGTGGTAAAATGTAGTATTCAGCCCTGTCGCTTGTAAGAGGACATGACCTTATTGTTCTGTGAAGCCATAAGATACAATAGATGAGACAACGTACCATACAGTGCTGTGGCACTGTGAATGCATGGCTTTATTACATGGCTAGTCACCTAGCCAGAAGCAGTCATTTGTAGCGCTAGGTCCTTCAGGCTCAGGCTACTACTTAGTACTTTGTAGTACTGAGTAGTGTAAGCCAAACAATATGCTTGGCGGTTAGGGTTAAACAATGGATGAAAAAAAATTGTTTGAATGATTTCCAGATATGTCCACGTATTGATAATCAGAAAATCCGTTCCCACCTGGATCTTCTGTGAGCTGATTTGCACCCAGAGAGATTCATAACATGGACCCGTAAATATTGAACAGGTGTCCACTTTTGCCACATAAAGTCTTAAACTGTGAAAGAATTCACCTTTGTCTTTGTTTAACTGGCGTATTTGAATATGAGGTTTCACACTGAGTGCGAGATTTTGTGTGGATTGATTTTGGGCAGGTACCTACAAGCCGCGGGTGCGATGTTTTGAAGTCACGCAGCTGTCAATGAAGTTTGAGCGATGCTTTGACTCGGAAGGTAATCGGTATTTGGTCAAGCTTGGGTCCTGTGGACCTCAAAGAGGCTACAGCCGCTCCCATGGACTGCTGTGTTATTTCAAGCTGCCGCCAAGTAAATTGAAACACGCCTAGTTCCTGGCTTTCAGCTTCTTCTAGCTGCCCTGGCTGAAATAACCTTTCATTCAGACTGTCTGTGATCTTGACATTACCAGACAGAAAGAGCAATCAACCAACTGTCCGTCAGTGAGATGCTAAAAGCCGCACCCTAAAAGAAATTGTGTCGCAGTTTACAAGGTGCAACTCCTGAAACATCAGTTGGAAACCTCTCCCCAGTTCTTTGAAGATGTTGTCCTGACTTCTCATTTTGTGGTTTCTGTTTCAGTCGTTAGGTTTCACATCTTGTCTGAAGACTACTCTAAGGTAAAAAAAAGTGAACAGATTTTCTTTTTTTGTAGAAAAAAAAGAATTGTTTCACAAATTGTAAGTCTTGCCTTTGATGTTTTGGCAAGACTGTCAATCTTGAGACCAAAATGGAAGATCTCTTGTTCAGTTATTATTATTTTTTTCCGTAGATGGTATTCTTGCATTGTGATCGCTATGTGGAGTTTCATGCACGATACGGTCGATACCACCGATTACGGATTCCCAAGTTTGGTCGGGACTTGGCATACCATGAGCCGTCTTGTGACCTTTTCCTTGTGGGAGCTAGGTATGTACATGTACGCATCGGTCTTGCTTAACCCTCCCGCCGGAGCAGTCGCTGACAGTCCGAACGTCTGTCCACTTCCCATGCTACATGTAAATCACAGGCTAGTCACTGACAGTCAGATCTTCATTCTGGTTGGTACTGTAACCAGTTGAATTCCACCAACAGACCAAAGCAGGCGACTGGTAGACAAAGCTGGCTAATCAGTCAACTGTATCAAGTCATAGCCGGCCAGTTCTGGTTTGTTGGTTTAAGTCTGTCAATGACAGTCACTTCACTGGAGAAAAAAACCCAACTTTGTCCTGAAATGGATGTTTGCATAAGGGAGGTGAGATAACTAGCATTTAAAGATTCCCTGAATGTGTCTCCCTGTTCCATTTCTGTGTGTAAATTCATGCTTTGCCCGGTATTTTTCATCTCTTCAAGTCCAGAGGTCTACAGACTGAATTTGGAGCAGGGGCGCTTCCTGAGTCCATTTTTATCTGAAGCAAGGTGAGCCCTGGCCATTTCTGAAATCTTTGTTTTAGAACAACTTAGACTTCTACCTGATTTAAGGTGAATTTTTTGCGGGCTGTTTCTCAAACCTCCTTGTCATCGGCATCTTTTGATTTTTGGTTGTCTCCTCAATTTGTCAAGTTTTGTTATCATCTCTACCTTCAGGTTCAGTTGATAGGTAAACATAAATTCATGAATGCAAAAGTAAACATTGTGAAAATTGAGAGTCTCTTAATTTTTTTAACATACACGGCCTTTATTATTAGGTTAGAAGTGAAGTCATAGAGGAAGGCAAGGTTTGAGAAATGCTCCCATTCTCTGACTTGATGATGAAGTGGGTCATTGCATCAATTCATAGCATGTATCACAGTCGAAGAGCTTTTCAATCTTACCACGCTCTGTGTGACGTTTTCCCCTCGGCCAAAGTGCAATCAACGCCTGCAGCATCAACCCTGAGCACCACCTGCTGGCGCTGGGAACGCTGGAGGGAAGGGTGGAATGCTGGGACCCGCGCAGCCGGAAACAGGCGGCCATCTTGGATTGTGCCCTGAGCAGCGTCACCACGGAAACACAGTCAGTCCACAAGTGCATCGGATTCACTTCCTTGTGGGGGTGGAGGGGTGAATTGTACTAAAACTTCCAGTTGCTGTCGTTTAGACATTTGGAGTGGGACAGGCAAACCAGCCAGTGCGGCTGTTCTAGAATAACTGGCAGCTGGGACTTATGCTTAGGGAGCATTTCCGAGGTCACAGAATCTTACAGGTGTCAATTGTAAGAAAGATTCGGATAAAGACCATGTTTGATGTACATACCTCACTGACTACGTGATAATGCAGACATCTCAACAAGCTTGCGAATCTCATACAGGGGGTACAGTAGCATTACGGAAAGTCACCGATGTTATTTTATGTCAGTGAATGACAGAACCTGAAATTAAATCTTTAGGGTACCATTTGCTGGTACCATTTCCTGACTATTTTGTATCTTGTAGGAGTTTTTTTTGTTAATGTTTCAGGGTCAAAGGAATGCCCTCTGTCTCGGCACTGAAATTCAAAGATGGCTTACAGATGGCAGTCGGAACATCTACTGGACAGGTAGGCACCACCACAAATGAGGCCCTTGAAGAAATCTTTGCTTATCGTTATCCGCCTCGAGTTGAAGTGTTGAGAGCCGAGCTAGTGGACTCATGCAGGCACCGGCCACACACGCAGAGACAGTACATTCCAGCATAAACTGGTCCTGCATTCTCAGTGCATCCAAAGCCTAGTGGGCATACACCTGTTGCGCGTATGCGGTGATTTCCCACCGAAGGACCATTATTTCTGGGTGAAAACATGCGCTCTCTTGTTCTCACTCGGAGGGGATTGGTAACGAGTATCCAGTAGCGTTTATTTTGTAATAACCGTGTTGTGGAAAATACAAGTTGTATTAACCGCTTCGCGCCGGGAATTCTTTTGACCGTGACTGCTGGGCTGTGGTATGCCCTGAATGGAGGGCTTTGTCCAGCAGCAGGCCCCTTTGAACCAGCAGCCACATGGTGAATAGACTGTATGTGTGGTATGCACTAATCCTCACACAAAGCCGCGGCTGTCAACGGTTCCCGGTGCGAAGGGGTAAAGAGATTTTTACTGAAGTTTCTACAGCGGTTTGTTCTGAAGTAAATGTAAATAAAGTAAAACTACACGTAACTACCAGGTGTGGTGGCTTGTCCAAATGAGGACTCCCTTCGTCTAATTTTCCTGTCAGGTTCTCTTGTATGATATCCGCTCAGACAAACCCTTACTGGTGAAAGACCATCACTACAGCCTGCCCATCAAAGCGGTCGAGTTCCACCCCCAATCTGAAATGGTTGTGTCCACGGATAGCAGAGCAGTCAGAATATGGGACGTGCACACTGTGAGTTGTAGGGGTGTATTTCTGTCATTCTCAGAGTGGGTCTTGTTAAACGTCAGAAAAGAGGCCGTCAGTATGCGGTATACACAAAAGAATGTTTAAATCCGGATGTGACAATTTATGTGTCTGAAAGATCTCCCCAGCTTTCCCATATTTCATGGTTTGTAACATGCTGTGACTCATTTCACTTGCAGGACTAAATTCTAATCAAACATGATAGATTTGAGTTCGCTTTCTTACCCTTTTTGGTAGTGATCCCATTAAAGTGGCAATGGCACAGTGGCTTGCAGTCCAGAAGGAACCTGTAGAGATAAAACAGTAAAGAAATGTTCAGTTTCGAAAAACAGAGGAAAATTCCACTCATAAATATTCTTTAAAAAAATCCATAGAACAAGTTAGGGACCCAAAACCCCAGTATGCATGTGGACCTGGTTGGGATTTGAACCCAGGTCATGGTGGTTGAAGGTAAGGGAAGTACCCGGAAAGTTGCCAGGAATCGCTGCACAGAAACGTGATTCCAACAACTCGGAATACAAGTGATTCAAATATCCCAATTTTTGTTGTGTTTCTGGTTGGGTTATCTTTTTGCTTTGAAGGGGAAAGCTTTCACTGCCATCGAACCTGAGCACAGCATCAATGGCATGTGTCTTGTACCATCATCGGGACTCATTCTAACAGCCAACGAAGCACCCAAGCTTGGCGTGTATTTTATCCCAGTAAGTTCTGATTTTAGTCATTTCTCTCTGATTGAGGTGTCTTGTGAGTGTCACAATGCTAGTATCCCACTTGACGGCGCTTGGACTAGGGGACTTACGGAAAGAGAAGATTGGTTTCACTGATGTCATACAACTTCCACGATCTAAAGTTTTGATCCGCCATTTTTTGATGCCAGCCGAGTCTACAGTGGGCTCAGTTGTGTGTGGCTATGGCTGTGTCCTGTGGCAGGCTGATTGTAAAACCGAAGCCCAAGACACAAAATACTGGCCTCAGACCCAGCCTGACGCCAAAGGCAGTGGAAAGCAAAGGACTGTGGGAGACACACTGTTGAATATGACGGATCTGTCAGTTGGTAGATGTGAACGTGTAAATGACATTCTGTAGCTTGGCGAATACTGACTTCTTTCCCTCGTACACGCCAACCAGCCTCCCTCAGTTATCCTGGAGAACGCGGACCAGGTGGTATCTGCCCTAACGGGAGTAATTATTCCTAGAGTGGGGGCTCCTTTGCTTGGGAACTGGACTTCATACATTACAGTTGTGTCGCTACCAACAGAATGAGCACTCCCCACCAACATGGTTCTTTTTAACTGATGAGGCGGTGCTTCTGATTAAGACAGGTAGCATTGTCGTCATTGCCATTAACTAATGCACGCATGTGTCATTTGAAGAGCTTAGGCCCGGCTCCAAAGTGGTGTGCCTTCCTGGATAATCTGACCGAGGAATTGGAGGACAGTTCCCACAGCACAATCTATGACGATTACAAGTTTGTCACCAAAGCTGAGCTAGAAAACCTCGGTAAGGAAATAAAATGAACAGCCAAGCATAAAATTTGTTTTGGTAGAGTGAGAAATCCGGAAAAAAATTTTTTTAAAAACTGCCAAACATCCCAAATGTCCGACAAATCACGGTAAACTAAATCATGATCTCTCTACGTGATTTTTGGAGCCAAAGCTGATACATCTCGTGATTTTTGTAAAATCAGGGCTGGCCCACCTTGTCGGTACCAGTCTACTGCGGGCCTACATGCACGGGTACTTCATGGACATCAGGCTGTACCACAAGGCTAAAGCCATCGCTGACCCCTTTGCCTACGAAGAGTATGTCAAGAGCAAGATCAAGCAGAAGATAGAAGAGGACAGAGCCAGCCGTGTAAAACTGAGAGTAAGTCGGGGGGTTCGTGTCGTTTGCTCCTCGGTCATCTTTTGTTCTGCCCTTTCCAGAGGTGTATGAATTCCGTGGAGAAATTGAACATGGTTGGCAAGTGACTGACAGACGGGGCCATATTAGATCAGCGAACGGGTGTGAACGACCTGATGATTTTTGCCCAGTGGCTTATATCATGGGTATCAGGCACAAAAAGATCGGCCAGTGGTCCCTAATTAAACTTGGCCCGGGAGGCAGTGGAAGACGTGCCGGGGAAGGCTCTGGTTCATGTTGGCAAGTGGCGTGGAGACCATGCACCAAAATTTTCATTTGAATGTGTACAAGCCTGCAGCGTTTGTGTGTCAGACATCTGGTGTGTTCTAATGCATGTTGTCGGTACTGTGATGTAACCAAGCCTACTGCAATGAGGTACGTGTACTCATCATGGTCATGGATTATAGTCATCGATTTTATGTTGATTTTTTTATGATAACAACAGAAGCTACCCAAGGTGAACGCAGCGCTTGCTTCCAAGTTGCAAGAACAACAGGAGCTGGAGCAGACATCCAAGGGCAAGAGAGACAAGAAGGTGAAGGAAGGGGGGGGTTGTTTTGATGATCGGGCCCAGTGGCCTGAACAAGTTGGAAGTCCCAGGCAGGGCTGGAGATGGTTTCTTAGAAAGGGGACCTGTGGCATATCTAGGACAGGTGCTTTGGCATTCTTGAAAAAAACCTGCCAACATAATTAAAACTTGTACATGCCCATGGAAAGAGTCAACTGCCAAAATGCTGGCCATTGGCCAGTGATTGAAACAGTTTTCAGTCATGGGTGGTCAAATGGTCAAGTCCAAAGTGTTGTGATGCAGTTTGCTTTCCACGCTGTCAGCCTGCCCATTAAAAGGCCCTTGGAATACCTCTCTTACCTTCAGGCTGAAGCGGACAGCATTCTCCATGACGACCGCTTCGCGGCGCTGTTCAAGAACCCCGAGTTCCAGGTGGACGAATCGAGCGAGGACTACCGGCTCCTCCATCCGGTCATCACAAAGCAGCAGCGGCAGCAGCAGAAGGCAGCCCAGAAGAGAACCGTGCTGCAGCAGTTTGACGAACTGGAGGTACCCTGAAGAGTGCTGGTCATGTTGTGGTCCTCTTACTAATCTGTACTTGTGAAAAACAAGACATAACTAATGTGACCGATGTACGCTTTCAGTCTTGTGAGTGGATCGGAGTGGCTGAAACAACCTTCACTTGTAATGCACAGCTGTTGTAAGGGGAGCATGCAACATAGAAACAGGCAATAACTTGAGGTGTTTCTCAGGGTTTTATACAAGGTGGAGGAAATTTCTATGAGTACCTAAGGGTAAAAGCTTGAGGCACATGTGTTTAATTTTACATTCTTCCCTGAAAAGCTAAGGTTTCGGTTCATTTTGCTGCCTTTTTTGTATAAGCAAAATCTGCTTCCCGTAAAGTGCATCATGGATAGTTGCATACATTCCTCTGTGAGCCCAGTGTAGTTTTTCTGGAGAGTGGTTCACAACCTGACGATATACACAAATTATCACGCACACAAAAATGTACAGGAAGAGGAGGGAAGGCCGAGCGATGAGGACAGCAGTTCTGACGACGACGACCGATCTTGGCAGCAGGAGCTCCGTAAGCAGCACCAGCAGCTGAGGGAAGAGCGGCGGGCCGAGGCCCGGTCCCAGGCAGCTGCCGGGGCCACACCCAAGTTCTATGAGTTGAAGAAAGGGGAGGAGTTTAGCTCGACCATCGGAAGGAAGCGGCTCAGCAAGAGGCAATTGAGGTAAGGACAACTGCTTAGGGACATTTCCCTGTTCCCAGTGGTCAGTCTGTTGTCTTCAGTGGTGAGTGGGAGAATGTTCCATTGTAGGAACCAAAGTCGACACAAACCCTGTCCCTTGTGGCACAGCAAAACATAAATGCACGTGCTTGCACACAGCAGAAGCGATGTACAGTTAACACCGACAAGTGGAATGTGCGCAAACCCAAGGTGTGTTATGACCCCCCCCAAATGCTCTGACTTATTTATTTATTTTTTTCACAGAACTAGCCTGGCCGACAGACTTGCCCAGGAGGACACACAGGGAGCAGTCAAGCACATCGGTTCCTCCGTCGGCAACCAGCAGCTAACCTTCACCGTACAAAAGGTGCGTATTGCATAAACCCTCTTGCAGAAACTGGCTTCTTGAAGCTTGTGACGAGGGACACTCCTTCGTATGAAAGTTAAGGGGAGACCATTGGAAGTATTGCGCTTTACCACCACCGTGTACATGTACGGCATTATCATTTAAGACCCACTGTACAACCATACAGAGTGTATTCCTGTCCTCACCATTAAAATCATTTATTGAAAACAGTCCCAGATATAAGCATGTGTGCATGTAACTATACAAGGGCAACCTTGATGACTTGTTCTCAAAGTTACAGTAAAACAGGACCGTCTTGCTCGGATTGAAAATGTACAGCAGTGTCTACTTTCGAGGACAGGCACACATCCGTGGTAGTCAGTCCTTTGTGTAAAAACGTCCCCTACAAGCGTGTGGGAGAGTGTTGCATTGCAGAAGGAATTGGGATAGCCGTGCCTCGTCCTTGATGGTACAGTAAAACACTAGTCCCTGTTGACGTTCATGTTTGTATTTCTTCTCTTTTCGTCTTTCTTGGCTTGTCGGGTTCTAGACGGCAAAGGAAGCCAAGTTCAAGCAGGACACCATGGAGCATCACAGGGAACGTAAAAAACTCAGGCGATCGGCTGGACAGCTCGCGGGCAAATCGCGGGCGGGAAAGTTTCACAGATGACGATCTCAAAAGTGTTTCAGCTTGTTCTTAATTCTATAATTTTATAGAGTTTTTGCAAAGGGTCATGGACGGTTGTCGTCGAATTGGCCAAATTGATGAGTGCAACATCTCATACTCACAGCCGAACTTGTAGCTTGAGGCGATATTGGATGGGATCACTTTTGTTGCATGTATTGCTCACACACACAGATAATTTCATCCATTTGTGTCCTCTGAATGACCAAAATTGTCGAGATCTCTGTAAAGTGCCTATCAAGCTTGTGCCAACAGGTATATTTGTATCAAAGTGAGGTGAGCAACATACAGGAAAGCTGTTATAAGAATATGTGCAGAACAATCGGAACGATGACTGGCTTCAATCGAGAGAGTAAAATGCAGTGGAAAACTTACTAGGTTCCCTCTGAATCAATTCATGGTTGAACAAAGAGTTGGCTGGAGCAGTGGTTCAGCTTGGACCTCTGGAAAAAAACATATCTATCAGTGCCTAACTAGTCTCTGGGGGTGAGTCTGAATAGGCCTCTGTGAAGTGATGACATCACTGTTTGTTGCACTTTTCAAGGAGCTTTTGCGGCCCACGGTCCAGTAAGCACCATAGGAAGGCACACACATGAACAAAGTTTGGCATCTTCAATACAGATATCTATGACTCGGCTGTAATTGGAAAACATTAGCCTCTGTGAAAGCTATACTCGCTAGCAGCTTCAACCACTTCTCACAGATGCATATGCTACTGTAAGCCATAGCCAGTTGATGTAGAGACGGTCCACGACTTGCCAGTGTCTGTGTTCCTTGACACCAGCCAGAAACCCACAAACCCACGTGTGCCCGCGTCGGAGACTTTTTCAATGGGCAGAAGGCGTGTTGAAAAACAGACTTGGCCGAACAGAGCAAGCAAGAATCGTGAGCAAACTGTATATGACTTTCCACTCATGTGCCACGGCATGGCATAGCCCTCCTCGGGCCCATCGATCAATTTTCAGTTGGGAAAACACCGGTGGATTTTAGAGACCTTTCAGACTACGAAAAGTGTTCTTGGTTCTGTGCGATGGGGTATGCAAAGAAAGAGTGTACTGGTTATAGGTAAGCATGATTAGGTACTTGTGAAGCCACTTCTAGTCACAGGTGGATGCAAATAAACACAATTTAAATTACCCGAGTGTTGCACACAGGAGACTTTTTTTTAGGTGTCGATAGCTGTTTATGTATTGTGGGATGTAGTAATCGAGCTAGCTGCTAGCAAGATCCATGTTACAAAAAGTGGTGCACAGCTTAGGGGAGTTAATCCTCCAAGTCCACAGTCTCGACATTCCATTTGCCATCTGTAATTAAATCAGCACCAGATGTGAAAACATTCAAAGCAATGTTAGATAACGTCAAAGTAAAGGGGTGATGCATGAGGGACTGCAGGTCCACATCTGGGGCGATTTGTGCAGTATACTGATCAAAATCAAGATCAATATCATAGAGGGGCAGTGTGACAGTTTTTCTTTAATGAACTACCGCCTCCCTGACTGCTGAAAAGTCCCGGAAGCCCCACTGATCATAAGAGACAGATGTTATCACTTATGGAATTTGCGAATTGCAAGTAATTGCTGCACTGCTAATTTAATCATGTATACACTGCTGTCACGTTGCCCATTATTCTTATGGGCGGCCAAATGGCGAAGGAATATCATCCTTGGCTTGTGTCTATATTTACCTCAAAATTCATTATTTTGTTCATTGAGAGTTGCGTGAGCTTTCAGTACTTAGTGAATTGTTACACTGTTAATTTAAGAATGTATACACCAGTCCCATGTTTTGTTTTTGCACTGGTGGCCTGTCGTAGTTTTATCGCTTGTCTTGGCAAGACGTGACTGACGCATATTGTGATCTAGATGGTGACTTACTATCGTCGGCACATAATTGAGCCACTGTTCGGGTGGCCATACACAGCCCGCGTTTCCGTGATACTGTGTATTCTAACAACGCTCAGTCTGGCTTGGTAATTGCGCGTATCACGCTCTTCTTACAGTGTTAATCACACGAGAAATCAGGTGTAACGAAATACCCATGGTGTCATAACCTGTTTATCCTCCTCGAGCAGAAGCGCCCCCTCATCGGTTGAAAAGAGCCGCGTTGGTGGGTAGTGTTCATTTTGTTGGTAGGGATGCGACTGTGACTGCGTGCGTTTCCTCGTCGTTCGTGAGCCAGCAAAGTGCAGTTCCGACCAAAGGAGCTTCCGTTGTTAAAAAAAAAAATTAAAAAGTTGCGCCCTCTCTTGGTTCAACTCGAGGCCCATTGGTTAAGAAACTTGTACCGAGTCGAGCGAGCATGAAGGAATCTCATTCTACGTGCAAGCGACAGTTAAACCCCTAACCTCTTTCAGTGTTGAGAAACATTTTAACTGAAGGGTTGGAGATAAGTGGACTAAACTTGTTTGTGTATGAGGAGTTATATTTTCAGTGTTTCGTCTGCTGCTGTGGGACCAAGCGAAATGGGATTGGGCTCCTCAGCGCCGCCCAGACACCCCCCGGGTGCGCTCGGTGTAGGCTTTTTTAAGTTTCTGAGGTGTAGCAAGGGACTGGAACTTGGAAGGAAGTACAAAGATCTGGGGCAAGAGTGGTCGATGGACAGATAGTGAGGGAACGTATGAAACCTGTAAAAGTTGAGCTGGAAGGGTGGGGCTTGGATGGGGGGGGGACATGAGTCACAGATCAGCCCCAGCCAGCAAGGTATGTCTCGTCGAACAACGCAAACTTTGCTTCACTTTTTCCATAGCTGTGCCACAGAAGCCCCAATATCTAGGGCACCGGTGGCTGCCTTGCCCGCTGTGTCTGAAGTTACTCAGGAGAGGCTCTCGGTCCAGTCCCCGTTACGCTGAACACCAACTCCCGATACGGAGCTGCCCTGTCAGTGGTTGCAGGGTGAAGTCTTCTGAAGTAGCTCACTCACTGATGGGAATCCTTTGTCATATAAAGACCTTTGCAACCCCAAAGCTTATCCTTCGTTTCCATGCAGTCTGATTTTAATAATTCACCAAACACCTCAAGCTGCAAGGGTAAGTGTTGAGCGAGTATACAAAAGTCTAGAAAGTAAAGTTGCAGAGCATCATTTCTGACGACTTTCCCGAGAGTGCTGAGATGTGGACGATTTAGTGTTTTTTTTTATCAGCACAGTTTGTATTATGAATATAATGTTACGATCTTCCTGATTGATTCTTTCCAGTGTGTTTTCTTTTGACCATCGAGACATCAATTTCACGTGTTGTTCCAATGGCTTTTGCACCTTAAATACTTTGTAAAGCATTTTCAAAGTTTTCGCTGTTTTCGTCTGTGGCATTTTGTGTGCGTACAGAGGGGACCTCTGCAGCTCAGCTCGATTCGTTTTTTTCACCCTAAGAAGAGAGAGTGCCTAAAATCGGATGGCTCCTCCTTAGAATTACACCAACAGCGTATACAAACCAATGTCAAACTTTCACCAAGAAAACATCGCGACTTGAAACTTTAGTTCAGCAATTTCGGACAACCAACGGTGGTAAATTTCAACCATTTTCGAAGGATGACAAACAAACGTGTAAATACCACTTGTTGACAGAAGACAAACGAAAAACAAACAAAACATGTCCACAGGAAGTAAAAAAGTCACTAGGCCATTTCTTTTTGCATGAAGGTAAGTTGTTTGTTATTACTCTCCACATGAAGTTACTCTGTCCTGTTTAAAATCTCGATAGTTTAATTGCATATTTTAGTCGTTCATTTATGTTAAATACAATAGGATTTTAAAGGAACATGACACCCTAATAGCTTTCTCTAGTTTGTATACAATGGCGATTGACTTCTCAACAAAGTTCATCAGACCTATTCTAAAGTAATATGGCGGTCATTCTGTGTACTGCTTTATACTACATAACCGCAGCGGCTGAATTTTTTTTTTTTTTTAAGCGTGGCATTCTAAGCACTAAGAAGAAGATTTTGGGATGGGGCCCCACTAGCAAATAAGAGACGTCGAGTAGAGAACAGATCTGAGGAACTTCTGCTGCCTTGTCCACTAAAGGTGAGCCTACCCACTTCCAATCCTCCTGAAGTCCTACTTTGCGAAATCCATTTCGGGGGTGTTCCTGTCGATAAAGGGTAGTTTACAAATGCCAGTTGTCATGATCAATTCTCCCCCGGATCTGTGGACGGCCAAAAAAAGACAGGGGATAAGACAGTGGTGTAAATTTGTGCCAGAAATTTGGGGGTGGGATTTGGAAGGCGACTTGTCCGGCCGTGGAAATTTGAAAAGCATTTGAAATTTGATTTACACCCATGGAAAAAGAGAACGAGAAAGGAAGATGGGAATTAATTAATTGCTATGAAACTGTTGGCAATTTCCGATGTAACATCTCGGAAAGCCCCCAAATACAGTATTTCATTTAATTCGCAGGTGCATGTAATCATGAATAATGAATGAATAAAGTTCAGCCAAAAAACAGCATATAAAATTGCTAACTGCAAAGTTGACTGACTGCATTCAGACCTTTGAATGAGTTTACGGGATGGAGACACGTTGGAGTAAAAGCCCTACTCTTTACATTCTCCCCTTTCTTTGTCTTTATTTTTCATACCGCACTGCGAGGTGGAGGAAGGCCCGGGTGAAGGGAGTTGGGGATTCCGCCCTCGAGTTTTTGGCTGTCTCACGACAAACTTTGTCCAACTTGTAAGCGATCCGTGATCAGTACTCCCGCAAAATTTCAGTCCAATCGGGCGAAGGATGTGATATCACAGGTGCCCGGTATTTGCATGTAACATTGCTTCACACGAGAGAGGAACAGGAACCAAGACTTAGTTTGACGGCTGGCATAATGCTAACTATGGCTTTGGTACGATCGATAGAAATGATAAAACTACTGACGGGTTGCACTCACCATGGCCCGCTGAGCTTATAGGCATTGGACGGGGGACTTCTTGCCTTTGACCATTTTGCAGACGCAGGGGTTTCCATAGTCGTCGAAACAATCTGTCAAGGATGGAGATGTAACAGGCAATCGTGCGTTAGTTCAGAGGGAAAAAAATGTAATCACATCAGAGATGAAGAAAGAATTGGTGCTTTGCATGTACTGGTTGCTCCATTCTTATTTCAGTAAAACTGTATCAAAAATTCGGAGGTGATTTTTATTAAGGGGAATCGCACTTAAGAAGAGGTTCCTTTTGTTGTGCAAGAGGACCCCGCGAAACAGATCCAAACATGGCCAGAGTCACCACATCTTGGAAGATAATGGAAAAGCATGACAGCGTCGTCATTATTTTTGTTCGTTCAGATGAGGACTAAAACGCACTTCACGGTGAATGTGTTCGTTTTAGGTCACCACATTCGCATGCTATGAGCCTGTGCAGATCGGAGACTCTGTGCTATCTTTTTTAGCCGATGTAATCTACCATGAACTTGTCTGAACCAGTCCGGGACTCGCAAAATGGGCCTCGTTAGAATGTACCACCGAGCCTCAACTTCCAATGTGTCATTTCGGTAACATCGTGCGGATCTCTTTTGTAAGAGTTATGGTTTATGATAAAAACTGTTGAGTGTGTACTCGACGTTTCGACCAATGTGCTCTGGTTGTCCTCGGGATTGGAGTGCTGGACTTCTGTGGACCGCTGGAGTACACACTAACCGGTTCTTATCAGAACTCTACCTCTTTCAAAAGAGATCTGTCCACAGAGTGTTACCGCAAGCCCTCTTTATAGGTCTATCTCCGCCATGCAAAGCTGTAAGTCTTATTACTTTCGAATATGATGATCATTTCTTCGATAGAATATTCTTCCCCCGTGAAGTCTTCCAAATAATTTCGGTCAATCTTCATCCATTTCTAACTTGGGCGATATTTAATCGGGCCAAACCGAAGAAAACTGGATTTGTGTTTTTACTTACTGAAGTAGGCGCTCTTCCTGCCCTTCCTGCCCCTCTTTTCCATGAACTCGCGCAGGTCGTTCACGGCCCTCTTGACATACTCGTCATCCTCGTCGAAGTCCTCAAGGGCGAATGCTGCCACGACCAGGGCCAGGCACAACAGTAAGACGAAGGTCTTCATGGCTGTGAATCTATAGAGAGAGTCAAGCCCAAATCGCGACCGCTTTAGCCCGAAGCGAAAGTCTGAAGCTAAAGCATCCAATTATTGGCTGAATTGACAAGGCCTAAAAAGGTGACAGTGGGATGAAAGCGGTGCACAGTGTGATGGACAGCCTTCCTTGAGAGTCGACTTCTGGGCATTTGTCAGCAAAGCAGCCTAGACAAGATCGTAAGTTCAACGGTTCTTTTTCAGAGCCGTTTTCATTGCAGGTCATCTTTGCGAATACGGTACCTCACATAAAATCTGCGAATTACGCTGTTGTAGGCCTAATAGTGTCTTTCTGAGTTGTGACCAAGTATTTGCGCATTAACAATGCGCAATCCAATTTGCCTCAGACGGTCGATGCATTAATGGCTGAGGTGCTAAAATGAAGTTTAACTTAATCTTTTTCTACCCAAAGAATTGTACAGAAATGTACTTCAGAAGTAGTCGCCTGGTGGTATGCAGTAAGCATTGGGATACAGCGGTCATGTCAGTCTAGTAAGCAATAGGTGGCTTGACAGGAATTTCAACGATCACCACTGTGGCTGGAAAGTATCTAAGAAACTCAAACTTACCGGTGTCTGTTTGTGCTTGCTCGAAGAGAAAATGTGCTCGACTCTCGGCTACAGGTTCGGTGTGGTTAAAGTGCTCCTCGTTCCTCCTTTTTATAGGCATTTGGGCGGCCTTCTACAACCCTGACACCCTCCGTCTTTTCTTAATCAAACATCAGCCCGCCACCGTTCCAGAACGTGGTTGCTTCGCGTGGGATCCGGCTGCCGCTCGCCTGAGTGCCCGGGATATTGCTTTGGCACCGGTGCAGTCGTCACTCAAAACCCTCTGCACGACGGCAGCCGCCCGCGGATTTATCGCCACGGTTGAGAGTTGTCCCACCCGTCAATTTGTCCGTTTTGCGCGTCCAGTGATGGTTTTACCGGGCAGCTTGGTGGGTTTTTCTAATAACCCGGGCCTTTTTCGGATGACAGACCTCCGCCAAGCTTGTGTTACGATGACGTTAGCGTTAGCAATCCTGTCAAAATGTCAGAAAAGAACTCTGTTCGGTTGCTTTAAGATTGATTGGGCCAACTTTACAAACTCCTACTGTCATAACTGGTGTCCAGTGGTTGGCAGGGCGATTTGGGTTCAATAGTTTTAGAGGGGTCCATGTTCGGTTCGGTCAGTGCTTCTTCTTTGATCTCTGACCCTGAGCAATGGAGATTGGGTCAGGAACAGCTCTCAGGCTGGTCACCGTGCAAGACACACAACTGAGCTAAATCCCTTCAAAGACACGAAGCGTTTGAAGACCTCACCCTAATTGGCGATATTGTTATTCAGTCTGACTGAAAGTTTTAATAATGAACTGCAAATTAATCCTTGCTTCAAATCTAAATCGTGGACCGTATTCAGAGAAAGGGGAGGAGCGAAGTGGGGAGGGGGGCAAGGGACACGCTCTACATCGTAATGTAGTTATGCCCCAACTCTGTTTAATGGTTGCATGCATCCAGAGTATTTTAAAGTTAAGTTGTGTCATGATCAACTTCACAAAGGGTGCAGGGAATAAAATAATCATGATATATTTTACATCTGAATAGTGCATATTGCCCATTAAATCGTGCATAATATTCGCAGCTTTTAAAAACTAATAATGACGTGATGAGTAGGCCCTATTCACTCGTATAGACCAAAGGTCCGATTTCCGGTTTTCCCAGATTAGAATTTAAGTCCCCAAATACACCTATGAAATTACGTGCAACTATCAACCCTCAGTCTTGTTTGATGGAATCCTTACCTCTGAAATTTCAATAGGTACGTTCTGAGAACTGTCAGTGTCATGGTTTCCACTGTGATATAGCAAAACATCCGTTTTGATAACGACGGAAGTGAAAAGGCATATGACATAAATCTCTGACGGCTCAGGATGTTTAAGTGAATTCAGCTTTTCGTACGGCATTCCTGTTTATGTACGTTGGTCCAGATCTTTGCTGAGACGGGACAACAGCGTTTAAATTTCATGGGTGTTCTTTCTTTCGGCAAAAACACGATGAAAACCCGCGCTGCATCTTGGCTGCTGCTACCGGTGCGTGCTGCAATTCGGTCTGCACTGTCGCTTGAAGGCAAGTATTACGATTAATTCTGTTCGAAGAGATCAAACTTTGTCAGATATTTTTAAATACTCTGTCAGCCTTGTACCATTACATCTGCCACTATACCAGGCACGAAATGGGACAGAGGGGTATCCCCCAACAAGTCCAATCCCTATACACACTCCAGCCTATTGTTACTTAACACATCCCCCCTTAGATACCAGTATAAAAATGAAAACACAAAGGTGGTGGTGGTGGGGGGGGGTTCTGTCCGTCCCATAGTGTGCTTCATATGTTTTCCACGGCGTAAGTGTCAGAGTGGTGGTGGTGGTGGTGGTGGTGGGGTTCTGTCCGTCCCATAGTTTGCTTCATA